>CM052807.1:116677642-116770908 GCA_028533885.1 Nasua narica | reverse complement strand
ATCCCGGGACTCCGGGATCATGACCTGAGCCGAAGGCAGTCGCTCAACCAACTGCGCCACCCAGGGGCCCTATTTTAACTTTTCTTGACAATTTAAAGACTATTCTGGGGTCCTGAAATTCTTCATTAATTATCTCTGTAAAAGCTAGTTATCTATACAGATTATCCATATACATGTGGAGTGATTCCTCTGCTACACGAACAGGTTACTGCTGTTTCCCTGGACAGGTTCTGTCCCCTCCCTGCGACTCACGAGGAGGCAGGACAGGCACCCACCAAGCTTACGTTCTGCGTCAGATCTGTAGGATGAGCCACTGAGACTCTCTCGGTGGACACCCTCATCCACGAGATGGGGGTGATGACGACGGTACCTGCTTTGTGCAGCTGGCAGGATTGAATAAGGTGATGTGCAGAAACACACAGTGAGGATGCACGGCATGTTTCTGGAAAGGGGGAGGTAATGAACAGATCAATACCTCGCAAGGAGGAGGCCCAAGAGGCTCTGTAAGCATGAGCCACGGGCGGCTGGTCTGCACAGTGTGCTGTGTGCACGAGCCCGTCCGAGCCGAAGACCAGTGATCAAAGCCTTCGTTCACTGGGAGGTCAATTCGGGGAATACGGAACTGCGCGTGAATTTCTTTTTACACATAATTCGTCTTTTTCATTGGGAAGCGTACCAACTACAAATGCGCTTGAGCCTTCTTGTACTGCTTTCCTGTGAGCCAAAGCTTGCTTTCTTCTTTTTCCTTTTTCCTTTCTTTTTTTGGGAGCTAAAACAAATTTCAAAGCTCTCTGAAGTGCAGAGCCTGTCGTGCCTGATTATAATGCGGCGCAGCGAGCCAGCTCTGCTTTACCTCAGAGAAGAGTCTTCTGAAGCTGTTTGTCTTCTCCCGACTGAGCTTATAAACTGTTGTGCTCTTTAAAATCAGAGATTTTCTTCTATTGCTCATCAGACAAATAATGGTATCGTTAGCACAATAATGAGCACATCTCTATCTCCGTACTTTAAATACGTGATTTTCATCAGCTCCTTTTCTCTTCTCGACAGAAACCACAGTGGGGGTGTCTGTTAAGTACCCCCCTCCCCCAATTTCTCAGTCCTAGGCTGGGCTGTTCGCTGCCTCTCGGGGGGTTACACTCTCCACATCCTTATCCACCCCCCTCCCCGAACACGTGCAACTGACACAAGGGCAGCAGAGGCCAGGGCGAGGGACTGGACTGTGTCCGCTGTCACCAGGGAGGTCTGGAACTTACACAGAATACCTCTCCAATCTGAACAGGCTGAGCCCTCCTCACTGTTCTGTAGGTCAGCTTCCTAGAGTGCCCCCGGGGTGATGGGGCATGGAATAAGCGGGTTCCCTGGATGCCCTCCAACAACGGTGGTCACCCAGGCAGAGGTGAAAACTGGAGCACCCAGCTTCAGTAACAGAGGGTCACAGGACAGAACCTGCCCAACAGGGGTACTTGGTGCCACGGAGATGTTTCCCCCCATTCCTGGGGCCCTCGAGTGCCCCTCATGTCTGTCACTAGACAAGAGGGAAGACGGCTCTTCCCAAAGGACTGGTACTTAAGATTGTCTAGATCAAAACAAAAACCAAAAAAACCCCAAATTCTTCACATTTACGAACACACACCATTTGGGAAGGTGACATCGGCGCCCTGCCGCACACACGGGGACCGTGGATGAGCGCTCTCCCCCACCAAGAGCTTTGAAGCACTTGTCCCCCCACCTAGAACATTCCAGCTCACGACCCCACAGCGATTGCAAGAGTGAAATTCCAGCATCCTAACTTTGAGAAAGTGGCTTAGTTCTGAGAAACAAGCACACAAGAAGGCCAGCAGCCACACACCCAGGGAGCCCAGCCCCCCGACTCGGGACAGATGCTCACGCCTCCTGTGCAAGGATACAGGGGTTACTGTCGTCGATGCTGCAGCTGTCCAGGATCAAGGGAATGCCGTCCAGCTCATTGACCTGCAGAGAAAGGAAAAGGCAAATTTATACACGGAGAAAAGCTTGGGTCATGTTGGAGATGACAGAGGACTGGTTCCTCCTATTTCCTCAGTCGTTGCTACAATGTAATAGCATTCTGTTATATTTCAAGCCTGCCCCATCAGCCACCACAGAGTTCTAAACCTGACCTTGACAGTGAGGCAGGCAGACACAGGAGGTGTGGATCTTCGTGACCAGCCTGCCCTACAGGATTCAGATGATGATGAGATGTCAGCTAACAGGTGACCCTCCTCCTCCCCCTGCTACAGCCCAGTCTCCTGTACCTCCCACCACCCCAACCTCTAATGACTCAGCCCGAAGCCCGTGGTCACTGGCTCTCGGCCTTCCTGTGTGTCCATGGTCTTCCTGCTTCCTACTTGACACAGGCTGCGTATTTATCACATCATTCCCGCTTTTATGACGTGTTAGTGTTATGTTAGGTTTTATTTGTGTTATTTGGTAGGATTTGGTAGGTTATTTTTGGGGAACTGAAAAGGCTCAAAAGTTTTTCCATGTAAATTAAGGGTAATTGTTTCTTTGCTTTCTGCCCTCTTGGCTTATGAGGCTTCAGAGGAACACTCTATAGTTTTGGTTATCGGGGGAAACCTGTATCCGAAACACCTACATTAACTCAGAAATATTGAAAAACATATAAACCAAAAGGGATATACTATTTTTCTTTTCATCCTTCCTCAAAAATGTTGGGGCAACTGGATAGCCATATAAAAAATAATAAAGTGGATCTCTTCCCAATACTGTTCACCAGGAAAACTCTAAATGGATCTGAGTTTATCATAGTTTAGTAATACTAGAAAGTGGATTGTTTTTCTATGTCAAGAGTAGGAAAAGCTGGGGCGCCTAGGTGGCTCAGTTGTTAGGCTTCTGCCTTTGGCTCAGGTCATGGGATCGAGCCCCGCATTTGGCTCCTTGCTCAGCAGGGAGCCTGCTTCTCCCTCCCCCACTCCCCCTGGTTGTGTTCCCTCTCTTGCTGTGTCTCCTTCTGTCAAATAAATAAATAAAATCTTAAAAAAAAAAAAGGAGTAGGAAAAGTTTTTCAAACTATGACTCACAATCCTGAAGCAATAGGGACAAGGTTTTAAAAGTTGGACTACATTTTTTAAAAAGACAAATAAAACCTGAGAAAACTATTTATAAGCTATCACAGGCAAAAGGTTAATATGTTAATATATAAAAAACTTGTAAAAATTGAGAAAAGACCAGCGGTCCAGTAGAAAACAGTGGATCCAAGACACGAACAGAAATGGCGCAGAAGCAAAGAAATGCAGATGAACCACAGGCATCGGAGTATGTTCAACCTTGCAAACTGCTAGTGCGCTGAGACACCACTTCTCAGCCAGCAGTGTGGCACGGGAGCGGGCGACGGGGCTCCAGGCGTCCTCGCACACTGCGCGTGCTAACCGGCACTGTGCCCGCGGAGAGGCTGCGAGGGGTCGAGCGGCCTCCCAGTGGGCACTGCTCTCTGACCCGTCATCCCCGCCCCAGGACGGCACCTCGAGTGGCACGGTCCCACGAAGTTAGGCTGGCACGCCTGTTTCACGGCAGCACACTTTCTACTTTTATAAGTTTGAGATTCAAGTCACACACGATAACGCTCGCCCTTTTAAAGTGCACAAGTCAGTGGATTTTAGTTTATTCCCACAGTTGTGCGACCTTCACTGCTACCTGGTTTTAGGACTCTTACTATCTCCAGAAAGAAACTCCACACCCATCAGTCACTCCGCACGTCTTTCTCTGTCCGCACCTTGGCAACCACGGATCTGCCTATGGATTCGCCTATTCTGGATGTTTCGTATAAATGGGGCCATTCGGTATGGGGCCTCTTCTTTCAGTTAGCATGACGCTTTCAGGTCCTTCCACGCCAAAGCATGTACCGGCGCCTCATTCCTCTTTAGGCTAAATAACGTTCCACGGCCTGGAGAGACCACATTTCATTTATCCGTTCATCTGCGGACAGACATTTGAGTTGTTTCAACTTTTCGGCTATTATGGCAATTGCTGTGATCGTCGTGTACCTGTTTCTGAGTGGATTATTTGGACTGAATTCTCCCTGCCGTATATCTGGAGGGGAAACTACTTGGTCTTGGTAACTCCTGAACATTCTGAGGCCCTGCCGGAGCGTTCCTCAAAGCGCCGCACCGCCTTCCATTCCACCTGCAACGCACGCGGGTTCCAACAGCTCCACGTCCTCTCAGCACCTGTTTAACCGTCCCGGTGGGTGTGAGGTGCTGAGTCATCGTGCTTTGGATCTGCGTTTCTCTGACAACTAATCATGTTGTATACAGCGCAATTTATAACAACAAAGATCCCAGAAACGACTCAAATATTCACCAGCTCAGGCTGGTCGAATAAACTACGGCACAGACGCGGACGACTCGTACGTAGCTGTGAAAGCAAGTGGAGAAGACCTAACACACTACTGGCAGGGATCGCCAGGACATAAGGGTAAGTGAGAAAAGCAAAGTGCGGTGCGGGCTTGTCTGTGACCTTTCGTGTCATGAATCAGGAGAAATATACAAATTTTCTTATATTTCCCGAAGGACACCATGAAGGGTTAAGTAAAAAGCTCTAATGGTTCTCCACACAGGATGAGGAGAGAACGAGGTATAAGAAACAGGAACAGAGACTAGGCCTCTGTTAATGTACCTGCTTATGGAATTCCGACTTTGGAATCCTGAATGTATTTTATATAATTTTCTAAAATTAAATTTATAATGGATATTAACTAGACTTCCTGTGATTATTTCACAATATGCACAAATACTGAGTCATTACGTTGTATACCTGAATGTCGTATGTTATACGCCAATTATGCCTCATAAAAAAGTTAAATTTACAAAGTTATTTTAATCTGATGACACGTAAAACAAAGAAAAACTATTTCACAGAATTGAAACAGTCCCTGGTGAGATGTGTATCCTGAACTCAGAAAGATCGGCATTGAAACCTTCAAACGGCATTCAGCTTCATTTATTCTGAATCGTTCTTTATATATTTAGTTTAAAGCAAAGGATAATTAATGCTTTTAGGAAGTAAGATTTGCAGGATAAAAAAGAAGTATCAAATCCAGAAATCATTTTACACTTATAACTTGGAAACATTAGCAAGATTTCCTGATCTATTTTTCAATTTCTAAAAAATATTTATTTCCTAGATGTTTACTGTAATGGCCTAGAAGCGCAGACAAGCATCTGTGAGCGTTCCCAGTACTGGATGAACTGCAGATCTTGCTCGACTTACCACGGGGTTATGTCCCGATGAACGTTACTACCCAACCTACTGAGCGTCGCAGCTTAGCCCAGCTGACCTTAAGTGTGCTCGGAACGCTCACGTTATCAGCCTAGAGCGGGACAAAATCATGTGGCACAAAGCCGATTTGATAATAAAGCGTGAAATAGCTCATGCAATTTGCTGTACAGAGTGAGAAACAGAAAGGCTGAAGACTACAGCCGGGGGGTCAGCACATCAGCTGTCGCTGACCCTTGTGACGGCATGGCCGACAGGAAGCAGTGGCCGCTGGCCCGTGTCGCCAGAGAGGAGCACACCGCGGATCGCTAGCCCAAGAAAAGATTCACACTCAAAATTCCAAGTGCAGTCTCTACTGAGCGAGTTAACACTTGCACACCATTGTCAGGTTGAAAACTCCGAAGTCAAGCCACTGTGAGCCTCGGACCGTCTATAAATACACATCCCAGCAGAAGAAAGCAGCCCTCCCACCGCAGGGTCACTGCTACCGACCGTCATCAGTTTCACAAAGGCAGAGAGGAAGAGAATAAATCTAATCTCTATACTTTCTTCTAGGCGTTGGACATAGGGTGAGAAATGAATTTAATAGACATTTAGCACACACGAGGCGACGACGAACACTTTCATCATGTTTCCTGTCATTCTGATGAAGCCAGGGTATGCATTATTGGCTCTACTTTACTGATAAAGGAAGCGGGGCTCCTGAGTTAAGTACCCTCCCCGGGATCACTTAACTAACGAGTGCTACTCAAAGTGGCCTGGAGACCACCGCAAGTCTATGAAAATAGACCAGGAGAGCAAAAAGTCAGGAACTGTGCTAATGATTTAACTGTGCTATGCTTTTAGGTCCCTTGAATCTTATACTAATATAACATCTAGGTTTGAATCTTCCAAGTCTTTTTAAAATTTTTATTTTTCTAGTAATTCATTTGTATTATATTTTATAAATATCTTGGTCCAGGATGGTTTGGGGGAAAAGCGGGGAGGTTTTTTGGCACAGGTAGCATGAGGAGCATTGGTGCGGAAGGTCAGAGCCCTAGAGAGAGCCGCACCTGGAAGGGGCCACGTGCTTGAAAAGCACAGAAGGAAATATTTTGGCCAAACCAGTACTGCCCTCAATGGATTATATTCAAAGCTTCCCAAGCAACCTTCACACCGCACGTCTCCTCCCAATAACCTGCCACGCACCTACAAGCAGGGGTGCTAACTACGACGTCTCCAATGCCTCTGTCCTGGGGTGAAGAGGAGGGATCCAGAAAAGGAGCAAGGGCCTGGTGACTGGCAGAATGAGGAAGAAATACCAACGGACCCTCCAGCCCTTGGCAAATACGTGATCTTAAATCCTCCTGCAACATACCGAAATAGCTCTGTGGACTCATGAGGAGGGCCTCCCTGGAGAACGGACATTTAGCTCGAGATGAGCATAAATATGCACTAGGTGGACAAATCAAGGGGGCCGAGGAGAATGTTTTGCAGGGAGAAAAGCATGTGCAAAAGCTGGGAGATCCAGAGGACCAGGGAATGTTCCAGAAACTGGCCGGGCAGTGCAGCATAAGGATGAAGACTGAGGGCCCAGGAGCCAGCAGGCTGGGGTCCAAGCCTGGCTCTGCAGCACTGCAGAGCTGTGTGATTTGGGGCAAGTCATTTAACCTCGGAGACGGCATTTTTCTCACCCGTATAACAGGAGGATGAGGCTCACTTCCAAGGGCGGCTGTGAGAAGATGACTGACAGCTACAGAGGCTCGCACACGGCCGGTCCCCCACGATGGCGGCCACCAGTCACACTGTTAGCAGGGGGTTCAGGGGCTTGAACTGAGAGCGGAGCTCCCGAGAGGATGAAGAAGCAGGAGGAGAACGTCCACAGAGCTGAATTTACAATCCTACTTTGTACCCAATACAAAAAATCGTTCTGTGCACAAAACAGTAAATTTAGTTTCAAAAATCTTTTTTTTTTTTCAGTGAGAAATAAAACTATTCAGGATCTAATATTTGATGCAAAAAAAATCTCATTTTGGGGGGCGGTGGATAAGGAGAATTCTCAGGGGTGCTAAATGGGTAAGATTTCCTTTGAAGGAAACGAAATCACATGCTAAAATTGGAAATTTAAGCAGGCAGTAAGAGTGAATGAAAGAGCTCTTGAAGATCATGGTTACACTAGGGTCGTGGCGGAACTGGGGGCATGCTTTCCCAGATAAATGTTTCTCATTCACACTGCTCCATTATGAAGTGGTACAAGGTAAGTTTTTGAAAAAGATTTTATTCATTTATTTGACTAGAGGGAGAGAGCACAAGGAGGGGAGGGAGAAGGGAGCGGGAGAAGCAGGCTCCCCGCTGAGCAGGACGAGATCCCAGGACCCGGGAATTCACAACCTGAGCTGAAGGCAGACGCTTCCCCGACTGGGCCCCCCGTCTGCTATACAAGATAAATTTTTATAGAGAGTCATTAAGCGTTCATAACATAAATGACCTCCAGACAAGGAGGATGGTGGCGCTATGACAAATACACAATTATATACTTAAGAACGGATTCAGGTTCCATCACTGGGATCAGGACGCGCAGAGGCCAGCCCTCTGGGGGAGTGACTGGTAACGCAACGTCACGACCAAGCTCAAGCTGACTGCCGCGGCCACATGTGCGGCACTCCCGTCTGGGACAGAGGAGAACAATTAGGAAATTAACAAGTTTTCTTCTGTTCACACTTCATAAAACAAGGAAGCTGTTTGTTTTCTTACCTGGCATGTTGGGAATCGATTCTAGACCTGTAATAAATGACTCACAAGCTGTAGTGCCTATCAAGGAGCCAAGCTCAGTCAACACTTTCAGGAGGTAACATATCTCAACAAGACGGCAAGTCTGGCTTAAACAAACGAACATTTAGCCCCTGGAAATAAAGCGTAAATAGAAGGACCACTAATTGATTTGCTAACTGTTCCCTCCCTGCTTGGCCAATCATCTCGCAGAAGGTCCTCTGCCAAGTGTGCAGGTCTCTCTACTGTCTAAGCTCCTTTGGGAGAGAATGTATTAGCTGGACAGAAAACAGAACCTCAACTGTTCCTAGTGCTCTCACGTCAAACGGTAAATGCAAAAACCCAAGAACCCGAAGAACGGCCAGAGCACGATACCAACACAGGACCTAATCTCCATTAAATACATATAGTGAATTGAGCCTAACTGACATCTGGTAAAAATGTGTTCACAGCACAGTTCCTCACAACAAATACATACACAAACGGAAACATCACCAGGGTCCTTATTCTGCAGTGAAATCGACAACCAGCAGGGGCGTGGCCGATGCTCCAACAGGGTCTCCATGGGGATGGAAGCCATCCTCAGAGACGGCGACAGCCACTCAGAGGGCCTGCAGCCCAGAGGCGATGCTGGATGACAAGGACCTGCCTGTCAGAAATGTGGACGCCCCGGCCATAGGCCGAGACTCAGTGATCCCCCAGTCACCTGGAGGGACGGCACATCCTTGGGACGCAGACAGCCCTACATGAGAATTCCAGCTCATCCTTTCAGCCATGTAACCTTGAAGAGGTTTCTGAACTTCCTCAAGTCTAGACTTTGTGTGACAAGGGGGTCACGCCCCCCTCACGGGGTTACGGTGAAGATCCATGAGAAAGCGTTCAGCACAGTGCCCCGCACGTAACTGGGACATAAGAAACGGCTGTAACGTTGTTTTCACCTGGTTCAGAGATTCAGGAGGTTTCCTTCACGACTCACACTTGCAAAGGGCTGGACACAGGACTCCTTCACCAAATACAAGCTGTGCTTTAGCAAAGTTCCAAAACATGAAGACTGACCCTTCCAGGAGGAGGAAATCGGTAGCTATGGTGACTCGAGGTTAGTCAGGTTTCTCCTGAGGGCCTCAGGAGCTGCGTGTGACGCTGGGCTGCTAAGCCCCACCCATAGCCCCTCGCCAGCTGCTGCCTCCATGACGGACTCAGAGCCCCACAAACATGGTCCGGCTGGTCTCCGTGGGGCAGTCTTCTCCGTGCTGTCTCGTGCAGCGTCGCCCCCGGCACTTCGTGACTGAGCTGCTGCCGCCGCCCGACAAATAGGTCATGAGGCTACGACTCAAGAAGCGCCAGGCCGTCTGGTAAATTCTGCAGGCAATCTTGATCTAGCACGCAGAGCCCCAGGCGAGGCTAGTGGTTCACAACCTTGGCTCCATGTCGGCACCCCTGGGAGGCTTCAAACAGGACCGATCTTGCGGTTCCAACCCCAGAACAAAGAAATCACAGTCTCGGAGAGTGACGTCGGGGCATCAGAGTCTGGGACAAAGTCTTCCAGTGATTCCAACGTGCAGCTGAGCTGAGAATTCCTGACCGTGCCGAGTCCAAGAGCACCCACTGAGCCAGCGCCGGGGACCCATTGTAAACCCTGGAAGAATCCACCAAAATGGAGCTCGTGGTCCTTCAGGTTTTCCCCTCTGGCGCTTTTTTTTTTTTTCCACATTCCTAAACCAAGCTTTGTTGAGCGAGGACTGACAGAGAGCAGACGCAGCTGCCCCCCTGCAACCACAGACTAACCAAGGTCAGAACATCCGCCTGCCCCGAAAGCCGCCTCCGTGGCTCGCCCCCCACTCTTGCCAGCTGCGCAGCGGCCTCGTGCCCTCACTCCCCCTCCCCCCTTCCCTCGTTTTTTTTAAGTGGTTACTCTAGGGTTTAGAGGATGCACCTCTGACTTGCTATGGCCTCCCAACAAACAGTCTTAAATGGTTTCCCACATGGTGTCAGAGTCTCACAACCGGAGCCCCCACCTGGCACTGGGGCAAGCCGCTCACGTCCGTTGGCTTCTACACACATTATAACCCACTGAATACACTGCTATTATGATGGAGTCACAGAGCGAGTGCCTCTTAAGTAAATCTGAGAGTGAGGATAAAGGTATTTTGGTTTTAGCTCCACACTGAACTATTCCGGCGCTTTCGATTCCGGACAGGTCTCCGTCCGGCTCCACTCTCCTTCGCTTGATACAACTTCCCTCAACACGCCTCCGGACACAGCTGAGCCAACGGCAATCTCTTGTCTGTCTGGAAATGTCTTTATTCTCCTTTAACTGGTGAGGGATATTTTAGCTGGATATAGAATTCCAGACTGGCAGTTTTCGCATTTTGGAGATGGTACTCCACTGGCTTCTGTTTTGCACCGCTGCTCAGGAAAAGCCTGCGAGCACGTGTGTCTGTTCTTCATGATCAGCCGGCAAGAGTCCGTGCGGTGGCGGCAAGGAGCAGCACCACAGAAAGATGAACCAAAGCCAAAGGGGGTTCTTTGCAAACACTAGTAAAATGAAAAAAATTGCAGGAAGACTGACGAAGGAAGAAAAGAGAGACATAAATTTAAACAGAACAGAATGAAAAGAGACAAATAGCTACAGAAAATGTAGATTCAAATAAAATATTATTTTTTTAAAGATTTTATTTATTTGACAGAGAGAGAGATCACAGGCAGGCAGAGAGGCCAGCAGAGAAAGGGGGGAAGCAGACTCCCTGTGGAGCAGAGAGCCCGATGTGGGGCTCAATCCCAGGACCCTGAGATCATGACCCGAGCTGCAGGCAGAGACTTTAACCCACTGAGCCACCCAGGCGCCCCTCAAATAAAATATTATGAATTTTACAAAAAAAAAAACTAGAAATCTAGGCGTAATGGCTATCTCTGAGGAAATCAGAAGACATCAGCACAGACACAATAAATATAAATCTTGAACAGAATAATTTAAATACTTAAGTTTTTTAAAGATGTGAAAATAACCAAGACTCGCTGACAAAAACATTCAAAAGACCCAACAGCTCTCCAAGTGAGCGCCACCAGATTTCCCAGAACTATGTAATCTACAATGCATATAATTTGTTCCAGAACAACACAACAAGAAAGAAAGCTCCCCAACTCATTTGAGAAGGCTACTCTGAGTTGGTCCAAAACCAGAGTCAGTCAGACCAGGAGAGGAAATTACAGGCCTATTTAATTATGAACATACCCCGCCCCCCCCCAAAATCCTGCAAATAGTATTAGATGAACTAAATTAAACATG
Source organism: Nasua narica (assembly GCA_028533885.1). Lineage (NCBI taxonomy): Eukaryota > Metazoa > Chordata > Mammalia > Carnivora > Procyonidae > Nasua > Nasua narica. The sequence continues at coordinate 116,759,621 of CM052807.1, read as the reverse complement.
CTACAAAAATTCACCATGATTCTCTAAAGTCAACCAGAAAATCTACAGTGGAAGCATCCTTGTTAATGTACTAAGAATTACCTTATGGTTATGGTTAGCACTTATTTGTGATTTTTTTAAATTCTCAGAAAACTAGAGAACCTTACTCCGTCATAGTCTCGCAGAAGTCCCAGAGAGGAAGAAACGAGGCCTTTTCCCATCAACGGTCTCTCTTGGACACTGCAGACTTTCTGCTGAGACTATTAAGTGCTGGTTTCCGGGGACATGCTTTTGCTTGGGGAAAACCCCGAACAGATGGGCACTGGCCTAACTTGGTTCGTGGGGGCCAGTTCTTTTTTCTTTTTTAAAAGATTTTATTTATTTATTTATTTGAGAGAGAAAGAGAGAGAGCGAGAGAGACAATAAGTGGGGAGAAGGGGAAGCAGGCTCCCCTCTGAGCAGGGAGCCCCATGTGGGGCTCGATCCCAGGACCCTGAGATCATGACCTGAGCCAAAGGCAGATGCTTAACCACTGAGCCATCCAGGCATCCCGGGGCCAGTGCTTTGATAAACCTATGCCCTGGTAACTTTCCTCAATTTTAAGAAGTGAGACATGTCAGAGATTCAGCATTGGGATTTGTGAGCCTGTGGGACGCCAACCCGGCCCGCCGCAGGTAAAGGAGTCCTAACCCCCAGAACCCATGGGGAGCCCCTCCACGCTGGGTTACACGGAATAAGAAATCGGAGAGGATTCATTTTAAGTTTCAGTCTCTTTGAATTTTAACTCATACGGGCAGAGAATCTGACTTTAATGTCTCGGACCTTAATTTAAAATGGAATATAATCTTTGATTTTAATGTCTCCCCGGGAATTTGATAATGAGATAGAATTAATATTCAAATTTAGAGTATCTCTTGTGGGCATTTTATTATTACGCTGAATTTAGTCTCTTAATATGCAATGAATTCTCTGCCTTGAGGTCAAAGTGACTTTGGAGTTAATTTAATTCATGGGTTGGTGTGACCCACTTAAGAGTCTTCTGGGGGCAAAATGTCCGCTCTCCACCGGTGGCCCAGGAGAAAGAAAGGAGCACGGCTGGTAGAAGAAGCAAGAGTGCCCTCACAGTAAGGTGCGAGCAGAATGGTCCTGACAACGAAGAAGATTCCCTCCAAGAAAAAGGGACACACCCGTGGCCGATACCTTAGCAGAACGACCATCACACCCAGAAAAAGTGCCGAGAGGGGCAGACATCTGCCCTCTTTACATTGTAGAGACAGCTGTATTAATCTGATGGCCTCTCTAGGTCCTTCCCTGGCTCCTTCCCAGGGCAGTGACAATCAGACTAGCGAGGCTCGTTCTATGAAGTCCACAGTATACATATTTGTTTGTCTGACTCTTTCATTAGACTCTGGGGTCTTCAACTATGTGAAGCGTGCTTCCTTTGTTCCTTCATCCCGTGCTTTGCCCTCAGTAACTAGTTGCTGAAAACATATGTGGACATGAAGCAGGTAAAACAGCTCTGATGACCGACCCCATGCATACACCCACAAAATATACAGGTAACAAAGTCCTGGTGCTCATGCAACTTAGCATGGCGGCGGAGGGGGGGTGGGTGCGGGATGCATCCAAGAGAAGGCATAAGCAAGAAATTAGTAAAGAAATAAAAACATATTACAGATCATGATAATTCCTATAAAGGGAATAAGCAGGATGACCAACTAGAGAGTGATAGGGGAGGCTCTTTTACACACGGCGGCCAGGTAATACTTTGCTACAAAATGGTCACCTTTAAACTAAGACCCAAGCACCTGGGCTTATCCTTCAGAAATGCAAATCCCAAGTCCTGAGCCAATCCCAAACCTCAGGAATCAGAAAGGCTGGGGCAGCAGCAGCAGAGAGCTGCTGAAAGGGATCTTCAGACTAAGATTATGATGCTTGCTGAATTTTAAAAATCGCTGGTACAGGGCAGTGGTTTTCAATCCTTCCTGTGAATCGAATCACTTGGGGAGCTTTTAAGTGATGCCTTGATCCCACCACACACCGACTTCGCCTGAGTCTTGGGGTGATGGTCCAGGGATCTACACACATGCACATATATGTATTTTAAAAGCCCCCTAGGTGATTCAGCTTCCTAGAATATAGCCCTGAAGGTCAGGGAAATCATTTGGATCTTTTTTTTTTCTTCCCTAAGCGTAAAAGCAGTGATCGAAGATTTTTATGCAGGTGAATGAAACAGTCCAATGTGGATTTTCGAAAAGAGGACCACAGGCTGCCGTATGGGTGAGGAAGAGCACTCTGGAAGGGCCTGTCGGGAAGCATTCGGTGCAGCAGGTGAATGGCAAGCAGACAGGTGCACTGCGGGAGAAAGCAGCAGCTGATGGGAGACAGATCCGACAGCGATTTGCCTCCTAGAGTGCTGGGTGCTGACGAGAAAGGACGACTGATTTCATTTACTGAGATACGGAGGAGCTCAGAGACCTCCGAGCGAACGCCAGCAGTTACGTCTTCTCTATTTCCTTTATGGAGAGTGTATCCCATCGCCAAGGGAGGGGACAGGTCTGGGCTCAAGAGGGACACAGGGTCGTCTGCACACAGACAGATGATCTTTAAAGCCCGGGACTAGGGGCCTCCCAGGGGAGGTGGCTGCGGACAGCGAAGGGCTCAGCAAGTCCTAAAGCATTCGCACATTTAGGGGTCTCAGAAGATTGTTGTGCTCCTTCTAGCGCCTCAACGTCATCACCAAATACAGTTTCCTCAAAAGGTTTGAATAATCCAACACTAGATACTGCAGGGAAATGTAAGCACCTTCTCATGGACTGATTTGTAAGAAATACCGATTTTTTTTTTCCTGGAAGGTGATAATGAGTAACTAAAAATCCACAGGGATAAGATTTTCTTTAAAAGCCATAGTGACCATCAGATGATTTGTCCACCGATCATTTTTCAGGGTGACTTTTTAGAAGGTGATTTCTAAACCAAATCACGTGGGTTGTAAATTTCTTCCCTTGTTAAGATTATAGGAATAACACACACGCACATACATACCTCACTCAATTGAATAAAAAATATTTTAATTTCAACCGATTCCTGCTATGCCGGCCAAGTCCTCGAGAGGAACAGAAGTAAACTCGGCAGGAAATTCAATGTCAAGGTTCCTGTTCAGTAAGCCTACTGCATCCCCAAGGTTGGTTGGTTGGTTGGTTGGTTACATACATACATACATACATAAATGCCAGTCCCCGAAGTGGACGCTGGAAGGTGGGAGCGAACTAACCAGTGGGCTCCCCAGTCCCTGAGCCCCTCCCTCTGTCCCTCTCTGCTTGAGAACAAACAAAGCAAGGAGAAAGGAGCAGGAGGGAAGAACAAAAAAGGTCACCTTCAGTGCCTGCGAGAACCAGAGTTCATTTCAGCTCACGATCGCCACCCTGAAATCTCACCCCAACCCAGGCTGACATTGGAGGATCTGACCCCTTCCCTTAGGGGTCAGGCCCCACCCCTGAGGTGGGGACAGATCCCATCCATGAACGTATTCACGTATTGCCAGGCTTTTTTGTTCAACCATATACATTACAGACACGTATGTTTAAAAATGAAGATCATCTTTATATAGACGCTATTCTGTGTCTTTCCGTGTAATAAAAATTGTTTGAAAATGTGGTTTTTACCATTCTGACAATTGGCCATGATTTATTTCACCTTCCCTGTTCAGGACACTTTAATTTCTAAGTTTTTACCAACAATATAATAAACATCCATACATCAATATTTTTAATAACATCACTGATTATCTCCTTTGGAGAAATCTCCCAAGGAAAAACTACTGGATGAAAAATATAATCATCTTAAATCTCTTTGATACACGTTGTCAAACTGTGCCCCAAAAGGGTCTTTCCACTTCCTATCATCCTCGTCCTTGGCATCACTTTATCCTTCCTGACAGAGAGAAATTTTTTCCAAAGCTGCTTTTCTTAAACAGACAAAAATCTCTACCTTCTAGCGTCACTCTTTTTATTCTTATTCTTATTGTTGTTGTTAGAAAGGCTGGGCATTTTTCCACCTAAGTTTTGTGAAGGTTTTGTGAAGCAAAGGTTTTAGGAGGTCAAGTCCTTCAATAGCAAAGTTTTGCGGAAAAGCTAGAACACTCAGAGTGGGTTCTGGAACCCGAGTTGGGAAGAAGCCACAGGACTTGCAATGGGTGAGCAGATGTACACTCGAGAAGGACAGTGACCATGAGACAAGGCTTAGCCCAGTGTCCCACAGGGGACCGGGCCACCGCAGAGCCTCAGCGCCAATAGCGACAACAGGGGGATGGCACCAACGGCAAAGCCACGGTGGGGGCCCGGAGTGATCGAGACGCCTTCAGAGACTGTACCCCATGGGCGAGCCTGGCCAAGGCACCGCAAGGCGGAGCATGCCGGGAAGGAAGAGCATAGAAAGGAAGCCGGGGACCGGCTGTGGGGCCGGGCCCACTCAGAAAGAATAGAAGTCAGAGAGAAGACGGGCTCTCCCGACTCCACAGCCAGACTCAACCGGGAGACAGAGCAATGTTCTGACAGAGCTCATGGAAAAACAAAGAAGGATTTCAAGAAAAGCAACACTGAGACTCTTAAAAGTACTCCCAAGTACAAAGGACAATGTGATTAATGAAAATATTTTTTACGTTTAACTACCAAATTCCAGGAAGATTAACAACTAGCTTTTCTTTAGCCAACATCTGCATCCGAAATTAGTGCGAGCTTCTCATGGATTCTTCACCCAGAAGACACAACTTTTGTTTACGAAGAATGAATGAAATGAGTCGGGTTTAAAGCAGATAACTGCATTCTGCTTACAAGGCTGCGAAAAACAGTAGCCGTTTTTCAGTGCGAAGGGAACGGATTATACGTGGCCAAGTCGTCGCCTGGCCGCAAGAGGTATGTGCTTCCAGAAACCTCGGGGCGGGATGTCGGGGAGGTTATTTTCAACTGCTTTGGAGGGCAAAGCATATTCAAATGTTTGGTGGTGAGGTGGGGGACAGACGACGATGGGGTCCAGAGGCTGCCGAGCAGACCCCTTCCTTCTAGACAATGTTCCTGACACAGGTTCTCCACTTCTTCAGGCTTCTACGTAATGAGGGGCGAGCCACAGGAACTCAGCTGAGTCACTCTGGGCTCCTCTGAAAATCAGGTAGAGCGCTCGATTGCCACAGCACAGGTGTCACTTACCTGGGAGGGGGGGTGAGAAAGGGAATGTCTTGCACAATACCTGCCTTCCAGAAAGTGTCCAATAAAATGGCAGATGGTAATATAATCTTCTTTATTTGCCCTTCTACTTAGGGCATTTTTGTTGCATTCTTTGCAAAGAATGTCAAACTAGCAGAATCATAAGGAAAGAAGCTTAGGCACAGCGTTCTTCTATCACTACAGCCATTTCTTGAAGACCGTTTCAGCAACGAAACGTCAAAAGCTGACCAGCGGAGTAGTTGGGGAGCTAGATGGAAGACCTCTGTTTTCAAGCAGAAACAGGGGAAAGTATGAATCGAGACGTGAACTGATCTCGGATGTTCTCGAGTGCACGCGACTTAAAGCTCCACTCCACGCGGCGGCCTCCCTAAAGCACCACAAGATAGGACTTGAGAAAGCAGTAAGACCAGAAAGGGATCGGTAAACCGTGTCAGCCGCAGAGAAAACAAGGCAGCTCGGGAAAGTCTGCACTATCACGCACAGCTAGGTTTAGAACACAAATAACCCATAGAGCAGGTTTTTAAAAATATGCATTCCACCTCTGCTTCTTGGGGTGTGATTCCCACCCCTACCACACCACCCACGGTGTCACCCTTCAGTGCCTGACAAACAGAAATCGCTCCCGAACACATCCAGTCTTTAATGTTTAACCCATGGACAGACTCTCAACTGCTGGCTGTGAGATGACGAGCTCCCTGCCACTGATAAATACAGCCTTGGAAACGAGTTATCAACTTGCCCGTGGTGTGAAAAAATAAAAAAAAAAATAATTAAAAAAGGAAAGAAAGAAGGACCTGCTGAGAACCTCAACACAAACGTGTTAGGAACAAAGAGCCCCAACTTTGGGTCCTTTCCCTAGCACTGATTCTCTGTTTGCGGATACCTGACAGCAATCCACTCATCTGACAAAATTTGAAAATAAAGCTATTCCGAGACAGACCCTACGGTGGGGGCCAGTGGGTGAAGGGGGCACATTTACTGCTCTTACCCCAGTCGGGGCGGGGGTGGGGATAAGGGAGCGAGGAAGGCCCCAGAGACGAGAGGAACATGTCATTCACATCCAGAACTGGAGGGAACGCAATGCACGCACTGTAGGGGCATGGAAGAGGCGGGGCCAAGCACAGAGGCCTTGAAGGCCAAGCTAGCAAGTTTCACTTTTATCTGAAGGCAACGGAAAAGACTTTGCGTGGAGATCGGTGTCTCAGAACACATAAATATTTTATTTTAAAATTTAATCTCCTGCAGTGAAGTGTTCAAACCTGAAGTGTACAGCTTGTAGACGTTTTATATATGTACACACGTGTGCAACTATTACTCAGATCAAGACAAAGAACATTCCGGAGGCTCCCCGGGTCCCATACAGTTGACAGCCCCATATAGCAACCAGGAGTCTACCCTCTACGATCTTCGATTGTTTCTGCCTGTTCTGGAATCTGGGTAAACGGAGCGATACAGTTTGCACTCTCTCGTGTGGGTTTTCTTCGCTGAACATATTGGGACGGACATCTGGGTGTTCTCCAGCGTGGGGCTCTCATGAGTAAGGCTGCTATGAACATTCACGCATATGATTCTTGGTGGACATAAACCATCATTTCTAGGGCATATACCCAGGTAACTGCTGCTTTAGGAAAACAAATTATTTAACACAAAGACTATCTTATTATGCTTTGGTTGAAAATGCCAGTTGATGGAACCTAGACTAAGATAAGGCAAGTGGGCCTTACTCGTTAATACTAAAGGACTGAAAACAAGATCCTTTCTTGTTTTAATAGGATAGGTGGGTTGATGAGATCATAAACATTTCCAGAGAGGTGGGTGGCTTACTATCCACAAGCTAATTGAAGGAGACATGACCCAGTCTCAACCCTTCTGAATCTGTAGGGTTTTTGTTAAAATTGGGTGATTGTCCCTCTGACCCTGCTCTCAGCTGCACCCTTTCTTCCCTCCTGCTGGGACTCTGATGACAGAATCTTAGACCATATATTAGAACCCGACGTGTCCCTGAGGCCCCAACAATTTTTCCCCCGCCTATTTTCTTTCTGTTGTTCAGACTGGATCATTTTTATTTTATCCTCGAGTTCGTGGATTATCTCCTCCATCGTCTCCACGGGGCTCCAAGCCCACCGGCTGGGTTTTTACATTTTATTTCGGGTTACTGTATTTCTCGTTCCGGAAATTTTCATTTGGCTTTTCTTTACATCTCCTGTTTCTTGGCAGGGATGTCCTATTTCTTCCTTTGCTGCAAGTTCCTAAGTGCTCACTGAAGCACTTTTATGAAGGCTGCTGTAAAATCCTTGTCAGATAATTCCAACATCTGTGTCATCGAGGTGTGGTATCTCTTGATTGCCTCTTCTCATTCAGGTTGAGATCTGCCTGGCTCTTGGCGTTGCGCATGATTTTTACTTGTACTGCAAACGTTTCGGTGTGATGTTATGAGACTGTGAATCTTGAGCAGATGTCCCCGTGTTAGCGGCCTCCTCTAACACCATGATGGCGAGGGGGTGGGGGCGAGGGCCAGCACCTGCTACTACCAGGCGGGGGTCAAAGTCCTGGCTTCCACTCACTGGGTCTCTCCTGACAGTGGAGGTGTGGGGGGGTGGGCGTTGGGGGCCTGCCTCCTTACTGTGCTATGCCTCTGGTTCCTAAACAGGGTGGAGCCCCACGTGGCCTCTACCAACAGCACAGCTGGGCAGGGGAGGAAGGATGCCCGTTACTGCTAAGCAGGGATCACACTCTGGCTCCCCATCCAGTCTTCTTGGACTCCACCAGCGGGGGGATGGGCACCTCCTTCCATCCAGGTGAAGGAAGAAGTCTAGGCTCCCCACCTGGCCTTTGCTGATGAGGGTAGGGCTACATGTTTATCCACAGTGTCTGTCTGAACAGGGCAATTATCGTTGAAAGTTTGCCTTGCGAAAGTACCCCTTTCTTGGTCCTTTGGCAGGAAAGAGCAAGCTTGGAGTATTTTTGTCCGTACCCATTGGTGCTTCTGGACTGACTTCTTCTCTAACACCCAGTCTGAGACACCAGGGGCAAAAGGAAAACCCAGGGAACATACCCTTGGGCTCTTCCTAGAGTCCCGAGGTCCCCAGGCAGCCTGCCTTCTTCTCTGGGCCTTTCAGAAGGTTCTTTTGTTTCTTTACGTATGACGTCCAGGGATTTTAGCTGTGTTTAGCGAGAGGAACAGAGAGAAAGGCATCTAGGCCACCATGATCCAGAACCAGAGGTTCAATTCCCAGTCTAGGTGTCTTCAAGGCGCAAGGACTTCCATTAGGAGGTAAAAAAGGAAGTCTGATCCGCGTCTGGATTTTGAGAAGACTCGGATGCATGTGTGCACACAAAAATAAGCAAGGGGGCAATTCACTAAGGCTCCACCCGGCACCGTTCCTGTTACATGGTTCATCCCGAGCCTCCCAAGAAGCCTCCGAGGCAGGGCTTCCTGCTGTCCCATGTCCTGAGGGGGAAGGAGGCTCACACAGGGTCACTCCTGTCCACAGCAGCGCCAGGGTGTGGACCTCGAGCTACCCAACTCAAGAACCAGAGCTCTTAAGCGCCACACTGTGTAAAGCCTTTGGCCATGAGCCGCCCTCCAGAACGGGCAGCAAGGAGGCATTGATCCACATTCTGCTGTCTTCAAACCATACGCTGCAACACAGCCAATACTCAGCAGCTGAAAATTAAACACGCTTCCCTTTGTTCTTTAGAATTCCTCTTTTTTTAAAATGATAACAGCCTTAACTTTGATATTGCTATACATTTAGAGCTCACAGCTATGATCCACGAACCCTCTTAACAATCCCAGGAGGTGGATAACCTCTTCTTTTGTTTCATTAAGTTTCTGATTTTAATTCCAGTATAGTTAACATACCGTGTAATATTAGTTTCAGGTGAACAATGTAGCGATTCGACAATTCTGTACGTTACTTGGCACTCATTGCCCCAAGTGTACCTTTAATTCCCGTCACCTATTTCCCCCATCCCCCTACCCACCAGCCCTCTGGTAACCATCAGTTTGTTCTCTACTTCACAGTCTGTTTCTTGATTTGTCTCTCTCTTTTCTCCTGTGTTCATTAGTCTTTTTTTTCTTAAATTCCACATATGAATGAAATCATATAGTACCCATCTTCCTCTGACTTATTTCGCTTAGCATAATCTCTCTAGCCCCATTCTTGCTGTTGCAAATGCCAAGATTTCTTCCTTTTTTATAGCTGAATAATATTCTGTTATATATCTATACCACATCTTCTTTATCTATTCATCTATCAATGGTCACTTGGGCTGTTTGCATAATTTGGCTATTGTAGATAATGCTGCAAGAAACATCAGGGTGCATGTATCCCTTCGAATTAGTATTTTGGTATTCTTTGGGTAAATACCCAGCAGTCTGATTGCTGGGTCGTAGGGTAGCTCTATTTTTAACTTTCTGAGGACCCTCCCCCCGTTTTCCACAGGGCTGCATCAGTTTGCATTCCCACCAACAGTGTGTGACGGTTCCTTTTCCTCCACGTCCTCACTGACACCTGTTGTTTCTTGTGCTTTTGATTTTAGACATTCTGACAGGGGCGAGGTCATATCTCACTGGAATGCATTTCCCTGTTGAGTGATGTGGAGCATCTTTTTCATGTGCCTTTTGGCCATCTAAATGCTTTCTTTGGAGTAATGTTTATTCATGTCTTCTGCCCATTTTTTAATTAGATTATTTGTTTTTAGGGTGTTGAATTTATCAGTTCTTTATATATTTTAGATACTAACCCTTTATCAGATATGTCATTTGCAAATATCTCCCTCCCTCCCAATTTGTGTTCCCTTTGCGTGTGGGAGCTTTTTATTTTGAAGTAGTCCCAGTAGTTTGTTTTTGCTTTTATTTTCCTTGCCTCAGGAGACATAGCTAGAAAAATGTTGCTACAGCAGACGTCAGAGACATGACCGCCTTTTCTCTATTCCAGGATTTTTACAGTTTCAGGTCTTACACATTTACGTCTTTAATCCATTTTCAGTTTATTTTTGTGTATGGCGTAAGGAAGTGGTCCAGTTTCATTCTTTTGCACGGTGCTGTCCAGTTTTCCCAACACTAATTGTTGAAGAGACTGTCTTTTTCCTGTTGCACGTTCTTGCCTCCTTTGTCGAAGATTAACTGACCATATAATTGTGGGTTTATTTCTGGGTTTTCTATTCTGTTCCATTGATCTATGCGTCCATTTTTTGTGCCGGTTCCATACTGTTTTGATTATTACAGCATTGTGATAGAGCTTGAAGTCTGGAATTGTGATGTTTCCTCTTTGCTTTCTTTTTCATGATTGTTTTGGCTATTAAGGGTTTTTTGTGGTTCCATACAAATTTTAGGATTGTTTGTCTTACTTCTGTGAAAAGTACTATTGGTATTTGATAGGGATTCCACTATGTATAGACTGCTTTGGATAGTATGGACATTTTTTTTTTTAAAGATTTTATTTACAGTATGGCCATTTTAATAATATTTGTTCTAATCCAGGAGCATGGAACGTCTTCCCATTTTTTTGTGCTCTCTTCAATTTCCTTCATCCATGTTTTATAGGCCTTTCACCTCTTTGGTTAGGTTCATTCCTAGATATTTTATCATTTTTGGTGCAACTATAAATGGGATTGTTTTCTTAATTTTTTTCTACTGCTTCATTATTAGCATGTAGAAATGCAATGGATTTTTGTATATTGATTTTGTATTCTGCGACCTTACTGAATTCATTCAACAGTTCTAGTAGTTTTTTGGCGATCTTCAGGGTGTTCTATATATCGTATCATGTCATCTGCAAAGAGTGAAAGTTTAATTCTTCCTTACCAATCTGAATGCCTTTCATTTCTTTTTCGTCTGGTTGCTGTGGCTAGAATTTCCAGTCCTATGTTAAATAAAAGTGGTGAGAGTGGACATTCTTGTCTTGTTCCTCACCTTAGGGGGAAAACTCTCTGTTTTTTCCCCATTGAATATGATGTTAGCTATGGGTTTTTCATATATGGCCTTTATTATGTCAAGCTATGTTCCCTCTACACCTACTTTGTTGAGCGTTTTTATCATGAATGTATGTTGTACTTCTGTGTCTACTGAAATGATCATATGGTTTTTATCCTTTCTCCTACTGATGTGATGTATCACACTGACTTTATAATTCTTCAGAATTTCATGAATTTGGAATATGGTACATCTAAGTCATAGATAATATTAACCTTATATTTTTAAAGGCAATGATGCCCAGTAAAATCACTTGAGTATATTTTCCACCTTACTTCTTCATCGACCAGTGATTTTTTTTTACAACATATCACTAATTACTAAATATCCTAAAAATTAAAGTTCCAGAAGAATGACACATTTTCAAATAAAGTCCAAATGGCTTTTTCATTGTATTTTCTAAAAGCATATATGAATTTTGTTTAATCTCTGCCAGATCACAACCCATGACCTGTAGATTTAATTTTCACATCTGTAATTGTACAAAGCAATTCTGAATTGGTTATTTCACATCCTATAAACTTTTAGGTATCAACATTTCCTACAGAGTTACTTGTCAAAGGGAGGGGACTATAGGAAAAAGGATACGGCATAACAGAAAAATGACAGAGGTGCCCACTGGGAACCTGAAATCACAGCCACTTGCCGCAATGGCGAGTCTAGTCTCTGAAACCTCCCAGCCAGGCAGGCTTTCCTCCTTTCCGCCTTAAACAGACTGAACAGCACAACATAGCCCTCTTCCTTCCTGTCCATTTTGTGTCTTGTGAATTGTATTCTGGAATCTCAGAAAGTCAGAACTGGGAAGTGCCTCAGGTAATTACGTGGTCCATCACGATGACATCCCCGCGCACAGGTGAGGGCCACGAGAGGAATTCTCCTGATAAAGAAGGTGAGGAAATTGACAATGTCTCAGGAAGACCAGGGCCCTGTCACTCTAATGCTGTGCATCCTTTACTTAGAACCACGAAGAACCAAAGGTGTCACATCGTTACACGAAGAGAAAGTGGCAGATCTAGCAGAAGAGAAAAATACAAAGCTCTCTACTTTGGGAAATCTGGTCAAAGAGAAAATCTACAAATTACATAATTAGAGCTTGTGAAAAGGACCCAGAAAAACGTGGTCCAATCTCCTTACTTATTTTAGAAATGAAAAAAATGAGCAAAATGCAGTTATTTTCCCCAAGCCGAGGGCTTCTAGGTCCTTTGACACTATGTCTTTGTTCCCCTCACCAATGAACTCTCCCCTCCTCCCTATACTTGTCTAAGTACTAACATGTGAAATACTCAGGTCCTAGGATCTTGTACACAAACACCGCCTTAATTAGATTATCACTATTTAATGTATATAAAGAAACTAGTACTGATCTTATATTTTCAAATATTAATCTTCCGTCTTAAAACATAATCACCACTTCGACAAATATTAGCCTTTTGGCTGATCCTTACATTCCTCGGTATTCTTTCTCCCTGCTCTTAACTGGATTTGAAGAACCTCAGAAGTCCAAGGAATCTGATGTCTAATAATTTTAAAATATGGAAGGAGTAGGGGCGCCTGAGTGGCTCAGTTGCTAAGCATCTGCCTTCGGCTCAGGTCATGATCTTGGGGTCCTGGGTTTGAGCCCCACATTGGGCTCCCTGCTCGATGGGAGGCCCGATCCTCCCTCTCCCACTCCCCCTGCTTGTGTTCTTGCTCTCGCTCTCTCTCTCTCTCTCTGTCAGATAAAGAAATAAAATCTTTTTAAAAATAAAATATGGAATGAGCATAAAATGCTAGAGTTAGCTCCAAGTTCCGCAGGTCAATACGGAAGGGGCTGGTGGTAGCAGATCTACTCCTCCGGCTCTCATCTTCTGCCACCGGGCAGCCCACCGTACCGGGAGCATCCTGAGACCTCACACTGCTCTGAGCTGGAAGGACACAGAGGTGCTATTTCCCCTACACGCGGTTTCCTATGAGCCATTCCCTCTCTTGATGAGGCTAATTGCCCCTTATTACTTCTAGTTATTCATTCTTTCAGTAAAAACCTCACGGACAGCAAACATGGAATTATAAGGGTTGCAACCTTGCACTGAGTTTCCACTCCGTTTTACACATTAACAACCCTATACTTAGCATAATAATAAGAGCTAACATCATAGGGTACGTCTTCTACTTATGACCGCCTATGCCCAGGAATGTTCTAAATGCGCTTTTACAAGTATTAATTCATTAAACCCTCCCTGTGCAGTGCGCACTATTACTACCCTCACCGAACACGTTTCCCTGGAACCTAAGCCCCGCGAGAGCAGGTACGGTGTCTTTTCTTCCCTGCTGCACTTCTTCAGCCTACAACAGTGCTTGACACACGGCAAGCCCCTAACATTCACTGAACGAATAGATATGTGACATTCATAGAGGAAGAATTAAGGTACGAAGAGGTCACAGAACATGATCGCGGTCACACAGTTACTGAGTGGCACAGCTGAGACTCAAACCACTGTTTTTTTGATCGCGTTATATCAGGAAGCAGCAAACTTTTTCTGTAAAGACCCAGCAAATAAACAGCGTAGGCTTTGCAAACCATTCGGGAGTCTGTCACGCCTACCCAACTGTGTTGGAATAATGTGTTAACAGCCACAGACAGACAATACTAAAAGAACGGACATGGCTGTGTCTCAATAAAACTTTATTTATAAAGAAGAGGCCAGGAGGCTGTAGTTTGCCAACCTCTGCATTAAATCCTCACAACAATCAAGCAAAGCAGATGAATGGGAACCAGAGAGGCAGCTCTCAAAGGGCTTTGTCCCAGGTCACACTGTGGACCTGAAAGTTCCCACGCTTTCCAGTAAAAGTCCCCGTCTCTATGAAAGGGAGACCTGCAGATCTACCATGCACTCAACACTGGCTTTTGCACTTGCATGCTACAAACCTGAGCCTCAACTCCCTTTTCCATCTCGAAACGAGAACCCTGACCTCAGCAGGCTGCCGGAGCTTAAAAGTGAACAGGCAGGTGTGGAGGGGCGTGGGGAAGGGCGCAGGTATAGTTAATCCAAAATCTGTTTTCACAAGAGAATCTGACCTTACATTAAGCACCGTGATCTGGAAACAATGCAAAGACTCTATCTGGAAGACAGGCAGGGCACAGGGTTGGCCATTTCTGTTCTCCTAAGGAAAACAGCTAACCTAAACTAAACACTAACCTGGTTAAACGTGAGGCTGAACATAGCTGAATGCATTAATCATCAGACAGGATAATAAAGGAAAATATGCAAGCTCTCTCCCAACTGTTTACCACTGGTATTTTTCTTGGAACGGAAATGCATTTTATATATTATATGAACCTGTAAAAAAACACATACCTGGAAAAACATTTGAATGCATACTCTGTATGAAGAGTACTAAAACATGAAATATTCCATCATCATAAAAGAATTTTGAGTTCACAAAGGTTTGAACACTCACCCGATTCCAGGTACGGTAACAACTACACAACGAAACTTCATGCTAAGAGAACTGCACTTTATGCTAACTGGATAATCTTGATAATTATAGACTATTCGGTACGTAGCAAAGTATGACATACTTCTCCTTCATGCTGGCCAATCTCAGAAACTAAGGTATCTCTTAGGAGAAACACCATAACATTCAAATAGAAAAAATCCTAATAAATTCATTTTCAAAATTAAAAGTAGCTTTTCGATTAAGATTACCGCTCACAGGGGCTCAGGGGGTTAAAGCCTCTGCCTTTGGCTCAGGTCATGATCTCAGGGTCCTGGGATCGAGCCCCACATCGGGCTTTCTGCTCAGCGGGGAGCCTGCTTCCCCATCTCCTTCTGCCTGCCTCTCTGCCTACTTGTGATCTCTCTCTCTCTGTCAAATAAATAAATAAAAAATCTTAAAAAAAAAGATTACTGCTCATATATTTATAAAGTCATTCAAGGCCAGTGCTATCTACTTTCCAACCGACATAAATATTACTTGCTCAGGAAGTTCAACTCAATACATTCATTTACTGAAAAATTACGAGCAAACTGCTACGTGAAATTAAAAAGCTGAGAAAGGCATAGTCCTCCCATTCAGAAATGTTACAAACTCAGGTTTAACTCAGGCTCACCAGCCCAAAGATGAATTTAAGCAGAGCATAAATGCTGAAAAACAGTCACAGCAGCGGTTTCTATTTTGGGGTGATGTCATATACCAAGAATCACTGGAGAGACTTTATGTAAATGCCACCCATCCTGCAAGATAGAGCACAGGCATTATTTTTCTCTATGGAGAAAGCCGGGTTTCAGTTGTTCTTGCCCCCGATCACACAGCTATCGAGCACCTGCCGCCTTCCAGTGCAAACAACGCTCCTTCCTTCCCACACTTGAATGCCCTCAAATTCGTCGGGTCCTAGCTCTGAGGTCCAAGGATGGGTCTCCGGGAGTCCCTGGCCCCTGCCAAGTGTACAGAAAGGGTACGGCTCTGGTGTGTAAACTTTTTGGAAAGGGATAATTCTTAAATGAGAAAAAAAAAAAAAATGAAGGATGATCAAGAGGGAAGAATCTTGCGATCACATCCGGCAAGTACAAAGTCTTGCTGAGCCCTTTCAAAAACCCACTGCTCCCACCTGCCGATACACTTCCGAACAGAGAGCGCTGGACCTTTCCTCTCCGACCCTGAGATGGAAGGGCTCCGGGGGAACCCGGTCCCACGGACGCAACTCTCCCCCCAGAACCGCACGACCCGTCCGCTCGCCTTCACCTTAAGAAACACGCCACGCCCACGCGCGGGTTCCAAGGCCCAAGATGAGATGCCACCGCGAAGTGTTCGGCTCGCTGGAGCCTGGTTCCGCTCTTCTAGAAAGAGGAAGATCCACTCTACAGTTCCCTGGGAGTGTATCTGGAGGGGCCGTCGCCGTGCACTGAGGCTCTGACGGACGGACGGACCGACAGACGGATGGACTGGCGTGCCCAGGCGGGGGATGGAGCTCGTGGGCGAAGGAGGGGGCTGCAGGGCGGCTCCCCCGCCTCTCTTGAGTTCCCAGTTTCCGTTCAACAACGGGGGGGTGGGGCGGGCGGGGAGAGCGGGCCCGTCTCCCTCCAGGCGGCTGTGGGGCCCTGGAGGAGGTGACAGAAGCTTCTGTGGTTGGCATCACTGGGCAGACATCGTGAACCCCCCGCGTCACGACCCAAGGCCAGGGAGGAAAGGTGGTGGTGCGCACGCTACAACGGCCCCCAGCCTCGCTCTAACCACAGTTTCCAATGTCCATGGTGTTTTAATAGAATGGAAACGCTACCCAGTCCTTACTTCTGAATCTCATTCCGTGGGCAAATAAGCAAAGGTCTGAAACAAGGGCAGCTCCACGTGGACTGCACGTGAACTTGCAGCCAGAGATGCGCCCCTTCTACGAACCCTCGTGGGCCCTGTGCTCCCCAACTTGAGTCTTCATTTCCTGTAAAATCTCAACGAAGCTGCCTAATAGACGGAGTGCTTAAGCTAACAGTCCTCGGGCTGAGGTCCCAGATGTGAGCGCGGGGACAGACCACACAGCCCTGTCGCCGAACCCGGGAGCTACCGGTCTTGCCGCCAACTCAACACAAAGAGGCATCTCGATGTCTCCTGTGGGCACGCGATCTTTCCCCTGCTCCCCCACCCCCAAGGGTGGTTAAGGACCGAAGGGGAGGGTTTCTCGGAGATGGCCCCAGGCCAGAATACCATCCCTGGAATCGGCGGGGTCCTGATCTGCATGGTCAGTAAGTGCTTCTAGAGATCGGACACCCGTGTTTTAGGATTACAGGGTCAGGAGGGTATGTGCAGGCGAGGAAAAAAAAATCAGGAAACTATGGTAGTGTCCCACCCCTGAGCCCCCATTTCCACTTTGTAAAAACCATTTAAAATTCATTTTCCCTCTTCAAGAACCTGAGGCTAATGATTTGCTGGAACTGGACCCTCCGCAGGCCAGCACTGGTCAGGGCCGGGGAGAGAGTGGGTGACAGGATGGCCCTGGAACCTCACAGAACGTGTGTCTCTCACAAAGCAGCTGTTCTTTCCCTCCAAGGGAGCTCTGGTTTTCACAGGGAAGGGGACGGAGACCCTGAGAGTTCTCCCACTGAGCTGCCTGCTCTCACTGTCTCCCGAGACTGTCTTAATTCTGAAACTGTGACGCTCTGGAAGAGAGGCAGGAGCCACCAGGGACAAGCACGGTGACTGCTCGCTCTCTCCACTAGGCAAACGGTATGCAGCCAAAGACTCCCCTGGGGAAACGGTCACGAGAAAGCGGTGGGGTACGGTGTTACACGCGGCCGACTGACACATGGGTTTCCCAGGGTGTCTGTGAGCACGCGCACACACAGACACGCACGCACGCACACACACACACACATGCACGCACACACTGGATCTTGACGGGGTGGGGAGGGGAGCTGGAGCACATGGTACAGAACGCCTCTTTCTGTCCAACAGCCCAGGAGATGCTCGGTTGCCATGGTTTCGCATCTCTTTACAATTCAGTCCTATCAGCCATTCTGAGTACCCAGACAGGCCTGGATGAAGTGAGAACACTGTGCAGTTAACTCCAGAATAGGAAATCGCGACATACAAACAGGCCTGTGTATAGACGTTCTTTTCTCTTGTTCTTCCAACAGTTGGGTCTTTTTTTTTTTTTAAATATCACACCACTTTCCTTCTTTCTTTCGACTTTGTTTTTCCTGTGATTATTTTTTAGTTTTCACTTTGGTTTTAATACCTCTCCATGCAGTGAAAAGTGATTTCTGTTCCTGATCAGCACCATCGGCAAAGAGAGAAGAGACAGACATTGTGGCCTAATCAGAAAAGGCTCAGCAGCAAAAGATGACAAGAAATGGCAATCAAAGGCACGCAGACTGAAAAGGAGGAAACAACTTCGCCCTCCTTCACAGAGGATACGATTGTCTACGTACAAAATGCCAGGGAACCCATTTTCTAAAACCCCTAGAGTAAGTGAGCTTATTTATTAGCAAGGCCACAGGATCGAAGGCCAATACATAAAAATCAATCGTATTTCCTGTATAAGCAATGAACAACCAGAAACGCCATCTTTTTTTTTTAAATGCCATTTATAACAGCTCCTCAAAAAGGGAAATATTTAGATATAAATCTAACAAAGCAAATCCAGGGTCTGAATGCTGGAAACAACAAACCACTGATGAAAGAAATCAAAGGAGAGCTCCACAGACAGGAAAACATTCCCTGCTTAGGGGTTGGAAAGCTCAGTGCAATCAGACCAATTCTTCCCCAAAGCAAGCTGTAGATTTACCTCAATTCCAATCGCATCACCGCAGGGTTCTCCACAGCGATACACAAGCTATACTCGAGAACCTACGTGGACAGGCAAACAAGGCAAAAAGCTAAAACGAAGCTGAGAGAATCCTACTACCCAATTTTTAGACTTGATGCAAACCAATGGTACTCAAGCCAGCGTGGTACCGGCAAGCAGACGCGAAAACCAGTGGTAGAGAATAAAGTGTCCAGAGATGGGCCCACACAAATGAGAGCCATCTGATTTCTGACAAAGGTGCAGAAGCCATTCATCGGACAAAGGATAGGCTTTCTGACAAATGGTGCTGAAATAATGGGTCGTCCTTTTGCAAAAAAAGGCAACCTGACCTAAACTTCACATCTGACACAAAGACTAACTCAAATGGCACAGAGAAACATAAAACAGAAAGCCAGAAAGCTTTTAGGAAGAAAACATGTGAGAAAGTCTTTGTAATCCTGGACGAGACGGAGTTCTCAGAAGGGGACGAGAGGCATGACCCGTAACAGAAAAAAACAGACACACGAAACTTCATCAAAATTATGGAGCTACTGCTCTACCAAAAACACAGCCACAGAATTGAGAAGACAAACTACAGACTGAGAGAAAATCCTGTGGACCACGTATCCAACAAAGAGGTTGTACCCAGAATATATAAAGAACTCTCAAAACTTAACAATCAAACTCAGTTTTTAAAAAAAGGGGCAAAGGATTACACAGACACTTCACTGGAGAATATACACAGATGGCAAATAAGGCCCATGGAAAAATGTTCACCACCATTAGCCATTAGGGAAACACAAACAAACAAACAAAACGAGATCCCACTATACACCTACCACAGTGGTTAAACTAGGGGCACCTGGGTGGCTCAGTTGGTTAACTGTCAGCCTTTGGTTCAGGTTACCATCTTGGGGTCCCGGGATCGAGCCCTGTGTGCTCAGTGGGGAGCCTGCTTCTCCCTCTCCCTCTGTCCCTCCCCCTGCTTGTGCTCTCTCAAATAAATAAATAAAATCTTAAAAAAAAAAAAAAAAGAGTGGTTAAAATAAAAACTAGGGATGATGCCAAACGTTAACAAGGGCGTGGAGCGACCAGAATTCCACTCGGTTGCTGGTGGAAAAGCAAAATGGTACAGCTACTCTGGAAAATGGCTTGGCGACTTCTTAGAAAACGAAACAGAGACAATCTTACGATCCAGCAGGCCCACTCCCGGGTATCTGCTCTGGAGAAATGAAAACTTAAGCCTAAATCCAAATGCCCCCAGAAGCTTTACTTTCGATGGCCAAAAGCTGGAAAGACCCAAACATTCAGCGGGCGAGTGGATGAGGGAACGGACGTGCGCCCACGTGAGGCCATACTCCTCGGCGGTAACAAGGAGTTCATTTTTGATCACTTGGATGATCCAAGACACTATGACGAGCGAGAGAAGTCAGTCCCAAGATGTTCCATATATCATATGATTCCTTTTATATGAAACCTTCAAAGAGACAAAACTAGTGGCAGAAAAGAGATGCTAGTTGCGGGGGTTACAGCTGGGGAAAGGACATGACACTAGGGGGATTTCTGGGGTCACAGACCTGTGCTGTACCCTGATTGTGGTCATTACACAAATCTACGTATATACACAAAAAATTCAAAGAGCTGTCTACTCCCCCAAAAAGTCAATTTTACTGTATGATGATAAAAACAGAAGAAAGAAGCTCAAAAGACACTGAGCTCTAAGAGATGAAGGAAGGCGGCTTCTGCACTTTGCCATCTGCCGGCTCCCAGGAGATGTGCCACATACTCCGGGGCTGTCAGACTGGGGAAGTCCATCTGGAGGAGGGAGTCACCACCAGGTCTTCTGGAATCTTCCCTGAGTGAGTGCTCTCCCTCCAGCAGAGCCTCTGTGCTCTCCCGCTCAGGGCCCTCATGTCAATCACGCAGAAAAGGCTGGCCATCCAGCATGCCTGTGTGCTCTAGAAACTTCTTTAATTCTGGTGTGAAGAAAGAGAGGGAAAAGAAAGACGCCCCAGGGAAGACTCTGGAAAAGACAGAGATGTCTGTGGTCCACTTGCCTCAGATGCCCTTCTTCGGAGAGCTGCCAGAGTGGCTGGAATGGGGGTCAAGAATCCCAGCAGGAACCGGGGACATTCCCGATGGGACGTGGCCATGAATGCCCTGAGGAGAAAAGAGCCCGAGAGACCGTGGTCCCCCAAAGATGGCCAGACTCCGCGTCAACAACTGAATGGGAAAGACGCAGCCCCGGGGAGCCCAGACGGCTGACCTAGCGCTTTCCCAGGCTGGCTGGAAGCTCTTCTGGAAGGGCAGGTTGCTGTCTTCTTTTTCTAAGTGAACAGTTTTTGAAAGGCCACACAGGGAGCAGTGAGGGGTCATTCCCAGGCCAAGTGATCAAAGCAGACAGCTCACTGGCTAATGAGTCAGGGCAAGGGCTGGAAAGTGTGAGGTTGCTGGATCCTGGCCCCAGCCCTCCCCACGTCAGGCAGCCCTCTCATCCCGGGCTGGGCCTGGCAGCCGGGAGCCCCATGACGGGCCATGCTTCATCAGGTGCGTCTCTCCCCAGCTCGGACACCTGCTCTGTGGGGACCCCTCTACCCAGTCTGGTCAAGGGCACTTTAGAGCCCCGTCCGGCTACCCTCCACCTCATTCACACAGCCCTCGGCAATGGTATCTATATATTTTTTTTGAGCCCGCCCCACACTCAGAAATATATTTTATATTCGATAAACGCACACGAGCTCAAATTCCTGCAGAAACAGGGATGTGTGGGGACACCCAGTCACTCGTGTATTTACCATCCCGTCCCCTCTCTTTCTCGCGTCACCTGTCCCACCCGGCCCCAGTACTTATTACGACGTGTGTCATTCTTGCTAAATAACTTGTGTGAAAAATGCATCTTCTGTTCCATCTTATCCTATCTCATTAAAAACAAACAATTCCAGCTGTGAGCAGTGAAATCAGTTTAAATCCCATTGATGGGCTGCAATCTACATTAAAAAATAAATAATTAAATTCTGCTTTAAGTGAAAATTCAAACAGATCCAGGTTTCGATCCTGCTTTGCCGCAACTGGTCGGGGCCAATTCCGCCTGTGACTTTGGCTCCTCATCTGGAGGACGGAACCGCCCTCGGGGGTACAGAGCAGCAGAGGGCCCGGCACACGGCGAGCTCTCAGCAAGCTGCAGCAGCGTTAGACCACAAACGCTAAAACCCGCCTCCGGGTGCTCAGCCTTACCTGGGACTCGGCCTGCTCGGGGAAACTGCATCCGGTACCCTCATTTAGAAGGGTCACCACCAGGTCTTCTGGAATCTTCCCTGAGTGCTTATAGACCGGCAAAACACTCTGTGGCCAAGTTCACTTTGTATTCCACCAACATTATCTATACCTTGTGTTCCATCAGAAAATCGTATTTTTTAAAGTTCCTGATACTCTGTCCAGTTTTTACTCAGATCAGGCTCCCTTACCGTGTACAGGGTCATCATTGAGCAAATATTAGCAGGCACTGTCCCAGGTCAGTTGGGGAGACGAAGTATGGGAGACAGGGCGCCTGGCCAGCAGGCACTCCAAACCAGCTCCGCGGGCCTGCGGACTCGGGCCTTGGCCCACTTTCCCTGACCAAGTCTATTCCAGATTCTCGCTGGCTTTGGCCAAACTGGAACTTACTCTTTTCTTCCCCCGTACCTTTGCTGGTGTAATTAATTCCTGCTAAATATTCCCTTTGTTACCACCCAACTAACTGTTGCCCACCCATCCCTGAGGCCCAGGTGATCTCCCCGCCCCCCCCCCCCCACTGGGAGTGTTTGTGGCCTTCTTTCCTAATCGTGCGGCAAGACTGTGACCATTTCGTCCTTAATTTCCCTACCAACCTACTAGCACAGTGCCCTGCCCCCACCAGAGAATGTGGAAATATTTGTTGTCTATGAACCTAACATTTCAAATGTGTACTACATGCTATTCTCTTGATGAAGTTTGCAGATGCCATGGTGAATGAATTCCCTACCCACCACGAGCTTTCAACCTAAGGTCAACAAAGAAATAACTCCAACACTTCTTAACCTTTTTTTGAAAGAGATTTCCAAACACACCACAAATTAGAGAGAGAACTATCAAAAATACCCCTATACTCAACACCCAGCCTCCAAAATTACCAACACATTAGCAATCCTGTTTTATCTACCCTCTTCCCACACATTCTATTTAAAGTCAGTCTCAGACATCAAACATTTCACTGGCTAATACTCTGGTGTATCTAAGGGATACCACCTTAACAGATGGCATTACTTTGCTCTGTAAGATTAACTATGATTCCAGGGCGCCTGGGTGGCTCAGTGGGTTAGGCATCTGCCTTCGGCTCAGGTCATGATCCCAGTGTCCAGGGATCGAGCCCCGCATTGGGCTCCAACTAGTCCACATTCAAATATCCACGGACACCTCAAAAGTGTCCTTCTGCAACTGTGTTCAAAGCTGCCCTCGAGCCCAGTCTACACACCACCTTTGGTCGACAGGCTTCCTCGTTGTCTTTTCAAATTCTCCCCCATTTTCACGTGGTCCCTTACCAAAGTCACCAGCTGTTTATCTTGTAAATTTCCTCGTCTGCATTCAGATGATGTGCTTACCTTGCCTCTCTACCATCTCCATTTTCTCTAACATGGCAGATAAAACTAGAGGTTTGCTTTGATCCCAGATATTTCAGCAAGGAAAGTTCACAGGGCCCCTTGTACTTCCTATTGCATAACGTCAGGAAGTATGACCCCTGGTCCCCCCGCCCCTACCCCCATCAGTGATTTCTATCAGCGGGTCCTGGTGCTGGGGCGTGACACGGCCATTACACAGTTCCACCCGAATGGTTTTACCCTAAAGACTTTCAGCAGGTGCAGAAGATGGCTACCTACATCCTATCATTCTTAAAGGACTGCAAAAGTAAAACAGCGATTTCCTTATAACATGATCCCTTCTTCACTTGTTAGTTCGGATTCTTCGATGAAGCGTCTCTCATCAAATCTTTGCTTGGCCTGAAGTACAGTTCAAACTTCCAGAATAACGAATTGGCACCTGAGTCACCTCCAAAAGTGATGGACGAGAATTCTTGCATCTTTCACATTATAGCTTACATCCTGCATTATGAGCATATGGTTTTTTATGTATCTCATATGGTTCCATCCACGACTCAATTTTCCTTTCCATCCTCTGGCCAGCGGACAACCCTTCAAGTAGCCGTTTGTGCCCCCGTGACACCGCCCCAGGGAGTGTGACGCCTTCCGAGGGACATCCCCCCGGCTGTCTGTCCCACCTGGAGGAAGCCATTCCTCTAAGAAGCCGTGGTTCCTTTGAGAGAGAAAGGGGGTTAAGAAAACACAAAGTGGATGCTATAGGGGCTCAGTGTTTTTAGTACTTTTCAGTGAAGAAAGCTAGGAAATATATACTTTCTTGAAGGAAAATGACCAACCATCAATGAATACTAGTTGTTCTGACTGAAACGTCAAGGGTTTTTAACATGTCTTTGCTTCTATATGTGTATCTGCTTCTGCTACAAATCTTGCTTCCTAACGGCACAAACACGACTGCTTATTATCTTTATCCTAAACGCAAAGCACGTGACATGCACATGAACTTCGTTAAGTGTGTAAACGTTGTCTAAGTACATATTTCAGAGTAACAGCACCCAACACGGCTCCTAACAACAGAATGTGCTCTCCAATTTCTCTGTGGCGCTTCTGTCCCCAGGATGTATCCCTCTAGGGTGATACGGTTAAAATGCTTTCGAATCACTTCAAATGACTCCTTCCTTGTGAGCGATTCCTTCCATCCTTCCCAGCCCCCCCTTGTCTCTCACTTTCTTTCGAGGGAACGCCTTTGTATTTGTTGAAATTTGTTAAATTAAGTTGAACACACAAGATTTTGGGGCACCTGGGGAGCTCAGTCGATGAAGAGTCTGCCTTTGGCTCAAGTCATGATCCCAGGGTCCTGGGATTGAGCCCCTCATCCGGCTCTCTGCTCATGGGGAAGGAAGCCTGCTCCTCCCTTTCCCACTTCCCCTGCCTGTGTTCCCTCTCTTGCTGGGTCTCTGTCAAATAAATAAACAAAATCTTAAAAAAAATTACCCCAAACACAGGATTTTGAAAAATACTATAAAACAGGAACATGCAGAGAATTCCAGGTTCCACCTCTCTATTCTACCCTGTCTTCTTAAAGTTTTAAAAATGAGTTTTTATTTTCTTATGGTTTCTCTTTGAACATACACGGGAAAAAAAGCATGCCTGCACACGTGCGTGCATATACAGAGCCACGCCTATCCCTCCCCGTGTTACACGGAAGGCAGCACAGTCTGACAGTCCTTAGCGGCTGCTGTTTTCATACAATAGATTGCCCCACAGAAGATAATGAGGGGGTTTCATTTACTTTCGTACTACGCTGTATTTCACCGTGTGGATACAAGACTCCTTACTGAGGGGCTTCTGTGTTCTTTCTTATTTCTCAAAATTACAAATAACGTACAGTTAATGGTCCTGAGCTCATCTCCGGGACAGACTGAGGAGTTCGGGAAGAAACAGGTACTAGCCTAGCCCCGGGGACCGAGGCAGGAGTGTGGCTAGGCCCACGCATGAGATCCAGCGTCTCCGCGTGTGGTTTCACACTGTACAGTCTCTTCCTGGGCAGGATGGAGCACTGTTTTACAGATTTGAGGGCCCTCCGAGTTCATTTTCATATAAATTGTCCATTCACCTCTTCTATCCATTTTTCCATAGGGTCACTGGTCTTTCTTTTCCTCATTTTCAGCAGTGATGTCTTAAGGATGTCAGCTGTTGGTGATTAAGTCGCAAATATTTCCCATTTTGTCATTTATCATTTTACTCTATTTCCTTTGTGCCATCTAGTGGGTCTTGTTTTCTTACTGTTTTAAGTCCACTTAAATTTACCAAGATTTTGTCTTACTGCTTTCAGACTGAGCGATACGAGAGTCTTCCCAGCTCTTAGGGCACAAAGGAATTCAGTCATGCTTTCTTTGAACACTTGCAGGTTCAGGTGTTTTAACATGTAGATTTCTGTCATTTGGCACTTTGCCAAACCAGTGTGCACAGTCTATGGGAAGGATCCAATTTTATCAAAAAGATACTGGATATCCAGTTCTCCTAAACATCATTTATAAAACTGTCCTTCTCTTCCTCCAGTGACCTGAGACATCATCTTTATCATACATGCAATTCCCAAAAACATTTGTTTCTATTTCTGGATTTTTCTATTCTGTCCCATTAGCCTGTTTCTTCATGAGCTAAGGCCGTATCGTTTAGCTGTAGAACCTTTACCTTCTAAAATCTGGTAGAATTATCCTTGGTTTTTCTTTTTCAGGGACTTTCTTGGCTATTACTGTTCATTTATTCATCGACATAAACCTTATAATCAACTTACTTAGCTCCAGGAAAAAACCCAAGAGTATTACCGAAATCCTATTAAATTTAGAAGTTAACGTCAGGAGAATCGTCACCTGCACGAACTTCAGTCTTCCCACCCCAAGCACCGGGAGTCAACAAGGGCCATTTTCAGGCACGACATTTCCCTTCTAGTCCTGCCTTGATGAAAAGAACCAATATTTTGAACAGCAAGGTTGAGGAATTCGCTAGGAAATAATTTCTGTTGGAGGAGTGATTTATGACACCAGGGCTTTAAAACACCTGCGCTGAAGATATGAGTAACCAAGAGGGGCGAACGTGGCAGCGCCGGGGAGCACGTGGAGGCAGGGGACAAAGCAGCAGCCTCCAACCATGAATCCCAGGAGCAGCCTCCAGGGCAACTTCTAGCAATCAGAAACTGGGTTCAGAGGTCGTCAA
Organism: Nasua narica; assembly: GCA_028533885.1. NCBI lineage: Eukaryota > Metazoa > Chordata > Mammalia > Carnivora > Procyonidae > Nasua > Nasua narica. Next base: position 116,733,359 of record CM052807.1, on the reverse strand, counting down.
ATGCGCGCCCAATCCTCGAAGATCGACTCCTGCACGGCTGAACTACCCTCCCTCCGTAACTACTGACAAAGTGGGCTTTCCTGGGGCCCCTGGGTGGCTCAGTCGGTTAAACGTCTGCCTTTGGCTCAGGTCATGATCCCGGGGACCTGGGATCGAGTCCCGCGTAAGGCTCCTTGCTCCCTCTGTCTACTATTCCCCTTGCTTGTGCTCCCCCACCCCCCCCCGTCTCTCTGACAAATAAACAAAATCTTTAAAAAAAAAAAAAAAAAGCATGGCTCTTCTGAAAGACTGCTGTACTCTCCCAGCTCTCTGCTTCACTCCTGTTGGCTCCCAGACCCCTCTCACTCCTCTCCTCTCGACGTTTCTAATATTCCTCTGCCGGTCGGCTGTAACCTGCTGCTCTTTATCATTCCCGCACGAAGGCAAATATTTCTTTGGCTGCTGCCCTGAGAAGCAGCGTTCCAGGACTGACCCAGGGTTGGGAGGTAATCTCTTCTGAGCCATCTCCCTCTCCCCCTCTCCCCCCCGCCCAGTCTTTCTACTGCACATTGCTTCCCTATCAGCATGACTCTTCAAAATTCCTGAGAGGGTTTTTATCATTTACAAAATAGAAAATTTATCGTAGGATCATTTACATTGTAAAAAACAGGATTACTGGAAACAATGGCTGTTGAGAATTAACTGACTGATAAATGAGCAGCAAAAACTAAGCATGTCAAGCTCTTTGCAATCAAAGCCTGATAAAGTTTACCATGGACGAGCATTTCCCCGGTTGCGGATGCACCAGAAGAAGGGGCTGACATTCCAGTTGCTTGACTCTGAGACAGAATGTGTGAAGAGCAGAAGTATCTGTGAATTTCACTAACTACCGGGCTTACTACATATGTGTGTGGTTCTGGAATGTTCTTGTTTGTTCCATCCAGGGAGTTGCATTTTCACACAGTTTTGGATAAACTCCTCGGTCGCTTAAGAGCCTATTTTGCGTCTCTTCACTAAAGCATACAAAGATTTTGAGACCAAAAAAGAGAAAACTGTATCTTAGCTTGAATCTGGCCACAAAGGCCGAGGGGGAAAAAGTCGACAGAACCGCCACTGGTGGAAGACAAAGGATCACAAACAGTGAGTCAGACGGTGAAGTCTGGGCGGACAGGCACACCGCACCGGGGCAGCCAGAGGCAGAGCTGAGGCCTCCTGGGAGCTCAGACTCGAAGGTGAAGGCCGCGCGGAGGAGGGGAGAGCGGCTGCGGGCACGGCCGATGGGAGAAACACTTCCGTCGACTCCCAGCACACGCCCTGACCTTGTGCTGATGGGAGCAGAGGGGATGATTGGAAATCTAGCGGCGGCAGGCCCAGGGTGCTGGCGGGGACGGCGTGGGGGCCGCCACGGCCCGCTCACGCAGAAGGGGAAAGAGAAACGCGACTCACTGCAGACAACTCACACCTAGAAACACAGTAAGCTTCTCCAGCAGGTTCACATACTTCAGTCCTGCACTAGCGGACACAGCCCTGGGTCAACCGAGGTCTGGAGGGCAGGTGCTAAAGTGCCCGGGATGAGCGGTATGAGGAAAGGCTGCTGGAAAGGCCCCGGGAAGCCTGGTCGGCCCCATTCTGGAGCGGAATGCATTACAGAGGTAGTACAGTCCCCGGTGACACCGAGTGGCCTGAGAAAAGCAGCAAGGGGAGCCTGGGAAACAATGCGGGAGGACGAAGTGGCAAGACGCCCAATACAGCGGCCTTCGCGCACCTTGCAAATAATTCCCCATTTAATCTGTCTGCACAGATAGCCTACCGACAACTGGTGCTGTTCTAGACGAGGAGACACGTGCTCCCTGCCGGCCCTCCCTGCGCCTCCATCCGGGGACCCAGGGTCCCGGCCGGCCCTCCGTGCGCCTCTATCCCGGGACCCAGGGTCCCGGCCGGCCCTCCCTGCGCCTCCATCCGGGGACCCGGGAACCTCCCAGGACCCAGGGACCTCCCGTACCCAGGGTCCCAGTGCCCGCCCCTGCCCCCCGCCCCCCACGTGGGCCTGCCCCCCCAGCAAGGATTCTCCGCAGTTTGTGTCTCCGTACCACCCCCCGCTCTCCCCCAGAGACCCCCGCCAGGGCTGCCACCCCACCAGCCGGGCTTCATCCTCCAGTGAGCCTCCCCCGTCCTTCCTGGGGGGCTGCACCTGCTGGCCAGCCTCTGCACACATGGGCGGTGAGGACTAGAGGGCCGGGGCCCCGGGCCAGCACATCCATTTGATTTTAGAACTAGTAGGTCAGCAGGAAGTAGCCATAGGACCCTGGTTTTGTACCCAGGGTGGGGGGTGTGTGCGAGGTCTCAGCCGCGGTCGTGTTGTTTGTTTTCAGTATGATTTCTAAGTCTCCTAATGTTGATGGACTTCTCAGTGTGGGGGAATAATGTCCAAAAAAAACCAAAAGGGTCAGGGTCCCGGCCTGCCCTCCGTGCGCCTCCAACCCAGGACCCAGGGTCCGGGCCGGCCCTCTGTGTGCCTCCATCCGGGGACCCAGGGTCCCCGCCGGCCCTCCCTGCACTTACAATCTAGGAATGGGAGTGTGGGCAGGAAGCAGACAGATAGAAAACATATCCTGTAAGTGCACAGAACGACAGATGGCAGGAAGAGTGCCAGAGGAAAGGCAAATGAGTGCCAAAGGAATGGGGGGGGGGGTTACAATTTTAAGGGAGGAGGGGTAGGAAGGCCTCTGATAAGATGAGCAAAAACCTGAAGGAAACGAGGGAGTGAGAACCCGGCAGAGAGAAAAGCACACAAGGCTGCTGCAGGTGGGAGCAAAGGGCAGAAGGACTGCCAGAGTCAGAGCAAAGAGGGCAAGAGAGATAAAGTCCAAATTCCTCAGCGTGATACTCAAAGGCCTTCCATAATCTTGACCAAACCTTTATTCACGGCCTTATCTCTTAGGAGCCCTCCAAAAGAAAATCTCCTTTTTCTTCTCCCCGGAACCTATCAGGCCCATCCCCCACCCTACTCCTCTGCTGGGGACCTCTCCTAGGCTCGGGAATGCTCTCCCCGCCACCCTCCTGCCCTCCCCGCCCCTGCCCTACTCCCCCAGGGGCAAGCCCCCACCCCAGTCTTGTAGTTACCGGGGTGGGGAGGGCAGGGAGAGACAGCCACAGGCAGGGTGATTTTCTGTGCTTCCTTCTAGACTAGATCCTTCTAGACCAGATCGCTCAGGTCACAACCTCCGCTCCAGGAAATAGTCCCTTGCTGTTCTGTGTGCAGGAGTGGCCGTGCATCCACAGGCGCTCCTGAAATCTACTGCACATTCCGACCCCCTGGGGATCCCGTTCAGGCATGGGTTCCGATTCGGCGGGTGTGAGGCGGAGAATCTGCATTTCAGACAAGGCCCAGGGGACGCCCCCATGTTTGGTCCGGGGTCCACACTCGGAGGAGTCAGGGACCCACAACCAGGATGGAAAGTGACCCAGGAGAAGCCATGCCATTACTCTCCCTTAGGATCTGGAACCAAGACAGAGAGCGACTAGACGCCTAAGCCACAGGCCCCAGAGCAGGGAGGTAAGGGTGCCCGAAGGGTCAGGCCGCATATACGGAGCCGGGTGGCCTCGAAGGGAGAAGGGGGCAGCTCTGGCTTCTAATGGCTCCGGAGTTCCCCGAGGTCCCGGAGGCCCTGCAGTCCCTGCTCTGGGATTCCACGTCCTCACTGCACCCTTAATATACCCGCTCTGGCTCTGCTTTTCCTGAGCCAGCTTGAGAACAATTATAAGGAAGAGTCTAGACCAGACCAAATCACAGGGGAGAGCGGGTTATCCAGGAAGGCCTGACAAGTTCAAGGGCACAGGTATGATTATAGTTGAGCCAATCAGGGTGGGAATACTATTTTATTAAAGAACACAAAGACGTCACCGTGTGTGTGTGTGTGTGTGTGTGTGTGTGTGTGTGTGTGTGTGTGAGAGAGAGAGAGAGAGAGAGAGAAAGAGAGAAAGAGCGCGCGCAATACTAAGCAAAGAACATATAACAGTAAAAGGACCCCACATCTGACTGAAATAATCTAGCTGTCATCTGTCATCACAAAGAGAAATAATAAACAGTCGCCCCTTCCGGCTGAAGGGGGCGGGGGAAGCATCCACAAATGTGTGAGTACCAATCTAGGCCAAGTCTCGGTTGGGCAAAACACAGAGAAAAGCCAGCTAAAGGAACTGCCCCTGCAGGACGAAATCCAGCCAAAGAGCCAATCAAGGGAGACAGACGGGGGGAAGTTACGAGAGCGGTTTCAGCAATGCCATGACCAAAGCCAGCAGGGACAGAGGAAATCCATTTACTTTACCCCCAATAACTTCAAGCCTCTCGCTATTCCTGTAAATGTTATATTATCATTTCGTGTGATTAATTTTTGTTGCTCAGCGCATGTAAACAATAAAGTGAAGTAAAAACATGGGTTTAAATAGGGAATGCTTTAAAAATCAGAAAAACCTGGGAGTTGCTTTAAAAATCAGAAAGAGCTAGGAGTCAGAAGGTCCGTCCAGGACCGCACCCACAACGTCCCAGACAGATGTGGTTTTTTGAAAAAAACAATTATACTTCAATCCACTTAAGTACGAAGAGTTGCAAGCCCATCGTTCTTAACCCAACCTCTTCTGTCTTAGCCAACATTTGAAAAATATCTCCACGACGACCTGCTTTTTTTTCAACTTTAATTAGAGACCATTTAGACAAGCAACCAACTTCTGCCATTCCCTGGGGTGTAGCTTAAAACAGATTTTTGTGTAATTACTAATAATGACTAGGCAAAAGCAGGGAAGAAGTATATGATGAAAGAATAAAGAGCAAAGGCTTGTATAAAGTGTCCTATTCACTGGATTTGGAGGTTTCAAAAAAGGAAAGATATTTTCTAGCACAAACTGTATTTTAATGCTACCAGGCATTTAATTTTCTCTTTTAAAAGGAGTTTATACCTATTATGCTACAATTTTATCAATTATTGTCTTGGCTCCTAATCTTCCTAGAAAGGTTAGGGGGAAGTAAAAAAGCAGGAAATGTGGCATTAAACAAGCTTGGAGAAGCTGAATGGGAAAAGAGTAATCATATTTGAGAACATTCACCTGTCCATCCCTGGGAGGGCGCAGAGCCTTTCTTCTGGGCCAGGCACCTGCCCGTGCTCAGGAGAAAAGAGCAGCAAGAGTGCGCCACCATATTCCAGACGGTATCTTCACCTTGGGTCAAACCCCCAAAGTGCTCCTCCCAACTGCAAGGCCGCCACGAGAAGCTCACTCGGCCGGCTGGCCCGGCCCGCTGAGAGCCACGTCCCCTGCAGCCTTGCCTTTCCCGGCTGCTTCCTCCCGAGTCTCCCGTTCGTTTCCTGTCTCATCTCCACGCCCCACTGTGGCCTCCCTCCGCAAGAGGCCCGTGGCCAACTTCCAACTGCTTCCCCTCGCTGAGGTGGGATAGGACGGGTGCTCTGCTCCACTCCCTTCCACACTGACGCGCTGTCCAGCTGGGACAGGCTAGTTTATGCTGCAGTGACGAACAGCCCCCCGAAACCCAAGCAGCCTAAAATAACGAAGTTCATTTCTTGCTCGTGTCACTTAACAGCTGTGTGGGTCTTGGGCACGGCACAGAACTTCTCTGGCCCTCAGTGTCTTCATCCGAGAAACGGAGACAATAACACCAAGAAGAGTAAAGGAGCCACGTACTTAGAACTGTGCCTAGCACTTAGTAAGCACTCCGCACGTAAGTGGTAACTGCTGTTACTCCCGGGAGGCTTCTGCTGATACCCCAAGTCTTGATGAAGAGCCTTAATGCGGACTACCCGCTTCTATAGGGTAACTCTCCATTTAACCATCTGGGTCCCAAACTGGGCCATAAGCTCCTCGAGATTAAGAATGACACCAGACTCAGTTTTTGGACCCCACAGCTTATTAACAGAGTCTGGCATAAGGCAGACACTCCGTCAAAGCTTGCTGAGCTAAAGGGAATAATGTGGAGTCATAAGCCCTGATTCCTGAACCAAGCCACCCCTGCCGGGTCTACACATAGAGAATGATGTTACCAAAGACACATCTCTGAGGCCCCTGGCCTGCACCACATCTGCCTAAAAGCACGTGGTGAGGATCAGGAAATCCCCCGTAGACAGAAAAGATGTAGGGCTTTGGGGGCCCTGAACCGGGCCACGGCTCCAGCCAGGACCGCCAGGACGTGGGCCACCACTCCTAGCAGAGTCTAAGCAAAGGAACGTGGCTGGATTAGCACAAGTCTGTCTCCACCGTAGGAAGAGAACTCGATCCAAGATTCTGCCCTGCTCCTCATTCCTTACTTAGGGCCATTATTCCCCATCGCATAAAAGCCAGTCTCGAAATGGCAGAACCTTCAGAGACGATGCCAATGTTCTGTAGATCTTGATGGGGTGACACTTACACAGGTGTATACGTTTGTTGTATGGTTTGTATCCAACCATTCATGAAATAGCTGCTGTCTTTACTGTTGTCTGGAAATAAAAACGAGAAGCCGGCCACGACGAACTGCCTCCTTAGCTCCCGTGAAGGAAAAGGGAGAGGGAGGGAGGGAAAAACTGATGAATGACTAGGAGAACCTGGTCCCGCTAACAACATTATTAAACGCTACTTATCCTGGAAGTTTGTGCAGCATCAACGCCTTGGGAAGCCTTTCTTCCTTCCTTCCAGCTTCAGAGCCCCGTGAAGAACGGGGGATTCTCAGCCCTGCCCCGCTCTGTGCCCCACCACCTGGCACGGCCTTCTCACCTCTGTCGTAAAAACACAACTTCTTTCTAGCATCTTCCTCTAGGTGCTGAGTTACTCAGGGGCTGAGACTACCTCCCGCACGTCCTCCCCCCAGCACTCGGCAGCACGCTTGGCACACAGAATGTTCTTCCTAAGTATTGGTTTCTCTGGGGATGTGTTTTTAAAGTTCTCTTCAAACATATGAAATATACCGCCGTGAGATAAGAATGTTACTTCTAGGCAAGAATAATGTCTAAATTACATTAAATCTTGGTAACTCTGTAGAGATTTAATCCCCTCGTTTCTGGATGTGCATGAATCCTACTGGAATGATTTATAAGTCCATAAAAGCCATATATTTATGGGGCAGAATAGACAGTAAGCCTGGAATGTAGAACACGGCACTAGAATTCTTGCTCTAAAGGTTAGTGATGCCTCAGGCTTTTAAAAGACGGGATGTCACATGATGCCGTGCATTAGGAGCCCAAGTATAAAATATTACACACTGCTCTATCAATCCCACTTTACACAACCGCCCCTGCACTCTGCTGTGAGCGTGCAGGCATGCGTGCATGCACAAGCACATAGGCCAGTCTGTGGGTTCAACTACCCTGGCAACCTAAAACCACATCTCCAGGTCACTGTCAGCACACGAAACACAGCGCGAACGAAGAATTCCCAGAGCTGTAGCCTGGCACCCAGCCGCAGCAATCTGGAAATCGGGTGCGATTATCCCCAGGGAAGTTCAGTTGTTCAAAACCGATCATTTGAACCTACAGTTCTGAACCAGAAATAATGACATTCAAGATTACAGCAGGGAGATCTCAAGCCACAAGTAGGTTATGTCACGTGCGGGGCTTTCACACGGATCCAGGATGGCCAGAAGGCCGGCGGTGCCTCGGGGAGACATGGACAGTCCACGCCTGCCCACACCTGCACGCAGGGCCTCAGGGAACTCTCGCGATGACACTCCCTGGGGGACCGGGGGGGGGAGAGGGGGGTCACAGACCTAACTTCACAGGAGAGGGTGGTGAGACAATTCTGAGCCAAAGGTCAGGCAGCATCGGGGGGGCCCCCAACTGCTGCACGGGACCTTCCTGAGGCCACTATTCCAGTGACAAAGGGCCACGTCCCTCCCTGCCATAGGAACGTTGAAGTATTAACTTTAGTTTGAATGCGTGAGTCTCCTTACAAATTCTGAACTTTGTGTTTTCTCTCTTACAAATTTAAGATCAATAAAGAGTGTACACAGAAGTCTCAGAGATGCCAATTTAATCGTTACAGCCGAAATGACTGGGGCTGCTTGGAGAAAAGTGCATCAGGGCTCAATTTTCTAATAAAGCCAAGCTCCACTATTTATAAAAACTACTCAAAGAGGAAGAGTAACACTTAAAAGGGAATAAAATAACAATTTGAGAATTTTACTCATAATTTTGATTATCACCTAAAATTCCAAAACAATGGGACTTACGAGGTTAATATACACAAAACTCCTTGAATCCTACGTGCATGTGGGAAAAAAAAACCCAATTTTTCTGTCTCTGTATTTACCGATGCTGTACTGAGGTTTCTTCTAAAACTGCTAGAAGTGATTTCTCAAGACTAGAAACAAATCTGTCTTACAGAAAGGACCGATTTCTTTCTCCCTGCGAAGTGCTGAATGAGATGTCCACCCCTCCCCTGTCGGACCACACTCCTCAGGGACCCCCGGGGCAGATGGCACTCGGGGTGCGGCCCCAGCCTGCGATCCTGGGCCTCTCCGAGGGCTCCTGCGGGGGCCTGGGGCCCGAACCGAGGAACCAGGGGCAGCTCCTGGGCCAGGTGGGTGGAGGGCACGTTTTATAGAGCAGCTGATACCGGCCCTCTCTGCCCTGAAACACGGAGGTATTTTGTGTTGTGTTGTGTTGTGTTTTTTTGGCCGGGGGAGGGAGGAGGATGTAACCGAAAGTTGCCAGGGCTGAAATTCCAGCGGGCAGGAGACACGCCCTCCCCTCCCGCTCCCAGAGGCCTGCCAGTCGGATTTTTCCTGTCAACACCCCCGCCGCCGCCCACCTCCCTGCTCAGACTTCCCCGGCCCTCCTCTTCCACACCCCCAGCCCCCAGGCTGTCCATTCTGGAGCTGCAGGTGCAGACCCAAAGTCACTCCTTGCCACACAGAGGAGGAGGGAGTGATCTGCTTCAGAAAACATCTGAAACTGTATCTCTCACCTTAGTTCCTCACACTGGCTCCCTCCTCCATGGGGCCCCTGGGATTCGACAGAGGGAAGGTCCACTCCGCCCGCCCTCGTGCCCCCAATTCTGCCGTGGAAAGGGCTTCCTCTTAACGTTTCCCGTTGGATTTTTCCAGTAGGGTAAATCCAACACTGTCACTAAGTCATGCCCAGAAATTAGTCTCACGCTAAAGCAATTATTCAAATGTCCAAGAGTAACATGAGCTAAGTGCGGCTTGGGGAAGGATTTGTAACGTAAGATGTACAATAATACAAATAATACAAATAGTTCACCCTGAAAAGGACAATCACCTTCCCACCACACAGAAGGAAGCTTCGGATTGGCCCCTCGCTTGCGAAGGGAGCAAGGTCTCTGGCCCCTCTCAGGAGAGCCACCGTGCCTTCGGGCCTCAGAAAACGTCACACAGAAACTGGAAAGAGCCTTTAAAAGGTTCACCATGGCTATTTAGCGATTTTCTTTTGATGCCAATACTTGATTTTTCTTCCATGACTAAACAACATATATTCCCTTTGCTTACGTATGTCTGTGTGTGTGTGTGTATTACACGTTAGCAGATGAAGTTTTCTTTAATAAAGACACCTTTTTGGAAATGTCAGTCTTTCAAAGCTTAAAAATCGTCTGGAGAAGCACAGAGAACCCTATTTTAAATTTAATTTACAAAAAAACTTACTCTTACACCCGAAAGACTGATCCTGAGTATTCTGTAGGCCTTCACTGAAATCAAGTCTGTGACCCTACAGAGAAAACCGGAAGCATGTCTTTGGCTCACAATGTCCCCAGTGGACAGATGTCCCAGAGCCCCGGCCAACGGTGAGTCTAGGCCAAGCATGGAGAGGAGAGCAGGTGGCCAGGAGGCGGCGTGGCCTGGGCCTGGAGCCGGGTCGCCCGGATTCTTATTTGGCTCCCCCACTGACCTGCTGTGCGTGACCTTGAACAAGGCAGTGGAGCCTGATGGGCCTCCATCTATGAATCTGTAAGGCGGGGACAACAATATGGCCCGTCCACGAGGATGAGTGCACTGCTAGGAGTAAGGGGCTGAGAAGATCCGACCACAGCATGCTTGCTTCTGTTACTCTGACTGTTACTGTCATTCATTTTAGAAGTAATTTACTTTTCCAGGCTCTTGACTAAGGCTTAAGCTTCTCTTTTTCCAAATGAAGTAAGTGGCTGAGGTCAACTGATGCCTTTTCTCCAAAAGAAAATGTAGGTGTCCAAGTTCTTCCTAGTAGTGTCGTGAAGAGTATAAGCAAAGAACAGACCACAGTGACCGGCCACAGAAGTGAAGCGTGGGCTCTCCTAACCATCTCAGTGAATTTGCGCTCAGGAAAAGAGGGTAACACATCACACAGATATGCGCGAGACCCATAAGGCTTTCCAGTGTTTCCCCTCCGGGGCACCTGGGTGGCTCCGTCGGTTAAGGGTTGGACTCTTGATCTCAGCTCAGGTCTTGATTTCGAGATCTTGAGTTCAAGCTCCACAGTGGGAGTGGAGTCTACTTAAAACAAAAAAAAAAAGTGTTTCCCCTCCAAGGTGCATTTACACTTTATCCTAAATCTGAACTAAGAGACATAAAAGGTTTAGCATGATGGAACCACACAGGAAAGATGCAGGATTCCGGAGAACTAGGGCCCTTCTTTACTCAGGGGAAAGGCAGCTCTGCATAGACTTTTCCAGCACAAGGCAGGCTCGAGACTTGCTGAAGCCAACCTAGGAGGCTATCTGCTCTGAGGGTGAACCAACAAGCATGGGACCACACAGGGCTGTGCTTCCTAAGGCCCCACGCGCGGCGTTCCTGAGCCTGAGGATGCTGCCTAGCAAGAGAGAGCTGGCCAGTCGTTGTGCAGAAGGAACACAGACCATGTGCACACAGCTCACGGTGGAAAAGGACCCGAGCCTTCTCCCCATCTTGGTTCCCATTCGTGGGGCCACGTGCTCGAAAGCCTTTCTGCGAGAGGCCGAGGTCCTGCTCCGAGAGCTTCGGGAAGAGCACCAACATGGAAAGCGTCCTCCGGGCCATGAGCCAGGCCTTCCCTCCACTCTGACCCTGGAGAGGCAGAACGACCCAGCGCGACCTGGGCTGTGGGGCTGGACGGGAGGAAATGAAACAGATCTGTGAATGCCCCAGTCCAGGATCCACAGGAGGCACGAATAAAAGGCAGTTATCAAGGTCATCACCACCAATAATAATTCAATCCTCACAATGGGTGAGGCAGGTTAAGAGTTCATTTTATAGATGAAACAGACTCTGAAAAGTTCAGTGACATGTACAAGATTGCCTCGCTGGGAAGTCAAGAAACAAATTTCAACTTTCTTTTCCCCCAAATCAAAATGTTCTCATGCTGAAGAGGAAAAGTAGGCAGCCGGGGGAAGGCTCACACAGTAAACCCTGGAGCCTACCTGCTCCTGGGGACCCAGAAGCCCTCCACTTGGCTGATAGGACTCAACTTTGTGCCTGACCCCCCATGGCTCGGGGGTCCTGGGCATCACCCAGTCACTAGACAGACTTTGCATCGCCTGAGATGCCAAAAACAAAAAGCCAGAGAGGGAGACAGAAGCGAAGGCATCCAGCAGCCAACCAGGACGAAGTTCCTACAGGCTGGGTGTTCCAAACCATGGTGGGGGTGCTGGCAAGTGGCCTTCAGCCTACAAAACGCACTGACAAGGAATGAAACCCCGCAGTGTAGACTGAGGCCCCACCAGTGGCTGCCACTTCGTGAAAACTCTGCCCACCAGTTTAATGAAGCTTGTGGTTTGTCCAGGATGGAAAGGGGACTGGGGGGCCGGGCCACGCCAACATGTAGGTGCTGGGTCTGCACTCACGCTGCCGGCATGCTACTAGAACCTCTAGTGGAGAAATGACATTAATATGGAAACTGCTGAAAGGTGCAACGTGTGGGCCCTAGAGGGTCCGAGGAGATGGAAGCAAAGGCAGATTGCTCTGTGAGAACAAGCCCACAACCCAGGGACCAGGAAAACTGCTGGGAGCAAACCACAGGGAAGGGGGGAGGGAGGGAAGAGGGTGAAGGAAGAGGAATTGGGGTGGGGGGGTAACAAAGAAGAAAATCATACCCCAAGAGCTAGAAATAATACAACAATCTGAAAGAGAACACAAGTATGGCCAAAGACGAAACGCACGGAAAGCGCGCAAGGAAGGAACATGTGGCCATGAAAGAGAACCAAGATCATCCTCAGAGATAAAAGGTATCTTAATACATTTACTAGGACACACAACTCCGCCAGTGGAGTTCAGAGCCCACGGGCCGGGCGCACAAGGCCCCACCGCCCAGCCTTCCACCTCCAGCCCCACCAAGGCTGGCACACAGCAAGGGGAGACACACAGTCCCTCGTAAGGTCAACCCGTCCCTCCGCGCACCGCCCCGCTCCTCATCCCTCCCTAAAGGCCTCGACCCCAGAGGCTCTTCTGGAAGCTCCAAGCAGAGCCACTTCCACCATGCATTTACAACACTCCTGCCCCCACTCTGAACACACACAGCGCGCTGCTGCTGGCACGACCCGTCTTCACTCCTGTCTCCCCCTCTACACTGTGCACTCCCTGGGAGAAAGCTCGAGGCCAAATCCGTGTCTGCGGTCCCGGCTGATACACGGCATATGGCAGACTAGAGGATCCCGCCACTACGCCGGATAGCGCGTTCCTTCGCACTTGGGCTCGAGCTCGACTCCCGCCACTACGCCGGATAGCACGTTCCTTCGCACTTGGACTCGAGCTCGACTTGACTCTTTGGTGCAACACAGCAGCAGATCGAAATTCAAACTAAAATCCACAGCTTGAGACTAAATACCTTTCCTGGTCCGTTAGAATGGGATGGGTATGAAATTAAATTCTATCAGAACAAGATAAGCAATAGGCTTTTAAGAGGCCGGGGGAGCAGTCCGACGGTGCCTTCAAGTCCTGATGAAAACAAGCCCATTATAGGGACATGGCTTTGATCCTTTTAATTTTCAGTTGCTGCCAGGGGAAGAAAAAAAAAGAAAGAAAAAAAATGAAATATGCTAAAGATCAAAACTGTTTCAGATGTGTGACAGACAGCGCTACTTTATGCTTTTAAAAAACGCAAGAACTCTCCATTATTTGAAATCAGAGCACTTTTATAAAGCCTGGGGAGATAGAAAGAAATTTCACAATGTCAAGAGCGCTCAGAGTTTCCCTGGGTTGGGATACGTATCAGAAAGCACAGACACTCGTGCCCTCGGCACAGGCTCGCGGACCCGAACCGTGACACCCAACGATGAGGGGCAAATTCAGATTCCCATTCCTTTGAGGACAGGAAAAAATGTTCAGCACGTTTGGAAGAGTATTTTCTTCTTTATATTTCCTTCTCTCCCTCCCTCTCTCTCACACACCACCCACCACCCCCATCCCGGCTACTAATTATCTGTTAGCAATATTATCCAGATCTGATGCCAACGTTTTACTTATTAAAATCTTTCAATTAAAAGTGTAATTGAAACTGTAACTGTTAAAACCCCGGGACCTTCGCCAAGGAGGGGCTGAGATGTTGTGTCCCACCAGGCACAGGAGAAAGAATAACGTCAGTCACTAATGAACTAAGTAGGTTCTCATCTTGTCAACCCTCTAGTAGCGCCCCTTTCCTTTTTTAACAGCACTTTCTTGCTATTATTAAAGTAATTCACATTCACTGTCAAGACTACAAAAAATAGGGGCGCCTGGGGTGGCTCCGTGGGTTAAAGCCTCTGCCTTCGACTCAGGTCATGATCTCAGGGTCCTGGGATCGAGCCCTGCATCGGGCTCTCTGCTCAGCGGGGAGCCTGCTTCCCCCTCTCCCTCTGCCTGCCTCTCTGCCTTCTTGTGATCTCTCTCTTTCTGTCAAATGAATAAATAAAATCTTAAAAAAAAAAAAAAAAAGACTACAAGAAATACAGGAAACAGAAAGCTGCCCTTACTTTTACCACCCAGAGGCAGCGGCTACTAATGGAGTGTATTTGTCTAGGATCAGTCTGTCGTGTGCGTATGTATTCGTGTGCCTGAAATCCATGTACATGGTAGACGCACGTGAAAGTGGGGCTCATTACACACAGCCCCGTGTCCTGTTCTGAATTCCTGCTGACCGCGTTATCCTGGGCGCTGACTGTACCAGGAGAATGGACGCTCTCTGAAAACATGATCTTTATTGGATGCGTATCATCTTACTATAATTTATTTAAACATTTCCAATTGATGGAAAAGTAGGTTGTTCCTAATATAATGTAATCATGTTAAAATAAGTGTAAGTATAAAAGCTTAGCTTGTGTCTCAAGTGGATCATCTCATCTGCCCCTCCCAACCACCCTTTGCTGTGCGTCCTCCGATGACTCCATTTTTAGTTGAGTAAACTGAGTCACAGAGAGGATAAATAATTAGCTCGAGGTCAGTCTCCTGCTATCTAGCAGAACCCAGGTACGAGCTGGTTCAAGGCAGAGTTCCTCACTTAGGCATAGTCAAATCTATGATAATCTTCATTATTTCTACTCCATAAAATATCCTTGGTTCTTCTGAAAAACCGATGAACTACAACTATTCCAGGTCCCACGATTCTAGCTGTAACGTTTTGTTCTTTCATCAACACAACGTTATTTTGGTGGGACCTCAGTTCCCTTCACAGTTAACTAACTACCCCCAGCTCACCGATAAAAATGAGTTCTCCTTCCTCTCTGGCTGGTGGGCTCCCGTCACAAGCCCGCTTCGCACTTCTCGGGGGTCTGCCACCAAAGAATGAGCTCTCTTCCACTAACAAAAACGCTCTGTACACTGCTGATTATTTTAGCTGTAAAGTAGATTTTAATACTGCTAAGAAAACTCCCCAATTAGTTTCATGGTTTTTGTCAAAATTCTGGAGTTTTTTCCCTTCGGTGGGCTTTTACTGGCCTAGCAATAAACAGATAAACGGGTTTAAAGACAACAGCTTCATAATACCCCACTTTTCCACCAAGCAACAAGATACTTCTCTCAGCTTATGTGGCTGGTTTTCCTTCACCTCAAGTCTCAGATATTTGTTGTTAAGGATACTGTGAAATAATTGTTTTTACTGTTAAACACAAATCCGTTTAAAATCCCTGTTGTCTAGAAACTGATCAGAGGGCGCAGTAAAGGAAACGGAGTGGCCGTTGAGAAAACTGGATTCCAGGCTTTTATAAACTGCTGAGTCACCACGGACAATACTTGCCCAGTATCTTCCCTTTAGGTACGGAGGCCATGGGTAACCGCTGCTTCTCAGAATACGCACATCCCAGAAACGCGGTCCTCTACACTAACCTCCCGGGGAGCCGCGGACGCCCTAGAGCACTTGAGGCGACAAAGACAGTTCCCAAGAACCAAGGAACATGAGCACTGTCCCGAGGGGCTCTGCCATCAGCGCCCCCCTTGGCGGCGGGACTAAAGGTGCCCGCTGAGGATTCACACAAAGGTGGTCACAGATCTCAAAGGACAGGCCTCAAAGGATCAAGAGATGCCCCTTCTGGTGAGTGCAGAAACAGTGGATTCCCAGTCTTAAGAGTTTGGTCTTGGACTCAGAATTCAGGCTGCGATCAGCCAGTAAAATGGGGCACTCATCCAGACTGCTGCACACCAGGGGTCACCCCAGACTGGTGCCTTCAAAGAGCTCACTGCCACAGCCCAGTGAGGAAGACAGTGGAGGTGACAGCATCGCCTGCATGGGCCTGGGGTCTGTGTGCAAGACTCACATAACAGACCACAGCAGATCCTTACATTTTATTCACATATTTAGTATGGTTCTTCCTCTTAAATAATTGACCTCTTTTCTGCAGAAGAACAAGCTGATCACTCTACAACGAGACACAAAAAGGGGTTTTGGGTCTTTAAAAAGAAAAAATTTACAGCTGCGCCAAGCTAAGCCATGATATGTGTCCTCTAGATAGGAATGTTAATTTCACCTACTGTAACAGGAACTGTAGGTTCAGGAAACTAATGGTGACAGCTTGATTTATGAATTTTGACATATTTCTTGAACTGGGATTACATTACAAAGAAGAGGAATTCTAAGCAAGCCAGATCTTGCCTATACATTCAATCTTCAAATCAATAAACTTGGGATTCTGTGCGACTTGTCTCTGACAGAGGAAAAACACACGGGCTCGAGACAGGACACAGGCCCGCCACTGGAAAGTTCCTTCACACGCTCTCAGAAGTGAGCCAGCACGGATTCGGGGATCCATGCAGAAAACACGTGGGCTCTTCACGGGACAGTGACCACAGACAAATTCAATGCAGAGAGCATGCGCAGTCAAGCGGACAAGGAAAAAAGGATTCTCGTCCCGAAGCAAGTTCGCATATTTGCTTCACTTTACTAATTCTCCAAAAAGTCCCGTCTATTAAGAAAAGTGATGAGCACAGAATACGGAACGTGAGGACTTCTTTAAATTCCATAAATAGCTGCGAAATGCTGTCTGCAAGCTTCTATTTCAACACACACGCTGGGAAACACGGGCGTGAACCAGAGCCGCTCAGAACCCGGGCCATTGGACACTTCACGAACGCGGTCAGACCTCCTCCTTCCAGCCCCAGGGGCAGGCGTCAGAGTCTCCATTTTACACACGCAGGAGCTGAGACTCGGAGAGGTGAAATCAGTTGTAGAAGCTCACGCGGCTGAGATGGTGAAACCACGAGGCCGATCCGGGGATCTAACCACGAGGGCCTGCCTGAGTTCTCCGAACCACTGGAAGCTTTCCGGACGCGCATCACCCGCTTCAGTGTATCCGAATGGGACAAACCGCGTAAAGCCCCTGATGGGCGAGGATGTTTTCAACAGCCTACCTGGAATTCCCCAAGTAGTCAGATGCTGAGGAACGCTGTGGAAGATTCCTATAAAAGGGGAAAAATATGTCCCTGGTGGAGAATGCAGATGACGTCATTATCAACCAGGAAGAGCAGGCTTATGAAAGACGAGTCACCAAGGGAGAAGCGAGGAACCCCTGGTGGGGAGGGGAGAGGGGCGGAGAGGGAGGGAGAGAGGACTAGGAACTGGGCTGGCCAAGATAAAGTGAGTGATGCCCGAATCAAACTGAGGGCGACTTGCCGGGGGTCACTTACATGTGTGTATTACACCGGAGCTGCGAGTAACAACACACATACCCGGAAACACGCCGGAATCCACAAGCAGTACTGAATTTACATACAGAAACGGAGGGGACGAGGCAAGGCTAAAGCAGGGCAGTAAGAGTAGTGAGTACAGGCCGGAGAGGACAGTGTGGGTGGAAAGCCTTTCTGCAGCGATCTGAGAAGATTCTGCAGAGAAGGCAGCCTTTGGCCTTGAGTACTAAAGGGCAAGCTAAGGTCACCTGGCGGGGAACACAGCGCCAGCTAGCACGGGCCAAGAGCGCAGGCGCCTGGGCCCCGCTTTACAGGGACGCAAAGGAAATCCCACCTCGACCACGAGGTCATTTCTCTGCACAAGCACCAATTACTGGGGGAGCTGATGAGTCAGTACCAACAAGCACAAACCCTCACTAAGAGCAACAACCTAAATAAAATGATGAGGAAACAGCAGTCGATCGTTTAAGCTTCATGATTTTAGAGGCAGATAACACTGCTTGAGAGCATGTCAAATAGAAATCACAAAATAAGGTTTTACATAGTTTGCCCGCTCTTGACCCCTCGCATCTAGACGTGAAAACCTGAGGGTACCCACCCCCTTCCTAAAAAAAGCAGCTAAAAAATGATCACGTTATGAATACTTAACAATTGTAAATTTAGTCAAAAACTTTGTTTAAGATTAATGAAAAAAGTATACTCAGATCTACAAAGCTTAAAATTTGGATTAAAAACATATCGTCTAACTCCTTACAAGTATTACATTAGGTAGATGTTCTTATAGTCTAAAATATAGATATGGGTAAGTCAAATAAAAATAAGGCAAATTACAGTAAGTTAGAGCATATTCAAATATAAACATAAAAGACTCTCAAAAATAATTACAGAACCCCAAATTCAGAGGAACATTGCTTTTCATTTAAAAAGTTATTTTTTTAATACATGTCTCTGTTCGCAAACACAGTAAGGAAATTTTATAGTATAAGACACACTCCTTGAAGAGGAGGGTCATGTCTTACTTGCTTTATATTTCCAGAACCAAAAACTATGCTGCTCAGCATGTAGTGGATGCTTGATAAATATTTTCTTTCATTTTTCATTTTTTCAAAGATTTTATTTCTTGGAGAGCGAGAGAAAGAGAACACAAGCGAGGAGGAGGGGGAGAGGGAGAGGGAGAAGCAGGCTCCCCGCTGAACAGGAAGCCCGATGAAGGGACTCAATCCCAGGACCCTGGGATCATGACCTGAGCTAAAGGCAGAAGCTTAACCGACTAAGCCACCCAGTTTCCCCTCGACAAATATTTTTAAAATAAACTCTCATGCAAGAAAAATCTATCTACCAAATGCCTACTATGAGAGAGGCACAATTTAGATGTTGGGGATAATGGGCAAAACATTTTAATGAAAAATATATCGGAGATTTTTTTTTATGTATATAAATGAAACCTATCTATGTAACAGGTTAATTCTGAGCTGGAACTCAGAATTGGCCAAACACAGTTTCCGGTCTTCACATGCTGAACTTTTCTGTACACTACAGACTTATTTTTAAAATGAAATCACTGGGGCGCCTGGGTGGCTCAGTGGGTTAAGCCTCTGCCTTCGGCTGGGGTCGTGATCTCAGGTTCCTGGAATCGAGCCCCGCATGAGGCTCTCTGCTCAGCAGGGAGCCTGCTTCCCCCTCCCTCTCTGCCTGCCTCTCTGCCTACTTGTGATCTCTCTCTCTCTGTCAAGTAAATAAAATCTTTAATAAACAAACAAATAAATAAATAAAGTGAAAAAAATAAAATGAAGTCACGGCGGTAATGAAAGCTTGCTGTGTGCGTGTGTTTGAACACATGGGATCAAACACACGTATGAACGCTGGGGATCTTTTCTATCGAGGAGGAGGACAAGGAAAAGGAGAAACTGAGCAGGATTTCCACAAAACTTTTGGCAGAATGGACTGAATAATCCAAACTGTGGATGGCCCAGCTTATAAGTCAATACAATTTCTTCATGGGGGAAATGAAGGCAAACTAGTTCATTTGCCTACCCGCTTTGGAAAAAAAAAATGCAATCAGCTTTTATGGAAAAAACCAGCAACCATGTCTGGGTTTTCTTCTCATCAAGAATTTACTTAAAGCACTTCTGACAATAGCGAAGGAAAGAAGAACGGGGAAGAAAAAAAGCACACCATGCATTCCTTACGCTAACAAAGAGGAAGCCAAAGAATGCTTTCTTGCTGTGTTTACGGCATTAATACCCATGTGCTTCATACAATAGAAACCAAAACAAAATCTCCATTTCAGGTCCACAAAGGTTTAAAAGTAAACTAATCAGTACAGATGTAGCAAGGAAATACTGTGTTTTGTAGAGCACGGAAAAACAAGGTAAGAATAGAAGTCACCAGGGGTTTGGGAATAGCTCCCTGCTACGACCTGGGAAAGGGAAGCCCAGCTACTCCCTTAAATACAGCCCCGAGACACAAATGCAAAAGGGAGTTATCACCCGTCGTCATCCTGTCATGATGGCGCAGGCCAGCCCCCCTCCTTGCCTGCCCAGAGGACCACACCACTCACCTGCTCGCCTGACGGGCCGACTACGGTGACTCGTCTCCCCCGGGGAAGGCAGCACGGTGGTTCCCATCCAATAAACACTAATGGAACTAAATCACGGTCTCTCTGAGCCTTGGCCTCCTCATTTAGAAAATGATGATAGCTTTCCAGCCTTTTCCACAGAGGCGTCAACCAACTAATGTGCGTGTAACAGGGAAACTAATTCTCTGAAACAGAGAGAGGACCTAGGAAGGGGCGCCATCCAGTGGGTGGGCACCGTGTTTGTGATACAACGAATGAAGGGACGCAGACAAGCACAGAGACCCAGCTGGGCTGAAACGGCTTCTGATCAAGCCTCGAGCAACCAGAACTGCACAAAGATCTAGGACGATCAGGCAAACGTCTTGGGATCCTAGTTCAGAGAGGCAAGGAGAGTCCCTGGATGCTCCTGCGAAAGCTTCCCGGGAGGAGATACCAGTCTGTCTGCCCCATCCAAAGAGCCCCAGAGCTGGGAACATGCACGTTTGATGAATGGATGCATCAGAGACGTGATTACCCAGGAGTGTCACACTCGAACCCAGAGCGGGCAGAAGGGGCCTGGCTAGTCTCGCAGACACAGGTACACCGGCCTCTAGCCTCTCTGGTGGGAAGTTGATCAGAAAGTCTGCTGACTTCCTCTTCCTCAAAACCCCCAGGAAACTCCTACATGAGGCCCCGTGGTCCAGGAGAGAGAGCACAGGCCCAGCCAGACAGATCTACATTCTACTCTGAACAAGGCAACTCACTTGCAGGCCTGTCCTAAATGGGGTTAGCAGAACCTGCTTCCCGCGGCTGATACAAAGATCCAAGCTGGTAATACACGTAAGCCGCTGTGCACACCCGTGGGATGGAGGAGACATGGACCCTCCTTCTGGGTGAAGGATGAACTAAATCTGGTTAGAGGATACAAAATCCTCCGAACTCAAATCTTCAGTCCTAGAGCAGAGAAGGAGCCAAATTTCCCTTTGGGCCCAACTGTGGGGAGAGGTGGGACAGTCATCTGGACATTACAATGAGAATGAGTAGCCTGGTGAGAAAGACCCCACTACATTATCATCCATTTCTCTAAAATCGTAACTAAAGGCATCTTTAGAGCACGTGACCTCTATCCTTTGAGGCAACAATGGCAAGGTCAAGGTCTGTCACAGCCAGCTAGAATCAGGATTTTGTTGGCACAGGCAAGAGAGGAGGAGAAACAGAGGCATTCTTAAACTCAAAGAATGAACTTCTTCATACCTTCGAGAATGTTTGCTCAGAAATCAGCAGCGCTATTAGCAATGGCACACGTGAAGGAACACAGCCTGACTTCCTGTGAGCCCCGATGACCTCTCCAAAGCAGCCCTTGGGCGCGCTCCATATTTACTCACGGTGCAATCCGATCCTGACTTCGGTGAGTTATTTCATAAGCCTTTTAAGGGTTACTACATATTGTTCCTATAAGAGGCCAATCCAAATTAGCAACAAAAGAATAGTTAAACACAAGAAAAACCACCTCTTTTGTGCTTCTCAAGAAAGGCAGTCTTGGCCATTAGAAAGGCAAAGTGTTTTATTCTCTATCAACTTTCTCTTAGAAAAATCGGTCCAGTAATTTTCCAGGGTGGGGAGGGGATTAGTAGTCTTCCACTCATGCCTGTTTGAAAATGAGGAGGCATCGAAACAGTATATACCTAAAAGCAAGTTATCTGGCTTTGGTTCTGGGCTGTGTCCTGTAGAAAGTATTCCAACCATCAAATGCTGCACAACATATTCCTCCTCCAAATTTTAGCATCTGAAGATGACTTTTATTTTCAGTCTTTTTCTCTGCTCTTCCGACTGGATGATTCCTACTGTCCTACCTCCAAGCACACTGACTCTTTATGCTGTCATCTCTATAAATTGTCAAGTTAAGTTCATTCAGTAAAATTTCTAAATTTTGTTTTGGATACTGTATTTTTCAGTTCTAGATCTTCCATTTGGTTCTCTTTTTGGTGTCTATTTCTCTGCTGACTTACACTATCTTTTCGTTCATTAGAAGCATATCTTCCTTTACATCCTTGAGCACAGTTACAATAGCTTTAAAATCTGTGTCTGCTAAATCAGCATTTGTGTCACTGTAGTCTCCGCTGATTATCTTTTTGCTCTTGGAGAATGGGTCATGTTTCCTTGTGCTTAGAGTAAGCTTGCATTGTATCCTGGACCTTGTGAATGCTATGGAAACTCTGGATTCTATTAGATTCCTCTGAAGAATGTTGATTTTTTTATTTTAGCATTTTTGGGTGGAGTCACATTGTCAACTCTGGTGCGGCAGCTCAAAACTCAGGATGATTACTTCATCCTTAGCTTAGCTGCTTGGATCCTGCCCTACGTCCATGATTCAGGCATCTGCATGGATTCAGACAGCGGATACACAGAATTTGAGGCTTGCTTTCTCCTTCCCACGGGTCCCTCCTGCACTTTCCAATGGCTGTGCTTAACTCCAAAATGCCACTTCTTCTTTAGGACAAAAGGAGTGCAGATTTTCTCTTAGAGTTTTAAGTGCTCTGCCCGGTACACGCTGTGCCCCTCCCTTCTTCCGAGGTGTGATTTAGTTCCAAAATCTGCCTGTTCGTGTCAAATTTGATTATCTTCACACTGCTGTCTTTTGTCCAGAGTTTATAATTATCATTTGCAGGGAGGTTCAGTCCCACAGCAGCTTACTGGACTATTACCAGAAGCAGAACTCACATGACTTACCTATTCCCCGATTTTGGACTATTCCTCACAATCTTATGGGTCAACAATTCAGAAAGGGCTCTGTCCGGAAGGCTGGCTCCGATTCACGTGGCATCAGCCGTGCAACTAGCAACCTGAGCTTGGAACTAAGGAACCGCACAATTACCAAAAAAACTTCCAAGTCGGTCTCCTGTTCACAGGCCCATCGCCTTGGTGTTCCCTGTCGTGTCTCTCTCTCTCTCTCTCTCTCTCCTCATTCCATCTCACCCTCCAGGGCTCCTCTCCATGCAGACTGAGCAAATCATGGCATAGTGATCTCAGGGGATCTGCACACCCAACGTGGTTAACCGACTTTGATGAGCTGGAGATGGAATGTGCCAGACCAGTCAAGGGCCCTATCAGAAATGATACAAGATCACTCCCGGCACATGTGATTAGTCAGGGCAGAGCTTTAGTCCTCCCGACTGAAGAAAATGGACAAACAAATGCTAATCCTCGATGAGAGAATGGCAAAGTCATGCTGCAGGTGCGTTTCTGCAGCCAGCTTGGAAAGAACAGAATCTGTCACATACGTATTTGATATTTGATGAAACAAAATAAATACCACCCAAGGAAAAACTCTAGGAAAATACAGGCAGGCTAGTTCAGTGTGAAGCATGTGGTCCGATTCTCCTGCCATCTTTTCTATCACCTTCTCACGTTCTCAATCTAGTGACCTCTAAGCTATTCAGCACAAAAGAGGTTTCCAATGGCAGTCTGTTGAGTTTCCAAAGATCGAATACTTAAATACTGTATCAATTTCAAAAGAGAAGAAATGCTTATTACGCTATCACCCATAAGGGTAGGTCAAGATTAAAGTTTTGGTTTTTTT
This sequence comes from Nasua narica, assembly GCA_028533885.1. NCBI lineage: Eukaryota > Metazoa > Chordata > Mammalia > Carnivora > Procyonidae > Nasua > Nasua narica. The sequence continues at coordinate 116,710,211 of CM052807.1, read as the reverse complement.
TCATTAAGATAATGGTCCATAATAACTACTATTTATGAAATGTCTACTATGTGTTTGAAAATTTCCAGGTACTTCAACTACCTGTGTTTATGGACTGTTCTCTACATGATTTAAGAGTATGTTTAAACGCACTGGCTTAGAACACGCATTGACAATTTAGGAGAAAGGAGACCAGCTCAAACACATTAAGAACAAATACAATGCAAAATTACAAAAATACAAACCCTGATATAAACAAATGTGACCTAGGATGCGTATCTGTGGGAATATGTGCACATACATATTATTTCAAACTACCTTCTGAACACTCAACTTTTCAATCCAAAAAGTAGATATAGTCTAAATTCTAAATACCATATTCTAAACGAAGCCATAAACATATATATGCAACATGCCGAGAAATCATCTTACCTTGTCTTGGTTGTCTTTATTCTTGTAACACAGATTTCCGATCAGACGAATGAGATGAGACTTAAACCCCTCCGCCATATTAGAGATTTCACCCTCCGCCCTTATGCAGCCACTGCTACTAAAGATGTTTGCGGTGTCATTGCCAGCTACGTGAATCAGTCGTAAAAGATCTGTAACAAAAACAGTAAGCTTTACTTTCCATAAGAAAATTTTTAGTATTTTGTACTGATTTTCCAGATATAAATCTAACGTGTATTAATGGACAAAAACAAAATAAAGGTGGAGCACCGTTAACGATTAGAAAACTCTTCTTTTGCTTGAAATTTTTTCACGACTCTGGTTTTGGGGAGATAAACCAGAATGATTATCCCAACTTGGACTTTCTATTTACCCACAAAAAAAAAGTTAACTAAAACTTTTCTGCCATCTTTCTTTTTTTTTAAAAAGATTATTTATTTGAGAGAGAGAGAGAGCGTGCATGTGTATGCACGTGCATGAACGAGGGAAGGGGCAAAGGGGAAACAGACATCCCCCTGAGCTACGGAGCCCAACACAGGGGCTCAATCCCCCAATCGGGAGATCATGACCTGAGCCGAAACCAAAAGCCGGACACCTAACCTACTGAGGCACCCAGGTGCCTGCTGTAATCCCTCTTACAAACAGGTTTCCAATCCCAAATTCTTTATGAAGGAACTCAGGTGATAACTACAGCCAACTACACCTAAAATACAATCGATATTTATTCTGTAATGATCCGTGTAACAGAAACCAAGAAGTAGGTTGATTTTTTTTCTCACTATCCAGATAATCGGAAGGCAGCGTGTACTCTCCATAAATCTACTTGGGCTGTATTCAAAAGAAGTAACACGACTATGCTCTATGAAATGCCTCCAGACAGCATATGAAAATAGATCATCTTCCAGAAGTTGTGTTTAAGTGTTTCCACATTATCTCGTTTAATACCCTCAACAAATCTATTAAATGCAAGTATCGTGACACCTGGGTGGCTCAAGTCGGTTAAGCACCTGCCTTTGGCTCAGGTCATGAACCCAGGGTCCTGGGATCAAGTACCCTATCAGGCTCCTTGCTCAGCGGGGAATCTGCTTCTCCCTCTACCTGCTGCTCCCCCTGCTTGTGCTCTCTCTTTCTCTTTCCCTGACAAACAAAAAATAAAATCTTAAAAAAAAAAAAAAAAAGCAAGTATCACTTTTTCAATTTTATAATGAAGAAATCACACTCCGAGAAGTCGGTTACTTGGCAGAGCTGAGATGACAGCCCATGTCTGCCCTGGCTCCAAGAACACGATTTTCTAAAAAGATTCTGTTTCCCAGGTTTGGGGTGTTTTATTTTAATTACCGCTAAAAGCACTGTGCTCAAAATAAAACACTCACATGAGAGTCTAAACATCTTCTATAGGCTCACTGCTGACTCATCTACCCACCTCAAAACAAATTCATCATTCTTAGCATACGCATCTCCGCAATAAGTATAATCCTTTTTGAAAGGAAAAAAAATAGCAAACAGTGAATAACAACACCAGAAGCATGGCTAACCACAAGGAACAGGTTCTACTTGAATTATTTTGCAAATAGCTTTTTAGCAAAGATGGTATGCCAACCAATGCTTAAGAACCCAGTACAGAATCGCTATGTGTAAGGCCCTATTGTGCGCTGTAAAAGCAATCGGAAATTACTTTTTTTGGTTTCCGATCAAATTTGGAAAAGAAATATAAAAATCACCATCCTCATTGCTGAAAACTACCCCCATCGCCAAATCGCCCCCCATCCTCAGAACCCTTCTACCACGTCGCCGACACACCACCCAGGGAACATCCACGACACACATGCTGCGTAACTGGCATTAGTATCCCCATCTACTGGTCGGCCATCCTGTGAAACAGCGGGTAAGTGGCAGAAGGCAGAGCTGGGGTCAAAACACAGCGACTCTTCCCCCCCACCCCCCAAAAAAAATTCAAAAAAAAAAATCTCAACAATATATCAATACAATGAAATTAAGAATCTGTGTTTGGGCTCACATTTCAGTGTTCAAAGCCAAAGTTTCCTTAATTACAAATAACAGCACGTGGGATACTTCACTCACCAATCACTCTTTCCAGCAAGCCAGGAAAAACCTGCAGATAACTGAGCAGATCAGTATTAGCGGTCATTTCGCACAGGACATCGAGAAGCCGAATTGTGGCCAACGCCTCCTAAAAAAAGAAAGCATGACTTTTAAGTCAAGCTAAGTGATTTGCAACTGTTATCGATCATGGCAAGAGAATGGAATATTACAAAAAATCTTAAAAGAGTTGCTGCTGGGAAAGACAGCACCTAAAGAGAGAAAACAAAACAACCAAGAAAGAAACAGAAGTATTAAATCTGGACATGAACAATCCTTTTCCCTAACAGCAACATCTGCCATCGAGAACGTGAGATTATGTGTCATTATGTGTCTTCTTGGAGCGAGGAGTCAGAAAAGTTCTTATTCAAGCAAAAATACCTTCCAACAGTGGAATAAATGTTCAAAATTACTAGCTACGTACATAACATTTATGCAAATACTTTCTTTTTAAAGCATTACCAGCAAGCAAGTTCTGCTTTAAAGATACAACTATCCCATGAAATACATTAATTTCTTGTCCACAGGAATCCTGTAAAATGCTGTGGTTGAAAAGAAATGCGGCTGCAAGAACATGCATTACTTCTGGGTAAAAAAAACCTTTATGCAGTATCTTACAAGGTTGGAAAAAGTAACATTATTTGAAAACGTTAGTTCACATAACTACTCAATAATTATCAAATGGACCAAATGAACAAGAAACTACCAACTATATGGTATTAGGTAATCCGAATAAAATGGTAAAATCCAATCTTGTGCAGATTTCGACCCTCGTTTTTAAATTGCATAGTATTGGGCAAAATGTGGTAGATGCTAGAAATTTAGATCATAAAGATAACATTCTTCCAAAGAAAAATGAACTACTTCCTTTAGTTAATTCTAAACCTGTACTTACTGTTCTCTAGTTTGGAGATTTGAAGGTAATATTCTAATCTACCATTCTGAAATCTCAAAAGAAACTCAAGAAACAACATATTTTTAAAATGTTTTATTCATTTTGTTTGTTTGTTTATTTAGAGGGAGAGAGAGAGACAGAGGGAGAGGGAGAGTCCCAAGCAGACCCTGCACTAAGCACAGAGCTGGACACAGGGTTCGATCCCATGACCCAGAAGTCATGACTTGAGCCAAAATTGAGAGTCGGACGCTCAACTGACTGTCACCCAGGCGCCCACAACACACATTTTTAATGCCTTGTATCTTTAGTTTTACTCTAGCATTCACTTGCTGGTTAACAAGGGAAGTATCTAGATGAGAAGGCTGAGATCAGAGCCACATTCAGAAGACTCTTGCGCAAACCTGTAGATGTCCGGCAGCGTCAGCACTGTCTTTGTGGATGGGCAGCTGCCCATCATTGGCAGGTGCCAGTCCCCCTTCAGGAAGTGGCTGACCAGCTGTAGATCTGGGGCAGAATATGTGTCATGTGATCCTGGACACCTTGTCGTGCTAGACAGCAAACAAGTGATGAGAGACGATCGGGATCATGTTGGAAGGGATCAGAAGCAACCCAAGGAGCCTCCCACTGGCCAGCAACGGCACATTAGAACATACGAAGCATTACAGCTAAAATGGATTGAAAATAAATCAAGTGGTTTTAGGGGGCACCTGGGGGGCTAGGCTGGTTAAGTGTCCAACTCTTGGTTTTGGCTCAGGTCATGATCTCAGGGTCCTGGGATCGAGCGCCATGTCGGGCTCCGCGCTCAGCAGGGAGTCTGCTTCTGCTCTCACTCTTGTGCTCTCTCTCTAAAATAAATAAATCTTGAAAGAAAGAAAGAAAGAAAGAAAGAAGAAAGAAAGAAAGAAAGAAAGAAAGAAAAGCAATCAGTTGGGTTTAAAACTATGACATCACAACAGTGATGAAATCAAAACAAACAACTCAGAGCTGATGCTGTAAAACCAACTCACTACTTTGAAGACTGGTAATCAAATTGTACCCTGTATACCCAAACACTTCATTAGGAGAAGCTTCTAATGATAAGAGTCAAAATACCACCATTTCGTAACCCCCCAAAGAATGAACCAATCCAGGTAACGATCATTTACAACTGCTAACATCACAAAAGAGACAACAAGACATTATGTGCCTCTTGATGAAAGCATCTATCACCAATATAACATTATTGGGAGAAAAAGACACAAAAACCTAACCCAAATGTGAATAGGTCTCTGGAATTATTATTACCAGTCAGAGGAATGCCAGGAAAGAGGAATGTGTTAAATATGGAGGTAAGAGTGGAGATAAAATCAGAATTCAAACTGTAGAAAACTCTCCAGGAAAAACGACCCAGTTTCTACAATAAACATGCTAGAAGAAGGAAAAAAAAGAGGGAAAAAAAAAAGAAAAGGAGAGGGGCAAGAGAGGGGAACATATACATTAATGGGTATTTGGGACACAACCACCAACTGCAACGCATGGCCTTTGTTTGTATCCTGATTTGAAGAAATAAACTTCAACAAAATTATTTGATAATGGGGGAAAAAATCTGAGTTTGGTTTACTTGATGTTATAATTATACTGCTAATTTTTTAGGTGTGCTCATAGTTGACTTGGGTGTGACTCCTCATTTTTTTTAAAGATACGTATAAAATAATGCACTGATGAGACGTGTCAGAATTTTGCTTCAACCGAGGGCAGTTACCGCAACATCGGGTTGGGATCATGGCCAAAACGAGAGCGGTAATGAACTGATGTGGGTGACCAAATTTCTGTTTGAAATTTTCCATGATAAGAAGATAAGTATAAAATTAGAGGGTTGGAAGAGATCATGCAGATGTTTCCTTCCAGCTCCTAAATTCTATCAATTAATCTAGCTCCACCTAACACATTCCCAATTTCAATCATTAGAATCCTTTTATTAATAATGTGTTTCTAAGGAGCATCTGGAAACCAATAATGAAAAAAAGCCAGAAAATTATTCTCTTAAAGCCTAAGAGGAATATTCGAGATGCCCTTCTAGTATTTGTAAGTAGTATACAACTATAGTCATTAAATCGGGCACTGGGGAAAACAGACACAGGCACATCAAAGGAACGAGCCAATGCAGTGGGCACAAAGGGGGGGAAAGATTAGTCTCCTGTCTTTCTTCCATCTGGGTTAACTCTCTACCCTCTGGTGTCTCTGAACTATTTTACAATAGTCAAAGTTGGAGAAAAGTGAAAATAGTGCAAATGACTCTTGCCCACAGAAAAACAGATTACTTGGGTCTGGCTGGAATGCAATTAACTCCTGCCTCGTGCACAGATCAGCGTTTGCATCTATGGGTCAAGACCACTCCAGCATTCCTTTACCACGTATAAACACGCGGCTCTCAGAATTGTTTGGTAGCTATTAGTATCTCACTGGTTCTCTCTGTGAAACATCAGAAACACAGAAATGGATCCCAAAACATACAAGAATGTAATAAATGGCAAAGGTAGCATTAAAAAAACAGTGGAAAGGTGAGATCATTCACTAAATGGTACAGACACAACAATTAACAGCTAACATTTAGGGAGCACTAACTATGTACTAATCAGCATAGTAAATGCTTACATCGAAATACTATTCATCTTCCAGGCAGAGAAACTGGGGCACAGAGGATAAGCACCTTTTCCAAGATCGCACACCAGTAACAGAAGAAATCAGGATTCAAACGCAAGTCGCCTTTACCAAAGATTACAGAATCTTGGATTATCAAAAGACATAATCTGGATCTATACTTCCCTCCCTGCTCAAAAACAAATTCAGTTAAAAATGTGCACGAATTACTAAAAGGATGAGGACATACAGGTGCATATTTCCACAATCTAAGTGGAGATGGTTTTACTGGATATGTAAAAAACTTCAGAAACTATAAGGATAAAATTGGTAAGCCTAACTAGATTAAAAACAAAAATATAAACTTCTAAAAAGGCTGAGCATACCATAAGTAAATTCAAAGAAAAAATTAACTATGGGAGGGGAGGTTTCCTGTATATACGACAAAAACATTAATCTTCTGAAAATGCTCATTAACAAATGTATTTTAGAAGGTAACCTAATATGAAAAACAAATTAACATACTGGACACTGAAACCAGTTAGAGAAATGGGAATTAAATCAGATTACGGAAGGCTGTAAACCCATATACTCCCATATGCTCTCTTGGTCTGGCATTTAGAAGCATTTCTAAACATTTTAAATAAACAGACTCTCTGACTCAGCAATTCAACTTCCGGGAATTTACAATTCCAGAGTGACCTGTCCAAAATTGCAAAGATATCCACGCTACAGCATTATCTGCAAAGGTTTGAGGAAAAACCCTGCCAGCAATTAAAGTATACGTCGATGGAGAACAAACAAAAAAATTCCGTGGAATTCTGCTCAACTGTGAGGGAGAAGGAGACGAAGGCACCATCATGTGTTAAAATGGAAAGATGTATGAGACACTTCAGGATAGGTGAAAAAAGAAGTTGAAAAATAAAAAAAGTAGTATTGTAAAAAAAAAAAGGAGAAGAAGAAGAAGAAGGAGGAGAAATGAACAAAAAAACAAGTGTGTACTTACAAAAATCTCTGAGAAGAAAAAAGTATATATTGATATGTCCATAGAAAACAGACAGAGGCTGAGTGGGAAAAAGGACTTTCCTTTCACTGACTTCAGGGTGAATATTTTACATTTAATAAGCAAATATTATTTGCACAATACAAATATTTAATCCCTTATCAGTCTGTGGAATGAAAGATTACCCTTTCTTATTCCACAAATATTTAGTAAATACCTACTATATTAACAGATATTACAACGTAAGTTGGGGAATGCAAGGAATAAAAGAGAATCAACAACCCCCCCACCTGAGGATAATTCTTGTAATAGATGAGCACGAGAAAATACAGAACGAAAAAGAATTCATTTAACTTCCAGAGGAAAGGCCAGGTTCCCTCCAAGCGATAAGACTAAGGCTCGAGATAAAGCTGAACTGAACCCTAAGTCCTACAGGATAAGGAGCCCCTTAGCGCCGACAAAAATGTTCTCAGAAACTGGAAACAGGAACACAAAAAATACCAAAGACAAAAACACATACGTTCATGTGAGAACCTGGGACTATTTCTATTAAGGAAGACTGAGGAAAAGCCTCGGGATTTTAAAGCCAGACAATTACAGAAATACACAACAGATGACCCCAAGACGACAATCTTCACAGCAGTTTTCTGGTCACAGCGTCACGAAACCCTTACTGGGTATCACAATCGGGTAAACACAGAGGTTTGCCGGTCTGCTGGGAAAGGGAGACAGGAGCAGAGAGCCCTGACTTGCAGGCTTTGCTGATCTCCACAGTGGAAATACTTCCGCCAGGGCCGATTTCAAGCTACCAAGAGTTCAACAGTCAGCTCACAGATTTCTGAATATTAACTGACTCTCAGTCAGTCCACCAGGCCGGCTCCAATATACCACTGGCTATGTGGTGTATTTAAATATTGGGGTTAGAGGCCACCTTAAAAACGACTGTGGTTTTTTTAGAAATATCTGAGAGGAGAACACATATACACTAATATGTCCAAGTCATGACTGAACAGATCGATGGGTTTTTTTAAGATTTTTTTTTTTTATTCGAGTGAGAGAACGGGTGAGAGCGAGAGCATGAATGGGGGGCGGGGAGGGTCACAGGGAGAGAGAAAAGCAGATTCTATACCAAGCAGGGAGCCTGACACGGGGCTCGATCCCAGGACCCCGGGACCACAACCCGAGCCCAAGGCAGACGCTTAACCGACTGAGCCACCCAGGCACCCGATCAATGGTTTTTTAAAAAGTGAACTATTTGGACTTTTCAAAAGAAAACTGCCTACAAATTTCTATTTATTAGTATATAGTAATTCTTCCCATTTTAGAGAAAAAAAAAAACTTCTTGAAAGATAAATACAAATTTTCCTCCATATACAAAGCTCCATCAAGTAATTTCCTTTTTTTTTTTCCAATCAGGTAATTTCTTATTACAATACTGAAGTCATCTATCCTATAAACGCCAGGGCCTTGGAAACATTTAAAGCTGTGGTTTAACAAGTATTAAAGTTTTACTTCCTTTTCTATCTCCTAGAGAATTAATTTTTACAACTTTTTTGAAGCACAGCTCACTGCTCCTCCTGCTGGAAACAGAGGCAAATCTATCTCCAGAAAGGAAAGGGACCCTTGAGTGAGCCAGGGCTTGCCCTCTCCTATCACAGAAAGGAGAACTAAAATACCAGCTTTGTTGGCAAGACCCAAAGTGGCCAGTAGGATGCGGCACAGAACATCCACAGTAAAGTAACCTGGGAAAAAGGTACAGTCACAGAGAAGGAATCTACCGTCAGGGTCATAACCACGGGCTGCATTTAGAGGGCGCTAACAGGTTCGCGGAATCTCACCCAAAGGATCTAGGAAACAGGAACAGATCGGGAGCCAGAGGATGGCCCTGTGGAAGGGCAGCCCCTTCCCAGCTCTCCCCACCCCCCTGCCCACGTGAGTCGCTCTCCGCCCATCACTCCCATCAGCACAGAAATGTTTTTATTGGTGTTAGCGTGATACCGTCGACGCGCAATAAAGCACAGCCATCTCGAGGGTGCCGTACAGAGCTCTGCCAAGGCATGCAGCTAGTATCACGTTTCTCTTACAACCAACCCTCATATCCCTCACAATCAGATCCACCCCTTCACCTCCAGCCCCAGGTGACATCGGATCTGCTTTGTCCGTATCAGTAAGTTTTGCCTTCTACAGAATTTCAGAGATGGAATCGTAAGATGCATTCTCTGGTCTGGCGGCTCTCAGGCGGTATGTTCGTGATTCTTCTCTGCGGCTGTATCACAAACCCACTCCTTTCTACTGCCGAGCGGTATTCCAGAGACAGGACCATTCTAACTTTAGGACAGAAGGGAAGGAAGACGGAACAGACAAAAATAAAGAGAATTTCTCAAGTGTGAAGGATGTATCGATGCGTCCGTGCCCTTAGTCAAGACTGGAATAATCCAGGGCAGCCTCGAGGAAAATAAAACAAAAAAAAAAATGACAAGATGGTGTATGATTGGGAATGTTCTATGACAGAAGAAACAAGCGTTCTGGAAAGCCAATTTAGAAATGTATACCATAAGCTTTAAAACTGGATATACCGCGGGGCTCCTGGGGGGCTCAGTCAGTTAAGCGTCTGACTCTTGATTTCGGCTCAGGTCATGAGCTCAGGGTCCTGAGAAGGAGCCCAGCATCAGGCTCGGTGCTCAGCGGGGAGGCTGCCTGAGATTCTGTCTCTTCCTCACCGTCTGCTCCTCCCCCATCTCAAGTGTGTGTACCCTCTCTCTGTCTCTCAAATAAATAAATCTTAAAAAAAAAAAAAAAAAAAAGACAACACAAAACTGGATGTCCCCTTACCACCCAGCAATTCCACTCCTGGGTTAACGGTAGGGAAAGGTACAAAGACGGAACTGCAAAGACATATACTGTAGTACCAACTACAGAAAACGGAAATAAGAACCACCGGGTCGTCCAACTAACAGCTGGATAAATAAATTATGGCACTGACTTTGTAAAAGACACTGACAACGTACTGTTTCTTCATTCCGCAAAGACCAAGTGTCTACTGTGTGCACGGTATCATGAACATAATAGTCAGAACTTCTACCTTCATAAAACTGACATGCAGGAGAAGAAAAAAGAGAAACTTACAAACAGCGCAGCCTGATTTCATTTTTAATACATACATGTTTGTGTGTGCACAGATGAACATATATATTTGATATTATCTGCCTGGAAAAATATGTTCGCCAGAATTTGTTTTCAGGTCATTAACTCTGGATGGCAGGAATAAGGGCACTATTTTCTCCTGTCATATTCTCTTAACTGTTCTGGAACAAGGTCACTGTCCTCATTCATCCGGGTTGCTGTAACACAATACCACAGACCGCATGGGTTAGAAACAACGCTGATGTCTCACGGCGGTAGAGACCCAAGTCCATGATCGTGGTGATGGCTGGGTTCTGATGAAGGCCCTGTCCCAGGCTGCAGATGGCTGACCGCCCACTGTGTCCTCGCGCAGTGATGGGGCAAGGGATCCTTGCAGGGTCTCTTTGGAAGGGCACTAATCTCATTCCTTGGGGCTCCGCCCTCAAGACCTACTCACTTCCCACAGGCCCCGCCTCCTAGGACCATCACCTTGGCCATCAGTCTGCCATTCAATCCATAGCAGTCCACGCATTATTCAAGCGATATTTTTTAAAGCTTTTACAAAAGAATTCTCAAACAGAATTCTCAAACAGCCTAGCTGGGTCAGAAAATCTCCCTGCTCTCTCCCATCCAAGATTTGGAATTTGTCCTCTTACCTCATCGTCCGCATGCTGCTCAGAGGTCAATTTTAGCACCATCTTGCACTGGTCCACAAACGTGCTTGCGATCAGCTCGGCGTGGCTCAGGAACACCGGGATGTCATCCTTGGTCAATGGCTCATCCCCCACTAATTTCGCAATTATGAGGTCCAGCAATGTCACTCTGTAAAGCATACACGAGTTTTACGTGAATATGTAATATGATGCTAGAAATATCGAGAGAGAGCATTCTCAGAGAATGTTCTCACTTTTATATTTCTTACTTCATTTGTAATGTCTAGCCAGGGGAAATATTTTGTGGGAATATAATGACTCTTCATCAACTACCTCTTTTTTAAAATCCTGGCTTCTTGGCTGTGACCTGACTACAGAAACCGGCACCTTTTCTAGACGCATTCCTGTGAGCCCTTCATTCAACATTCCAGAAATGCTGTCAGACTGGGTTTTATAACACACGCACGATGACAGTAACAGCGAGGTTCACTGGGCTAACAACGTTGATTCACAGCTCACTACTGGGCTACCGAATGTTCTGCACGCACGCTCTCCGCGAGGCAGCTACTGTCACTGGCCTGCGCTCCGCATGGCGAACGGGGCCCAGTGAGGCTGACCGACCTGCCCGGGTCACACGTGCCACGCTTCCGTGTCCAGATCCAAGAACAAGATTCCACCTCTCCCCCCGGGCCACGGGCCTCAGCTCCTCACTGGACTGTCCTTCTCGTAAAGGCTGGCTTTGTTTGTTTCGTTATTTTAGTTCATAAAAACATAAATCTGGAGACTAAATCCATGACATCTTACATCAACACTTAAATGAACCCGTAAGTATTTCTATTCAACGAACTCTTTCCTTTTCTGAGAAAAAAAAAATGAATCCTGTACGGGGAAGTCTATGCAGCATAAGGCAAGCAGGAAGTTTCCCAAATCACACTGTGACTAGGGATTAAATGCATAACTCTCATTTATTTCCAAACCAGAAAGGACACGGACGCTTCGCAAACGGGGAAAATACACTTACAGTAGGCATGGAGCATTTCTTACCAAATAAACAAACAAACAAACGGAATTTGTTTACTGCTGCAAGTTTCAAAGTATGAGATAAAATTACCAATCTCTTCCCGTATTTTTGCCAAATGATAAGAAAGATTATCAATCTGGAAAAATGACACACAGACCGTACCGGTTTTCAAAACTCCTAAAAGCCTCTGATTTCTTACAATAATCACTAAACCAAAAGGAAACAAATAATGCCCTCAATCGAGCACAAAAGAACAACAAATAGTTCAGTATTAGGATATTTTCATTTTCTCTTATTCACACAGAAACTTTACAAATGAACGGGGTCCTCTCGGGCCATAAAACAGTCTTTCCACTTTTCCCAGGCAGGTAACTTTCCGGGAATGCTAGGGAGGAGGCCAGCTAAGGAACCCAAATGTCTGCTCTAAAAATACTCCCTTTTAATTGGGACACTGTGGCGATGATTGCTAGGTATGAGAAGTCATGAGCTCTGGTTGCAGGGAATTGAGCACCTTGCAGATTATTACTCAAAACAGAGAGAAAAGAGAGGAGGAAGAGATTGTGAAGGAGTTGCAGGAAGTCCAAGACAGAAGGGGTAGGCCCAGCGTGGTACCCGAGCTCGTCCAGTAGCAACGGGAAGGCCCTCGAGTCCCAGGGGACACTCTGAGAGGACCTGGAAGCTGGAGCTGATAGATATGGTCAGCATAGACGCGGCCTTCCTTACGGGCTCAGCAGAGGCCATCCACCCCACGGACCCCTCCCTCCTCTCCACTCCACGTGTCAATATGACACAGGACCGCTAAGCAGAAGAGTTGCAAGTGATTTTAAGGAAAAAATAAAAAATAAATGTTCAAACTATAAAAATACAAATCAAGTTTAAATATCACCTGAGAATAAATTAGACTTCATTAAATGATCCTACTTCTACTGTGTTCTCTGTCAGTAAAAACTTTTAGTGGCTCCCGTTATCAGGGAGTGGGTCCAACAATTCGGGGCCATCCCAACCCGAGTCCCCATCAAACTCTCCAACTCCCTCTACTTCGAGCCACCATCGGAAACCATCCTTCTCGTCAAATACAGGAATCACGTGTGGGACACACACCTCGAGGAGGAAAGTGTTTTCAAAATCATTTATTATAATGTACATTACATCTGCCACCTCCATTTCTGAGCCAGAAACCACAAGTAACCACAGGTGTATAGAAACATCCTGCAGAATCGGGGAGAATGGGACACGAAGTGGAATGTCTTACTTCTTCCAGCTGTGGGGGAACCACACTACATCTTTCCTTGAAAAGGTGACAGAACACAAGTGCTAGTCACTCACTGATTTATTTATTCCCTCCTAAGTGAAGGATGAAAAAGCAAGAGACCTAGTTAAAGAGGCCAGGGACTAGCTGTCTACAGTCACACATGGGTGGGAAAGTCCTTCCTCCTTAAACCCTGGAATCCTGGTAGCCTCAGGCTACCAGACACACCCCTCAATTCAGATTCGAGCTTCTGGAATTTTCTCCCTCAACCCCCAGCTGTCATTCCCAATCTTTCTGATCCACTTCTGATTAAACAAGTACACAGTCTGTCCTCAAAATGAGGCTCTGTTTCATAAACAAAAAATAGCAACATATATATACACATGAAGAATTTTAAGGGCAAATTCTATAGCAAAATTTTTATTTGAAAGTTATGCTCAGGGACGCCTGAGTGGCTCAGTGGGTTAAAGTCTCTGTCTTCAGCTCAGGTCATGATCTCAGGGTCCTGGGATCGAGCCCCGCGTCGGGCTCTCTGCTTGGCAGAGAACCTGCTTCCTCCTCTCTCTCTCTGCCTGCCTCTCTGCCTACTTGTGATCTCTCTCTCTCTCTCTCTGTCAAATAAATAAATAAAATCTTTTTAAAAAAAAGAAAGTTACGTTTAAATGAATGCCAGCTACAATTTTAATAGCCACACCTGGGCTGTCCTGAAATGAGTAAGTTTTTATGAAAGGACTGGAGTGAGGGGCAAAGAAGGATGGGAGATGCGTAAGGGAGCGAGTTTCATGAGCAGGGCATGAAGTAATACTCTCTAACTCCAAAAATAAAACGTAATTCAAATTTCAAGACCAGCAGCTCCAACAAACCATGCATTTACATCTAGACTCCTCCACATACACCCATTTGTTGAATGGTGTGCCCACAAAGGCCAAACCTTTCATTAACCTGAGTTAACTAACATACCGGCATGAAACTGTGCCTGAACTAATCTCACTGATCCTTTAATAAGTTACAGAGATAAGAAATTCTTGTGTCGTGGAGAAGATCATCACTGATTTTGGCATCCGACAGACTGTGTTCCAACACCCCCCAGCTACCTCTGTACCCGGGGCAGACACCTGACCCACAAGACCACAGAGCCCAATGAGGCAGAGGGCAGGAAGGGCAGCGATTCCCCAGGGCCTCTGGAGGGTGGAATGCAACGGCTCTAAGATGCCACCTGGAGGAAAAGCCAAGGGGGCCGAGCAGCAGGACTAACGGGGGAGGGGGACGTGGATGAGCCGCAGAAGCACACAGGCAGATCTAGCGACTCGTCTACCGAATGATAACCACGAGCCAGGCACTGAGCGCTTCCTCATAGATTTCAATCAGTTACAGCAATTTCATGGGGCGGCTACCGTTCTTATCCTCACTCTACAGATGGACCAGAGTTCCACAAGTGCAGGTAACCTACCCAAAGCCACGAGCCACAGAACTTCCTCTGCTGTTCACTAGTCTGCTATATGGATTCCAAGCCTGAGAACTACCCAAGCGTTCTCCAAGAGCAGCGAGTTCCATCTAATAATACTGCGATTCAGTGGGAAGGAAGGAGGACCAGAAAATCATATACAGGCAAGACTCTCGTTTCTGCTGAGTCAACCCATGAATGGATTTTGACTCCCTATCCTCAACTTGTCACCGAGTGGTCTGGAGCCGATGAATGGTGACATTCCGAGCACTTTCCCTCTGGAGCCACCCACACTGTCCCGTGATGCCCCAGGGACTGCCATTAGGCACTTAGTGACCTAAAACACGCCACCTGTTTTACTGACTGACCATCAAACGTGTTTAAATCTGGCAGCCCCTAACCCAAGGGGACTAACTCAGCAGGTGGGGGCCCCCGCCTGGGCATTCCTCGGGGGGAGTCTGATGTGCATTTCTGAAAGCACCACAGTGTCTCCCCGGGGTTCCCTAGGGAAGTTCCTCATCTGAACCACAGAACACAGAGAATGTGCTCGGTCCTCACAAACAAGGCACGCAGCACCATTCTGGATGCTTAAGAAAGAAGGTAATTCATTACATATCCCCGCTGAGGAAAATTCTAATCTTTTCAATGTTATGAAATCTGCGAGCAGATAACTGTGAACATAGAATTACCCATTACTGCCTGAAAAGGAGTCAACCCAAGAGCTCTACTTGACCGCAGACTGAGTGCTCCTGCCAGGCCCCCTTTCCCCTTGTCCCTGCGCCCTTCCCCACGCACACACCCTAGCACACGTGCCGTCAGCACTGAGCACGCCAGGCCCCCCAGCCAACCGCTCGAGTCACTCACCACAAAGCGCTCACACAAGCCCTGACGAGGGCCTAAAATCATGAGTGTACAGCTGACCCTTGGACACCGCAGGGGTCAGGGCACTGACACCCCCACACAGTCAAAACTCCAGGTCATCACTCCTGACTCTCCAAAAACTTAACTACTAATAGCCGACTACTGACCAGAAGCCTTACTGGTAACCCAAGTTGATTAATGTGTATTTTGTATGTTGTGTATGTTACATACTGTGTTCTTATAATAAAGTAAGCTAGAGAGAAGAAAATGTTATGAAGAAAATCAGAAAGACGAAGGGCGCCTGGGTGGCTCAGTGGGTTAACATCTGACTCTTGGTTTTAGCTCAGGTCATGATCTCAGGGATGTGAGCTCGAGCCCCGCGCTGGGCTCCGTGCTCAGTAAGGAGTCAGCTTGAGGATTCTCTCTTCCTCTCCCTCTGCCCTTCCCCCCGCTCACATGCACTCCTTCTAAAATAAAATTAAATAAAATATTGAAAAACAGAAAATGAGAAGGAAGAGAAAATATACTGGTGACAGCACTGTACTTATTTTAAAAGCCTTCAGATAAGGGGACCTGCACAGTTTATACCCGTGTTGCACAACGGTCGGCTGTACCTTCACTACAAGGAGACGCAGTGGTCAGGATGCTCCAGGCAGAGGAAAGGACATCCGCAAAAGCATGATATGACAGGGAAGGCCAAGAGAATGGACAGAAGTTCTGTGTCACCATAACGTGGTAACCGGGAGCAGGGGGAAGAAGGGAAGGGACTGGAGATAAAGCTGCACGATAAAGGGCCTCACCCTGCTCGGGAGACACGAGGCGGCGCCCACAGCAAGGCCGCTGCCCGTGAAGCAGCCAGCAGAAGGGGCCTGGAGGGCTCCGACGGTCCCACCTCGGTAGACAGCATCCCAGGAATCAGTGCACTAACGGGAACCAACCTTTACGCGAGTAAGAAAACTCATTCGCTTCCTCATGTTTTCACCCAAACAACTTTTTCTGGCACCCTGATGTGCCAAGCGCTGTCTAGGAAACACGGCCACCCCGGAAGAGGAAGGTGCAGCCGGTGCCCTCGCAGAGCCGACAGCCCAACGTCAGGGTCACACAGAACCACGCGGGTGTGCGACACCATATGGTGTAGACAAATGGCGCGAGGAAACGAAAGCCCTTCTCCTCAGGAAGAAAAGCCAAGAGGGGCCGTAGCATGTGAGCAGACGCTGCTTGAAGTGGAACCGCGGCTACAACGTCTTTATTAAGTAAAAACAGAAAATGTTTAGTCTGGCCTCGTCATTTGGGTACATGATGGAGCAGTTTAAAAACGGATCCTTTGGGGCGCCTGGGTGGCTCAGGGGGTTAAAGCCTCTGCCTCGGCTCAGGTCATGATCTCAGGGTCCTGGGATCGAGCCCCGCATTGCGCTCTTTGCTCGGGGGGGAGCCTGCTTCCCCCTCTCCCTCTGCCTGCCTCTCTGCCTACTTGTGATCTCTGTCAAATAAATAAATAAAAGCTTTAAAAAAATAAAAATAAAAAAATAAAAGCATGAATTTTCCTTTTAGTTAAAACTATTAAAGGAGAAATCCCCCTTAACGAGACTACGAAGGAGTGTAAAAGCTTAAGTGTTGGAAGCCACGTAGATAGGAAGAATCTCAAAACCACAGCATTTATGAAAATTGTGACCACAATCAAAAGATTAACATTTTCTTCAAGGTTTTGATCATGAGATCCGTGATTTTGAAGTTTTATTTTTCCTAAGGCAACATCTCCAACAAGGCTAGGGAACACATGAGCTATGGGGGTCACCTGGGGCGCCGTGAATCATGTCATTCACTCCATCCTCTAATCTCACAGGCCGAGAAACCGGATCTAGACACGGTCAAGAGCGTGGCTATAGTCACAGAAATAACTACAGGGAGTCACGGTCTCCGTGCTCCGAGGGCAGTGCTCTTCCCGCTACAACAGCAGGGAGATGGCGGCCGAGCACCCCGTCTCTGTCTGAAACACTTATGGGAAAGCTACACACGTGAGCAGGGTTACGTCCCAAATCACCACACCAGTGATGTGGACACGGGGACGCATTTCAAACACGCAGCTGCAATCAAAGGACAAGCGTAACGTTTGGTTCTGAACGTTTCTGAGTTTGCCTCTACTGCATAACGGTGCCAACCTGGACCGCGCAGCCCCACGTAAATCACCGCCTATTGTGGCTACGCTGTAATGTCAGCCGACCAATTTAAAACCATTACTGACACAGAAACATGTACTTAGAGACTTTGTGCCAACTAAGAAACCACATAGTTTCTCGGTCATGTGTACAAGATACTCTGTATGGAATGCTAAATACTCAAAACCACACTGGTTTTTGGGGTTACCTTTCTTGATTGCTCATTTTGGCATACATTGCTTTCACCAATTCCGGGCTTTTCAGAAAATGGTCTGTGATAATCAAGAACCTAAGGAAAAAAAAGGAGGAGAAAGTTTGGTTACCAGAAACGTAGTACAATGGACATGGGCCTTATCGACTTGATGGGCATTTTACACATAAAAGTACTTCTTTTTATTGAACTTTTGATTTGCTGTAATCTTAAAATGTTTTAAGAGGGTCACATACCATTTTTCCAGTAGCAGCTAAAAGAAAAGAAAAACCCTCCAAATAGGTTTCTCCAATTGTCCTTTGGAAAAATTTATTGAAATGATTCAAATTTATTCAACTCTAGGTCTTATCTAAATTCCATTTTAGCTGGAAAATGAAATCTAGCTACAAGCTCAGGTATAAACAGGAACCATGATAACCTGTTTTACTCAGAAGGTGAAGTGCTAAAATTAACTGGAGAAATGGACATGTCACACATATAATTTAAACACATGCCAACAACCCAGTAATACACACTGGTTTGATTACTTCGTCTGTAAAAGCTCTCGAGTTACCAAGAAAACATCCTCATTGTCAAGCAATGCACTCATCTAAACTCAAGAGATCAACTTAGGGAAACCCCGAGGCAGAGATTATGAGCGTATTTCTTTAAAGTACGACTGTGACAACTAAAACACTCGAATAGTATTATTAATTAATTCTGAATCATATTGGCCAGAGGGCATCTGCAGGCTTAAGAACTAAAGAACATACTGTTTATAACCTAGGTTACAGCAGTAAGAGTGACTGTAAGGTATTAAGTCTATTTATGAACACAGTGTATTTAACCCCTTAAAAAATATAATGAAATTATGTGTTTCGGTATGACAACCAAAGGAACCGTACTACTCCCACAATGCAGTGTCAATCATATAAAAACGAAATCCAAACGTGTTCGGTTTCTTCCACAGACCTCAAAATAACTGATCAGCACTTTGGTATACAATATTTCTAATAATGAGGGAAATAATATTCAAAATTCTCAGTTTTCTTACCAGTTCGTGTAGGTCATCAGCCTACAGTAAGAGAAATTCATGCATTTTAAGCCAGGTACGCAAAAATGGTCCTAAAACTCATTCATGATTCATTTAGCATTCTGGGGCTCAAAACATTTTCCCGAGAGACCATTCGTTCAAAAACGCAACTTTCCGGGGCACCTGGGGGGCTCAGTCGGTTGAGCATCGACTCTTGATTTCTGCTCAGGTCATGATTTCAGCATCCTGGGATCAAGCCCTGCATCAGGCTCTGCACTGGGCATGGAGCCTGCTTAAGAGTCTCTACCGCTCTCTACCCTTCCCCCCTGACCCCTGGGCTCGCTCTCTCAAAAAACAAATACATAAATAATAATAAAAAATAAAAAGTATTTTAAAAAACACCTCCATGTTCCAAAACTGTGCTAGGAGCTAGGTCACAATCCATATTCCAAAATGCTAACAGCGGAGAAAAGCTCACACATAAAAAGAGAATTAGACAAAAATGTCTCAGGGGCAACACACACGCGCTTTGTGGAACAGAGAAATTAACAAAGTGGATCTAACCACAGGGTCAGGGCAAGATGTTCAGGAGGCTGGAGGAGGTATTCAGTGAGCCCTTCACTGGAGGGGGACACAGAAAAACGGGATGGCAGTGCACTCAGGGAACTATAGCCTGGAACACACGGGGAGGGTCTAGAGAGAGATTCGGGACCAAAAGCTTCCAATCTGGCCCCCAGCGGTGGGCCCTCCCATCCCTCAGCCAAGGGTCTGTGACAACCACACCCTCCTTCCCCACGCCAGCCAGTGTCCTCTCTCTTTTTGATCAATTTGTGCTGATCTTCTTAAAGAAGCAGTCTAGCCTTGGTTAATTTTTTCTACTGATTTCTGTTTCCCGTGTCCCTGTTTTCGGCCCCAACCTCGTATCAATTGCTTCTTTCTACTTACACCGGTTTTTCTGTGCTCTCGTCTACCTTCGCAAAGAACCTTCACGGAGGTCACTGCTTTCAGACCCTTCTTCTTTTCTGGTACAAACATTTAAAGCTATACATTTAGCTTTATCCCCCAAATGCTGTACTTTCATTATCCTCCAGTTCGAAAGACTAATTTGCCCTATGATTTCTTTGACAAACTGATTCTTTTGATGAGCTAATTTCAAAAAACCTGGAATTTTTCTCAGTGTCATCTGATTATGGCTTTTTAACGTAAGGTCATTGTAGTCAGAGACCACGCACTCTGTACGTTCGCAATCCTTTTTGTATATCTACTGAGACTTTTTATAGCCCAGATTATGGTCGATCTTGGTGAACAATACACATGCAGCTGAAAACAAAGTGGATTTTGCAAGTGCTGAGACACTGCTTTACAACATCACAACGTGAAGACAGTTCTGAGATCATCTATGTCTACACTGACATCTGTCCCGCTCCCGTTGATGGCTGAAAAGCAAGTATTAAAATCTCCCAACTATCACTTCCAATTTCAGGCAT
Source organism: Nasua narica (assembly GCA_028533885.1). NCBI lineage: Eukaryota > Metazoa > Chordata > Mammalia > Carnivora > Procyonidae > Nasua > Nasua narica. Next base: position 116,689,948 of record CM052807.1, on the reverse strand, counting down.
AATGGACTAAAGATTTACCCTCCTACTTCAAACAACTATGAAAGCAGGCAAAACACGTGAAACAACAGTTTTCAGACAACGAACAACCAAGTCAGATTGTGGAAAATAAAAGTCACTTTGGCGAATTTCCTCTTCAACAAAATATTCTTTTTTTTTTTAATTTTTTTATTTATTTGACAGTAACACAGCGAGAGAGGGAACACAAGTAGAGGGAATGGGAAGGGGAGAAGCAGGTTTCCCACCCAGCAGGGAGCCCGATGTGGGGCTCGATCCCAGAACGCTGGGATCATGAACTGAGCTGAAGGCAGACGCCCAACGACTGAGCCACCCAGGCGCCCCTAAACAAAATAATCTAATACGTGTGTGATAAATGTAACTTGGTCAGTCAGTATGTTTATAAGATCCTTAAGGCCTAACAGCAGCGGAAACACATTCAGTAGGAAGGAAGAGCGGGAACCCGAGTTGAAAAGGCTTCCAGGTACGCGGGGCGGTGAGGGCAAAACCGACGGGGAAGGGCAGAGGAGAGACGGGTCACAGCCACTCTGCTCTTCGGCCGCTGTGACCATCAGCAGCATCTAGAGCAGAAAGGAAAGGGGATCCACACTTTGACCTTTCTGCCAAGAAAAAGCGCGAGCAGATCAAACACCTAAACCTCAAAACTGAAATGATACAACACTGGCTGAAAACCTCAGTAGAACAAAGATCTTTATAGCTATTACCAAAAATCTACGGGACCTAAAAAAGACTGACAATTTCATCTACGAAAAAAACAAAGATTTTTATATTAAAAAAAAAAGTCACATGCAAAGTCAAAAGACAAAGAAGTGAGAAAAAATATTTGCATTTTATTTCACACAAAGGACCATTGGCCCTAACTTAGAAAATATTCCTACGTAAAGATAAGGATATGACCGACATCCAAATGGAAAAATGGGTAAAGAAGACGAGAACGCACATAAAAGAAAAATGGGCTCTTCAACATATAAAACAGTACTAAAACTCTGTAACGACACCATTTTAAACCTTGGAGACTGGCAAATCCAATAGTCTGATAGCATACCCCGTTAGCAATGAGGGAAGAAAGCAGGTCCTCTCCAATGGCCAAGAGGCCTGTATGTTGGTCCAAAAGCTATGAAGGACCACTTGGCAGTATTTGTTAAAATATAAAAAACCGGGGCGCCTGGGTGGCTCAGTGGGTTAAGTGTCTGCCCTTGGCTCAGGTCATGATCTCAGAGTCCTGGGATTGGGCGCCGCATGAAGCTCCCTGCTCGGCAGGGAACCTGCTTCCCCCTCTCCCTCTGCCTACTTGTGATCTCTCTCTGTCAAATAAATAAAATCTTTAAATATATATATATAAAAGCACGTTTCCTTTGACCTAGTGATTGCACTTAATGAATTATCGGACAATCATACTGGTCCATGTGCAATATGCCAAATTCCGTAGTTATCAAACACTGGGAACCTAAATGTACACCAGCAAGGAATCGATTAAATAAACTGCAGTATATTCATACAGCGGAAGATAAAGTTCTTTATACACTTACATGGAAAGATCTCGAAAATACACTATTTGCTTAAACACTAAGAGGCTCGGGGGAGCCTGGGGGCCTCCATCAGTTAAATATCTGATTCTTGGTTCCGACTCAGATCATGAGCTCAGGATCCTGAGATCGAGCCCCACGCCAAGCTCCGTGCTAGACATGGAGCCTGCTTGAGATTCTCTCCTTCTCCCTCTGCTCCTCCCCCTGCTCGCACATTCCCTCTCTCCAAATAAATATGCGAATAAATAAAATCTTTACAAAAAAAAAATATATATATATAAATTTCTAAGAAAAGCAAGAGGCTCAACAGTGTGCTAAGAAGCAAGCAAGCACCTCACTGCCCAGGGGGCGGGGATGGATGGAGGAACGAGGGGGACAGCTGGGAGGGAAACTAAGCTTTCTGATACTTGAACCATAGGAATGTATTATCTATCAAAAAATTAAATATGTAATTGAAGCATATCCTGGAAAATTCAGCTCAAGTTTATTTCTGCTTTTTGACATCCCGCTGAGGCAGGAGTGAAAGCACGGCCATCTCTGGGGGGGACAGCTCGGTGGAGAACTCGGGACACATTTCGTCTTACCGGAAGCCAGTTCTGGGCAGACATATTTAAGTTCCTACTAATAAAACAGCAAATACTATATATTGTGTACTGTGAGCCAAGCACCATCTAAGGAACAGCTTAGTACATAAAACACGGTGTGTGTTTTTCTTCAAAGCATTCATCGGGCGCGGCACACATTTATGGGGGCGGGGGTTCATTACCTGTTTCTCACTAAAACGGAATGTCTGAATTTTGACTCTCCAGTGCCACAAGCAGCACCTGGGCACACTTATAAATAAATAAGATTTAAAAAAAAAAAAAAAACGGGAAACGTCTAACCTAAACCAATCCCTTCATTTGAGAAATAAGGACCTACAGAAAGAGAGGGCCACAGAGGTTGAGTGTCCTGGGGAAGGCACCCCCCAGACACCGTTACCTAAAAGTCAAGACGACAGCTCCATCTCTGACCTCCGTGGTCCCTCTGAAAATGCTCCCCTTCGCAGGGCTTGCCCTTTGCTCAAGCAGCCCTTCTGGAAAGAAGCTTCAGGAGAACTGAGGGTTTGGTTCTTAGGTCACCTTCAGTCCAAAATGATCAAGGATAAAATTCCTCCATTCTTTTTTTTCTTTTTAAAGATTTTATCTTTAAGTAACCTCCACGCCCAACGTGGGGCTCGAACCTACAACCCCGAGGATCAAGAGTTGCATACGCTGATTGAGCCAACCAGCTGCCCCCTCCATTCTTTCTTTCATTCAACAAAGAAGAAATGTCCACTAGTGAATGAAGATAGGGCATTTTTACTTTAAGTACTTGGAGGACAAGAATAACTGCCACTCACATTCAATTTACACAAAAGGCAGAAGAAAGCATTCTGTGTGGACATCCATACGAACGATTCTTGGCTGGAATTCTTGGCTACACCACCTTATGGGGTAACATTTAGCAGAGAATACCGATGGCCACTACACACACAAAGCAATGAGCACAAGATACCAACAGGAGGGAGATTTTTTCTTGCAGTTGGAAAGCGGTAATTGTATGGCTGCCAATTATGGGTAAGTTTGTGTTACCTGCTGAGATTGTTTTTCTAAATATAATATATTCTCCATCCCAGCATGTTGCCTAAAGTTACAAGCAAAATTCTCAACTTTCACTCAGAATTCACTGCATTTACTTTCTCACCAAACATCTGCTCGAGGGAAACCAAAGATGAAGACAAGAGACCCAATCACGTTCAATGTTTTCTAAGTTACAGACTTTAAATTTGTGATTAAATTCTTGTGCAGAACAACTATGTCTGTAAATTCAGAAATGCTGTGGTAGTCCTGTGTGAGGGAGGTGGGCTCCCACTAATGGGAACCCTAAAATGCCACAAGGACATCTAGAGACTGTAAGACTCAAATAACACTCCAAACTTTATGGAAAATAGAACAAAAGATCTTGGGGGAAGGTCACAAATATACTCTAGCAAAGGCAGAAGCTGCAGTAGAAGGGGCATCAGAGAAACAGATTTCTTTTATGAAAAGAAAAAACTAGAAATGTGATCCGTACGCTAAGTCCTGAATTTCACACACACACACACACACACACACACACACACACACAAGAATTCTCTCCCTCTGTGAGCATGAGGGTCACAGGCTTGCTTCATCTACTACTTTGTGTTTCTGGTGCCAAAATGGACTCATGCAGGCAGTCAGAGGCAAACTCTGGAGTCTAATCTCGAAATTCATCATTTTAAGTGTGATTACAGAAAAGCTAACACTCACAAATCAAGTTGTTGATGCCAAAGCACTGACCACATTTTCACGTCATTTTCCAAACTGGCTACAACCCAAAATGCACGAAGGTCCGTCTTTCCATCTCCTTCTTTCTCTCAGTCTTCCTCATTTATCACTGGTGTTAAAGCATATGAACACTTACAGACAGATTAATTACCATCTGCAATGCACTGTCTCCACGTCATGCAGAAGGTGCTAAAAGCCATCCCTAAGCTTTGAGGAGCATATGTTAAAAAAAAAATACAAGAAAAAAATACAAAGATTAGTATGTCGTTGGAAAACGGAGGTATTCTTGAAGTCAAGGTTTTAGGGAAATCTTCTTCAAATGAGAGCCATTTATCATTTCCATTTCCATATAAGCATATGATATCAAAGCTACACTTATGAATAAAACAGATTTCAGTGAGTCTGAAAACCCGGAAAACTCTTTCACAGTTCACTAATTAAATGAAGAATCTGATTTAAACACACTCCAGAAAATGGATGCCGCTCTCCTATTCTGATTTCTGGGAAATCTAACCCACAGCTGCTGCCTTCAGCAACCTAGAAAAAACTCCCAGAGCCACTATAGAACGTAACGGTCTCCTCTTTGGCAGGTAAGTAACGTCTTCAGGGGGTTGAAGGTGAGGAACAGAAGGAAGAAAATTCTACTAGAAAACAAATGAGTTATAATCTCTGAAAAAGATATCACAGGAGCCAGGATCTCCCAGGTACTTTTACTGAGCTGTGGGATTTAGATGAATTCAAACACCCAAACCCAACCCTTGGATTCATTCCGGGTTATCCAAGAGCACGAAAACATCTTTCACACCTACAAACAAAAGGAGCCAACATTTTTAGAAGGACATTATCCCAATAACTCAAGTGCGCCCACACTTTCCTGTGTCTCCGCTGTACCTAAACAAAAAGACCTGGCGACTGAAACCTTACATTTGTCCTTTTCCAAGAAAAGACACTAAACCCAAGAATTCGAACACCATCCAGTTTTGTACTCTTCGTCAGCCATCCCATAACATTAGCAGGTGGGAGGGCAAAGAGCAAGTGCTCTCTAATTTTCGGAGGTGGGCTCATACTTAACGGTAAGAAGTAACAGTTTTGTTGGAAGCCTCTAGATGCTGGCCTTAGTTGTGTCACCTGCGCCTCGCAGAGCTCCGCTTAGCAGAGAACGCGTTTTTCACAAACTGAAGGTCCGTGGCAAGCCCGTGTCCGCAAGTCTGTTGGCACCAGTTTCCCAGCATTGGCGCACCTCGTGTCTCTGGCCACGTTCTGGTATTTCTAATGATATTTCAGGCTTTTTTATTATTATATTTGTTATGATCATCTGTGATCAGTGATTATCATTCACCGACAGCTCAGCTGACGGTTAGCATTTGGTAGCAAGAAAGAATTTTTTAAATTAAGGTACGTACACTGTTTTTGCAAGAGAAAATGTTATATTGCACACTTATTAAATTATGCTATAGTGCGAACATAGCTTTTACGTGCACTAGGAAACCGAAAGTTTCGTTTGATTCTCTTTCCTCCAGCGTCCGCTTCACCGCCGTGGTCTGGAACTGAACCTGCACTACCTCTAAAGGATGCCTGTATTTCGGGATCCCGTCTTTGTTTAGCCAGTGCAGAGTTCCTCTCCCACACATCGAAGCATCACTGTTGTGTGGAGGAAGACATCAACTACCGCCACTACTTCCCGTCCTTTCTCCTGCCTACCTCCACCTGCTGACCTCTGAGAACTCTAGCTTGAGCTCCCCTGAAGTGGATTCCATCTTTTGCCCTTTACCCCATTGCTGCCAGAAAACTGCCCGTGAGCTAAGACACTTAAATGAAACCGAATTCGGCTACAGAAAATGTTTCTAAGTAAGCAGACACTAATGATTCATCCATCGTGTTTATGAAACATCAGAATCTGGAGGGAGGTAACCTAAGTCAAGCACGATATCATACTATTTTCATGCACCAACTTGTGTTTGCGTGCACATGGTAATTCAAACACAAATAAATGTTTGGAAAAATAAGTAATTTAAAAATTAGGTATCATTTCAACAGAACAATAAAGTTTACGCCGAAAGAGACCCAAACTGAGAAAGCTGGTCCCTCGCCCTTGAAGTGCAAGTGGCACTACTGGCGGCTCACGGCCCCCTACGCGGACACCACCTATGCCCTCAACATGCTGACCAGTCCATGAAAACACGCATAAAAGCAGATCCCCCGGAAAACTGGGGAACACGATAAAGAACGACAGTATCTCTGGTGATTTTTACCATGATCAAAGGGTCAATTCCTGAAGACGTTAACAATTACAAACATAAATGTGTACCTTAACCACAGAGCCCGAAAATAAGAGATGCAAAACCCAACAGATCTGGCTGGAGAGACAGACAACGGTCCACTTCCAGCAGTGAGCAGGACAGGCGGAAGGAAGATCACCAAGAAACAGAAGGCCTACCAGGCGTCTACACAGCCCCCAAATCCGAATCCACAGTCCTCTCAACGCACTATGGGATAGCGTCTGTGACAGGCCAGGTGCTCGGCCATAAAACATGCCTCAATGTATTTAAAAATTAAAAACAGAATTTTATGAAGTGTGTTCTCCGACCACAATGGAACGAAACTAAAACTCAATAGCAAAAGGAAATTCAGGAAATACACAAATATGGGAAATTGAATAAGCTCCTAAATAACCAATAAGTCAAAGAAAAAGTTCTAAGAGAAATTAGAGATAACTATAGAGATGGATTAAGATAAAAACCTAGGAGATACAGCTGTTACAAAGAAAGAGATAGATGTAAATACCTACATTAAAATACCATTGAAGGCTGTCATCAATAACTGAACCTTCCAGTTTCTTAAGAAACTAGAAAAAGAGCAAACTAAACACAAATTGATAAGGAAGGATAAATAAGGATCACAGCAGAAATAAATGAAATAGAAAATAGAAAATGAACAGGGAAAGAAAAAAATCAATGAAACCAAAAGCTGGTTCCCTGAGATCAAAACCCTGACAAATCTTCAGCTGTAACAAGCAAAATACAGACTGAAATTACTAAAATCAGGAACACAGAGGAAACATTCCTACTAACCTCACGTAAATAAAAAAGGGATTCTAAGGCAGTACTATGAATAACTATGCCAACATACCAGGCTGCCTGGGCCAAATGGACAAATTCTGGGAAAGACACAAACTACTGAAACTGACCCCAGAAGAAGTAAACCATCTAAACAGTCCTGTAACAACAGGCAGGGATGGGATGAGTCATCAAAAAACTTCCCACAATGAAAAAAAAAAAGCCCAGGACCAGATGGCTTCACGGGTGAATTCTACCAAATATTTAAAGAAAAATTAACACTAGTCCTTTGCAAACTTTTCTCCAGAATAACAAAAAACAGAAACGTAAGAGAAGGGAACACCTCTCAACTCATTCTGTGAAGCAAGTGTTAACGCGATACCAAAACCAAGCAAAAGCATCACAAGAGAAAGAAAATTACAGCCCAATATGCCTTATCATATTGCCTTTCATATGCCATACGCCATATCAATATGCCTTTTGTTTGATGCCTTTTGTTTCTACAAACAGAAGTTCCTAACAAAACATGAGCAAGCCAAATCCACAACATATAAAGATCATACACCATAAGCAGGTGGGACCCACCCCAGGAATGACAAGTTGGTTTAAAATAAAACAAAATTAGGGGCAACTAGGTGGCTCAGTCGGTTAAGCATCTGACTCTTGATTTTGGCTTAGGTCATGACCTCAAGGTTGTGAGATTAAGCCCCCCCCGCTGGGCTCCACACTAAGCTCGGAGACTGCTTGAGATTCTCTCTCCCTCTCCCTTTGCCCCTCCCCTCCACGTGTGCGCAGTCCACTTCAGAAAAAAATTTTAAAAATTAAAAAATTAATCACTGTAATATACTATAGTAATAGGATAAAGAACAAAAACCTCAACAGATGCAGATAAAGCACTTGATTAAATCTAACAGTTTTCATGATAACTATGGAGAACCATACTTCACACTCAGTGGTCAAAGACTGACAGCCTTCCACCTGAAATCAGGAGTGAGACTCAGGTCTGCTCCTCATGTCTACTCAGCATTGTACTAGTCAGAGCAACTGCATAAGAAAAAGAAAGGCAACCCGACTGGACAGAAAAAAGTAAAACTATCTATTTGTAGATGACGTGCTCCTGTATAAACAAAGTCCTAAAAAAAAAAAATCACAAAAAACCATCAGAACTAATAAAGGAGTTCAGCTCAGGTCGCAGGATATAAAATCAACATACAAAATCAACCGTATTTCTACATACTTGCCATTTACAACGCATGAATGAAATTAAGAAAACAATTCCCCTTAAATAGCATCAAAAATAATAACGTGCTTAGAATTAACTGAACTAAAGCTATGTAAGACTTGTCCATGAACACACTACAGAACTTCACTGAAGAAATGAGTAAAGCCAGGGGCGCCTCGGTGGCTCAGTGGGTTAAGCCTCTGCCTTCGGCTCAGGTCATGATCTCAGGGTCCTCGGATCGAGCCCCGCATTGGGCTCTCTGCTTGGCAGGGAGCCTGCTTCCCCTTCTCCCTCTGCCTGCCTCTCTGCCTACTTGTGATCTCTCTCTCTCTGTCAAATAAATAAATAAAATCTTTAAAAAAGAAAAGAAATGAATAAGGCCTAAATAAATGGAAAAATACCCCTACAATAAATGGAAAGACTAGAAAACTTAATCTAGTTAAAACAATATTTCTCACAGTCATCTATGGATCCATGTACTGTCTACCGAAACTCTAGTTGCTCCTCTGAACAAACTGAAAAGCTGATCCTAAAATTAATATATAATACAAGGGACCCAGAACACCCCAAAAAATTCCCGAAAAAGAAGAACGAAGTTGGAAGGCTTACAGTTTCTGATTTAAGACTTAACACAAAGCTACAGTCATCGAGACAGTGAGGTACTGTCATAAAAGAGAAAACGGAATGCAAACAACAAAATCAAAACCCTGAACAGAGCTCAGGGACCTATGAGGCAACAACAAAAGATGAAGGTTTGTGTCACCAGAGTACAGGGACTGCTCCGAGGGCCCTATGGCCTCCCACACATGCACACAGGCCATGCAGAAAAAGCACAACAGCCTGTGATCCTCCCAGAACCCAAGGATGGGAGGCCTGAGGCTTCTGAGGTGGTCTCCTTCCTGCCCCGTGGGAGGCTGCCAGGGACAGTCAGATGAGATGTCCTTCTGATGAGATTCGGAGCTGTCTGCCCACCCCCTCAGAAAGTAAAACCGCTTCAAGCAACGCGGCCCCTCCCTACAGTCATCCCAGTCTTCCGGCCCCTTGTCAGCATGTGGGATGAGGATCAAGGCTTCTCCTTTTCCCCGTCCACAGAAGTAACAAACTGTCTAAATCTAACAGTGGCTTGTTGTGTCTTTACCGATTGCAGTCAGCCTCAGCCTTGGCCTTCTATGGCCTGACACGGAGGCCCTGAAGGAGAGGCTGAAAAAGGATTCAAACAAACAGTGGCTGGAAACGCCCCAAATTTGGCAACATAAGCCTGCAGATTCAAGAAGTTAAGAGAACCCAAAGAGGATATACCCAAAGAGATCCATGCCAAGGCATCATAAACTCCTGAAAAGGCAAAGAAAAATCTTAAATAAGCAAGCAGAGAGAAATGAAGCACTATGTATGGAGGTGGGGGGCAGACAGATGTGACAATCTGAACGACAGTAAATATCTCATCTGAACCGAAGCCCACGAGACCCACACCAACGTCCAACCCTTAATAAAGTAATGACACAGCAGTGTCATCCAGATGTCCCAGAAGGATGGCGTGTTCTCAGGCTGTGCCCCAGTCCTCGCCACCTCACAAAATTCCCTTCTTGCACCTCACTTCCCTTTTCCCAAGCCTGCAGGTGCTGCCGAGAAACTTTTCTTGTATCGTTCAACTGCTACAATTCAAACTCTTACTTACCCTGCAAGGAAAGCAATCTGTTAGAACGTTCTCAGGCAATCAAATTTCTAACAAGATACTTACGGCCATTCGGATTCAGGCTGCTTTTGGTGAGCCTCGATGACATCGATGGCAATGTTCAAATTTTCTTCCAGTTCTTTCATTCTTTCGGAATTTAGGGATGTGAACAAAATCATTGACGAGTAGGCAACAATTTTTTTGTCTGGATGATTTAAGCAAGACCTTCCAAATAAAGAAATGAGAGTGTGAGCCCATTCAGCAATAGGATAAAATATGATTATGATGTGTACATAATAACCATCCCATTAACAAATTCAGTACCTACTGGTGTTTTTAAGAATTTAATGAAGCACAACACTTTGAAACAAGTACACTATACATGCAAAAACAGCAATGTAAAATGAGTCACACCACAAAGCATCCAATATTAAAGACATAGCTGACTTACGACTCACAAGCAAATATCATCTGATTAAAGAAAAAGATAATATGATGACATTTATAAAAGATTAAAATGTTCGCTCTTGTTAGAAAAAAAAAATCAAACGCAAAACAGGCTACATTATTAATGAAAGACATTCCTTCACTAGTTACAAGGGACAGAATGTTTAGGGGACAGACAGCATCCTGACAAGAAAGAGAAAGAATGTGGAGGCAAGAGCATCAGTGGGAGTCCTGCTTCACCTCCCCATCAGCAGTGTGATCTCAGGAAGGTCACTGATTTATCGACTGTCAATAATATTATAGGTTGTGCGCTAGGGCAGGATTTGTTTTTTTCAGTTAAACTTCGTAAGACTCTTCTGGAGGAAACATTATCCTTATATTACAGACAAAGACTGTGTTGACTTTACTTGCCCGAGGGCACAAAGCCAGTGCCTCCCAAAGCTGGAATTCAAATTTGGTTATATTTGTCTCACAGATACATGTGGAGTGAAGTCAAATAACCTCTTTCCATGTGTTTTCTGATATAAAAATGGAATACAACGACCTCCTTGGCCTATCTCACGGGGCTTCAGTGAGGATCAGGTTTGACACCGTCAGTAAAACCACCACGGAAACTGTCTCGACTTCTCTGACCACCCTGTTGAAGGGCCTCTCCTCCGTGTTTCTGTGACAATCGGACGGACCCTCAATCCAGACCAACGGAATGGTGTACATTCTCACACTACGGCGTGCTCACCTATGCCTTTATTTCCCCCACCGAAGCATGGGCTTTTGGGAGGTAACAGACGTATCTAAATTACCCATATTCCACTTACCTAGCTCAGAACCTCACAGATATTAGGTATTTGAAATGTTTTAAAGGAATGACTTTTCAAGAGTAAGTAATTTCTATTTCTGTAGCTTGAATTCTGCAATTCTTCCTTCCACCTGAGCTTAATTATCATTAATCATAAAGATTTTTAGGTCTCCAAGTCTAATTACTCATCGGAATTGGAGAGCTAGTTATAGACTCAGTGAACCGTATCTGTTTCTATCCAGTTTATCTGATCCGAACATCACCCTTTACGCGCAGCCCAGAACACTCTACCACCAGGCAAGGCAGCAGAGACTTTAGGCAGCTGCTGTCTGGGCAGGTGCAGCCTCTGGACCTAGAGAGCAGCTAGGCCATTTACCAGCAGTGTCAGTCTCTCCGCCTGTCCCAAAGGGGACCGCGCCACCTGCCCTGCAGGGCTGCAGAGACAGGACAGAGAACGCCCAGCCCGGGGCCTTTGAACAACAACTCCTACGCTACTGCTTCTGTTGTTGCCACAACCAAAGACACCCCACTCATTGGCAACCAAGCCTGGGTGAGAAGCCAGGCCTCCCACGATCAGACAGCACCTCTCCTATTACCTATCCTTCCTCTGCTACCTGCTCACCTTTTACCTCCGTGCTCAGCTTCTCACGGACCAACAGAGCTGCTCAAAACAAAATAGTAAATCACCAGGAAAAACACCGCAAACCAATCTAGACCAACAGACTGGTTATGCACATCTTACAGCTCTCCAGATCTACCAAAACATACAGCCTCGTGCCGGGTATGGAAGAAGCGCTCGACAGGGAAGCCTGGGTGGCACAGTCGGTTAAGCATCTGACTCTTGATTTTGGCTGAGGGCAGGATCTCAGGGTTGTGAGTTCAAGCTCCACACTGGGCTCCACGCTGGGTGTGGAGCCTGCTTGAGATTCTCTCTTTCCCTCTCCCCTTCCCCCTGCACCCCATTTTTCCTCCGTCTTCCCTTACCCTTCCCCCCAATAAAAGGAATAAGTGCTCAGTAAATAAATAAATGACTAGTTCATTGCCCATACTTCGGTGTTTTATGGCTTTTTTATTATAAATTTGGTTTTCTTATCCATTATAGTAAACTTAGTATTTCTTGATCAAAATTTTTATTTTCTTAAAATACAACTGACATACAACAACAGGCGTAAACCTGAAGTGTTAAGATTGTTAGATAAATTGTTAGATATGGCTACACTTCCACAACTACCAGCCAGATCA
>CM052807.1:116646459-116677142 GCA_028533885.1 Nasua narica | reverse complement strand
CCACAGGTAAACAGAAAAACACGCTGTGGTCCGAGCAGACAATGAAAATGCTATTCGGCACTAAAAACAAACGAGTATCAAACCAAGAACGGACATGGAGGAAACTTACACGCACATTACCAAGTGAAAGAAGTCATTGAAAATGCCACATACTGTATGATTCCAACTATGACATTCTGGAGAAGGCAAAACTATGGAGACACTGCAAAGATCCACGGTTGCCTGGGGTGAAGGTAGGGACAGTGAAAAGGCAGAGCACAGAGGACTTGAGGGCAGCGGAACTACTCTGTGTGACACGATGATGGTGAACACATGTCACAGAGTCACAGGAGTGGCAGGCAGAGGGAGAAGCAGGCTCCCTGCTGAGCAAGGAGCCCAATGTGGGACTCGATCCCAGGACTGGGATCATGACCTAAGCAAAGGCAGACAAAACCTTGTCCCTCAATATATTTTTAAAAACCGATATATGCATAATGCGTACTTACTATATCGCAACTATGTTTATATACAATTACTCGGGGGAAATAAGCCCCCAAAAATGATTAGAAAATCCCCACATATCTAAAATTAGAAGACAGACCCTAAATAACCTACGGGGACAGAAAAGAAATCACAATAGAAATACAACATTCAAACCAAATTCAAAAAAGATGCCAGAATCCAAAGCTTCCAGATGCAGCTAATATGGTATATAAAGGAATATTCATAGCTTTAAAATGCACACTTGGGAAAGAAGAATGAAGAAAACAAGCTAAGCATCTGCTGCAAGAAATTACAAAAAGCATAATAAAACAACCCAAAACAGTGAAGGAAGAAAAAAAGATTAAGAGCAAGAAATTATTAAAATTGAAAGCGGTCATAAAAAGAGAGTATCAACATCCAAAATGTGAGTCTTCAAAAAAGCTCAATACTGACTAACCTTTGCGAAAACTGATCAAAAAGGAGAAAAGGTACAAAGAACAACGACATTAAATTTTCAGAAATGACAAAGAGGACACAGCCATGGATCTCGCAGACATCAATAAAGAAAGTCAGAAGATATTACAAATGCCTTTAGGCCACACTGTTTGAAAATTTAAATTAAATAAACAAAACCCTAAAATATGGCCAATAAAAACCACCTCTGTAAAAAATATCAGGGAACACCTGCAGTCTTATACTATTAAGGTCATCAAATCAGCAATCAGAAATTTTCCCACAAAGAAAAAAAAAAAAAATCCCAGACCCAGGAAGCTTTATTGCCCATTCACATTCAAGGAAGAAACAATTCCAATTTATACCACTCTTCCAAAGAACAGAAGAAGAGAGAGTAGACCCTCAAACCAACTTGGTGAGGCTCACATAACTGTGATACCCGAGTCAGAAAAAGCACAGCAGGAAAAAGGAAGAGAACGGAATGTAAAAAACACTAAAAATATATTTCAAACTGAATCCAGTCGTATAGAGCATGACGAAGCCGTGAACTCACACCTGCACTGCAAGCTGCTTTAATGTCACAAAGTCAAAATTTGTAACTGACCACATTAACTTACGAAGGACAGAACGTAGGACAGTCTCAAATACCCCCAGGGAACATACCTGATGAAATTCAACACACATTCATATTTTCAAACAACAAACAAAACAACTACAAGCCACCAAAGATTACAAGAGGGCTTCTTTAAACCTAAAAATGGGTAGCCAACAAAAAAATCTACAGCACACATTATTATTAATAGCTAACTGGAGAGAGAGTGCCTTCAGAAAGGGAAGCAAATGGAAATACTTGCTATCACCATTTCTGGTCAACATTCTACTAAAAATCCAAGCCAGGAAGACAGAGGACGGCCAAACGTTGGAAAAGAAGACACTATTAACTTTTTTCCCCACAGCTGAAGTATTATTTCTAATGTGCATGGACAGTATTTTTAAGTGTATAAGTTGTTTGTTTGAATTAATAAGAGTCACAAAAGTTGCCGGATACAAAGTCAAACTTTAAAAAAGTCAATGGGGCACCTGGGTGGCTCCGTCAGTCAAGCACCTGCCTTTGGCTCAGGTCATGATCTCGGGAAGGTCATGATCTCGGGATCCTGGGATGGAGCCCTACGTTGGGTTCCCCACTCAGCAGGGAGTCTGCTTCTCCTTCTTCCTCTGCCCCTCCCCCTACTCACACATGTGTGTGCTTTATCTCTAATAAATAAATAAAATCTTTTAAAAAATAACTAAAAAAATTTTAGAAATCAAAGTCAGTAATATTTCCATGTATATCAAACAAGCAAAAAAAAATCAAGAAAGGAGACGTGTACAAAAGCATCAAAAATTCAGCTAAAAGTGATGTACAGTGCCACTAAGCAAAAAAAATTCTAAAACTTGACCAAGTGAGGCATTACACCATGTTCACGAATTGGAGGAATCCACTTTTCTCTAGAGATGAAATGCAATCTGGGTCTGAATCCCAACAGGGTATGTGTGTGTATGTGTATGTGTGTGCACATGGGTATGTGCATGTGTATAATTTTACACATCAGAGGTTGTGCGTATGTTTCTGTGGGTGTCTGTGTAACTTGACAAGATGATGCTAAAATGTGTCACCATACAAAGGGCCAAGAGCTGAGAAGCTGTTGAAAATCACTAGGTAAGAGGATTTGTTTTCACAAAACAGTAAGCAATTGTAGGTAACAGTAAGGCACTGGGGTAGAAGTAGATAAATAGACCAACAGAAAAGAACAAGAAAGAGATTCAAACCGAAATTGGCATGATTAGCGAGAGATGCGACAACAGATTACCGAGTACAAAATGGTCTTTTCCAAAAATAACACTGGGACAACTGGGTACCAGTATGGAAAAATGGAAATTGGACTCCTTCCTCACACAACACAGAAAATTCAATCCCAAGTCCTAACCTAAATTGAAAAAAGTAAAAATAGAAAGCTTTTAGAAAACACTACAGAATAAAGAGACATTTTAAACAAGCCAAAGTAATACCAGAGAGAAACAGTAACAAACTAGACTATGTTAAAACTAAGAACATCTGGGCGCCTGGGTGGCTCAGTGGGTTGAGTGTCTGCCTTTGGCTCAGGGCATGATCCCAGAGTCGTGGGATCGAGTCCCACGGCAGGCTCCCTGCTCAGCGGGGAGTCTGTTTCTCCCTCTCCTTCTGCCCCTCCCATCAGCACTTGGGTGCTCTCCCTCTCTCTCTCAAATAAATAAAATCTTAAAAAAATAAAACAACTAAGAACGCTTTTTTTTTCTCAAAAGACACCCTAAAGGGTGTTTTAAAAAAAACTATCCACACAACAGGAAGAAAAACAAACATGTAATAGGAACACATCAGTGCCACAGGATCTATACAAAGATTCAAAGAGCTGTTATAAATCAGCCAACAAAACAAATCCAATAGGAAAATGGCAAGTCCAGCCTCCTCCGCCCACAGAGGCCTCTCGGGAGGAATGCAGGTACTTGGTTCTGGGCGATCCCCCCAGCCGGTTTCGGCAGCATGTGGTCTCCTGCGGCAAAGCCTCCCCAGGCTCATCGTTCCTCCAGGGAGTGGCCAACGGGACGTCCCCAGCAGCCAAAAAACTTCCTCAGGAGGCTTCAAAGCAACC
The DNA here is from genome assembly GCA_028533885.1 of Nasua narica. Taxonomy (NCBI): domain Eukaryota; kingdom Metazoa; phylum Chordata; class Mammalia; order Carnivora; family Procyonidae; genus Nasua; species Nasua narica. Next base: position 116,673,558 of record CM052807.1, on the reverse strand, counting down.
TCCCCGTGAACGACTTCCCCTGCACCCCAGAGGGTGGATTTCCAGCAAGTTCCACCAACATGGCTTCTCGGCGACTTCTCCACACGAGAAGTGAGCCATGACCAGGCCATCTCCAAAGAGAGCTGGATCTCAGACCCGCGGAGGGGGGAGTCTCTCCCTTGGACACTCATCTCAGCCCTAGGGGAACCAGCTGCCCAGCATATCTACAATTCCTGCATTCTCCGGCATTGTCTGTACTTCTTAGTAGTCAATCCCCTGTTGTTTCAAGCCCTTGTTAGAGTTAGTGATTCTTTCCATTAAATTTTCCCTGTTCGAGTTATGGCGTGGTTTCCACCTCCTGGATGGGCCCTCGCTGGCAGAGTGCACAGAATGGACGGAGAGAAGGAAGAGGAGAAGGGTAGAGCGGGGAAGACAGGGAGGAAGGGGAAGGGGCCCCAGCGGGAGCAAGAGAAGAGGGCACCAAGCACAGGCCTTAGAATACGATGGGAGCTAAATCATTCAGGACCAAGTCAGGCAGACCAAATTACTTATTTCAACAAAGAAAAATCAATATAAAGAATGAAACCACAAAGGCAACAATGAGGTTAGCACAGAGATTCCGGCTATAGGGAACAGCTACCACCCTCAGAATTGAAGGCACGAAGGGAAGCAGATAAGGTTCTGACAAGCCCGAGCTGGCAGGGGCCCTGTAGGGCTGGAAACCAGGCCTCGGGGGACTGGGGCTTCCCAGCTACCATGGGGGCCTCGGAAGCACGGAAGACACCTCTGACAATGAGTGGGACTCGGGAAGGGTCCCGACCAGCTGATAACGGTACCTCCGGGTGAACACAAGGCTGGAAGAGGGGGGCGGCTGCTGCTTTCCGAGGGAGACACGAATGGGGGGCGAGCCCCGACTTCCCTCCTCCCGCCAGCCAGCTTCCCACCAGCATCCTTTACTAGCTGACCCTAAAAGAAAGCCAAGGACAGGTGTGTTTGTGGCCTTCCGCCAACACAATACGAAAACAGAGACAGAGGGGTGAGCTTGAGTTGAATAACGACAGCCTAAGATCCAGAGCAACATCTAGCATTAGGCAATCGCTAACGTGATACACACGTGTGATTTACGTGGATTCTTATTTTATCTTCACAACAAGGCAAAACGCATTATCTAACGTTTCACAGGTGAAGAAATGGAGGCACAGAGCGATTCAGTAAATCAGCCGAGGTCAGCAGCGAGCGAGGGGCCCAGCCAAAACTCAGGGCAAGCGGTGTGCCTTCAACGCCAGCTCTTAACCAAGGCAGGTGCCTGAAAGAAGCCAGCGAACATTCGTACAGTTCACATGGGTAGAGCGATGCTCGTCGGAGAAATACTTAAAATACTTCTGTGCTTTGTGGTAACCAGACACGACCGTGAATCCCTGCAGGCCCACCCTGCCCCAGCCCCTTCCTCAGGACACACCCCATACCTGAAAGGCCACTGCCTGACTGAGCCCCAGCCTCCCAGGGCCATGCCCCAACTATGCCTGGCATGCACCCCGCGGTGTCCACACCCGCACCCTCCTGTTTGCTCACTGGGTTTGAAGTGGTTCACATTGGGGCCAGGGCAGCCCAGGCAGGCAGAAAGGCATGCGATGCGATCCCGAGTGGAAAGAGACCGGGACGCTTCTGGGGAACCAAACACCCGTGTGAGCACTGCACCAAGAAGCGAGCAATGGGGATGCCTGGGTGGCTCAGTTGGTTAAGCTGCTGCCTTTGGCTCAGGTCATGATCCCAGGGTCCTGGGATCGAGTCCTGCATTGGGCTCCTTGCTCAGCGGGGAGCCTACTTCTTCCTCTGCCTCTGCCTGCCTCTCTGCCTGTTTGTGCTCTCTCTCTCTCTCTCTCTGACAAGTGGACAAATAAAATCTTTAAAAAAAAAAAAAAAAAGAAGCGAGCGATGAGGCAAAGAGGCAGGAGGAATACAAGTACCTAGCACTTGCTGAGTACTTACCAGGCGCTAGGTGCTGTGCTCTAACCATCTCATCTCACTTAACCCCCACCACAACCTTACGAGCTAATGTGCCAGCCCTTCTACACAAGAGCAAATCAAAGCTCTAGGGATCACCTCGCTTGCACGGCAAAAGCAGCAAGGCTGGCAAAAGCCAGAGGTGGCTCTTCTTCCCCCAGGAATCCAGGCAGATGAAGGAAGGTAACAAGTCACAGGAGAAGGAGGTGAAATGGAAGATTCTGTTCCATGAAAGGATCTCCACCGTGCAGCAACCACGAGGCAATTTTAAGAGCGGGGCACTTCTGAAGTCTTTTAACCCTCTAGACCTCCGCTTTGCCGGAAGAAGGGCAGGCCTGCTGGTCCAGCCCCAGAGCTCCAGCGCTCCAACCTCAAGACTCTCCCAGGATCCGGCCCTCTCGCCGAAGCCCCCTGCTAACCCCGGGCTGAGCACAGAACGGGCAGCTCCCCCGACACCTCAGAGGCAGCGGGGCTGCAAAGATTAAGACCAAAAAGATATGTGATGCGCCTGTGCTCGTCACTTGCCTACAGGAACTCAGCCACCACCAGTCAGAGAGTTCTGGAACTGTGGCCTGCTCCAGAAACACTGAGATAAGAATACAAAGAAATACTAAGAAATACAAAGACAAGAAAATGATGAACCAAGAACTTCAAAACTGAATTAACATTACAATCTAAAAGAAGCAACATGCAAAACTGCCAAGCACACATTCATTCCCATACACACAAATACTGACAAAGGACTAAACACAAGCATTTGTCTAAAGCAGCCTGCATATACGTGAGGATTACTTTTCTTTCCCCTTTTCTGAGTTTTAAAAATTTTTAAAAATTACTCTGTAATGAAATTATAGAAAATGTTTATAACGAAAAACTCTATCCTCATTTTTAATCTGAAGTCACAATTTGAAGTGACAATTTATATTTTACTGAATAGTTTAGGATATTAACATTCAAATCCTTGTAAAATTGAATTTAACACACACACACAAGCCAACAATATAAGTTGGTCTGAAAGCCAACTGACCTCACAATCATTCAGGCAACTAAAAATTAGCACTCTGAATCAGAACACAATTCCAGGAAGGAAAAGGTTTAAAGATGTCCCAGCAGCAAGAAAAGAAAACCCCAGACTAGTACTAATGACAGTTTACTTTTACCAAACAGCTTATCAAGTGATCTGTGTAAATACTGCAAATGTTACAAAGTCCCCCAAAAATCCCAACATTATTTTTACAGATTAAAAACGAATAAAGGCCAAAAACAACACCAATAATTCAATTAAAATAACTCATGCTTGTGTTTACATAAAATTTGATGAGCATAATATATTCGTCACACCACTGCAATTATTCTCTGAAAATAATACTCTAAATATTATTTTGACAATGTAATTACAGTTTTTACCTCAAGAGTGGTAACAAAAACGCTGGCACAGATACACTGCTAAAAATCCACCAACAATAAGGTTCTCACAAAGAAAGAGTCACAACACAATAGGGGCACTTTATTAAGAACCAGAATACTTTCATAAGGCTTGTATGAGGCTTGAACTAATATACTATAAAATTTTTTTAAGTTTCATCCAATGAAACTTTTAAGTTTCATCCAATGAATTTCATCCAATGAAATTCAAATTTCATTGAGTTTAAGTTTCAATTTTTTTAAGTTGAATCCAAATTTCACTGTGGAATTCCAAATTCAGGAACACTGTGGACCGCCCTTTTCAAGAAGAAAGTGAGAAATACCATTTAACTTCCATTTCCCTCCACCTTCCACGTCTGCCTGCAAACACACGTCATCCTCGTAAAGTTGACACAACTGGAAAGTAAAGACCTAAACCGGGGGAGAGATGGCCCATGTTCATGGACGGGAAGACTCCGTATCGTTAAGTTGGCGGGTCTCTCCAAATGGATCTATAGATTCCACCTAATTGCTAGTATACACAACATAGAAGTAACTCTTAAAAATCAACAACAGGGGTACCTGGGGGGCTCAGTCAGTGAAACGTCTGCATCCGGCTCAGGGCATGATCTCAGGGTCCTGGGATGCAGCCCAGAGTCCAGCTCAGGAAGGAGTCTGCTTCTTCCCCTTTTCCTCTGCCCCTCCCCCTCCTCACACACGCACTCTTCCTCTCTCTCTAAAATAAATAAATAAATCTTAAAAAAAAAAAAAACCTCAACCGCAAAAAGACAAACAGCCCAATTAAAAACTGGGCAAAGAACGTGACAAGACATTTCCCCAAAGAAGATTTACAAATGGCCAAAACAAGCACATAAGAAGATGTTCAGCATCATTAATCATGAGGAAAACACAAATCAGAACGACAAGGAGATGCCACTTCACGACCATTGAGATGACTGTGAACCCCCAAAAAGGAAAATAAACACCGGCGAGGACGTGGAGGAACTGGGATACTGTACAACGTTGGTAAAAATGTAAACTAGTTCAGGTGCTGAGAAAATTCTGGCAGGTCCTTAACAATTTAAATAGGACACTGACCCACAATCCCACTGCTAGGCTTGCTAAAGAACACAGAGCCCGTACACCCATCTATACGTATACAGGCACGTTCAGAGCAACAGCCAAACATCAGCGCCTTAGCCAAATGGCGGAAACAACCCAAATGGCCGAAACAACCCAAATGGCCACCAATGAACACAGATTCACAAAATGTGGTCCACGCGCACAACGGGGTATTATTCGGTCATCAGATAAGCGAAGTGCTGATACCTGCTACAACATGCAAACACTGAAACACATTCTGCTTCCTGAAAGAAGCCAGACAAGCAGGTCCCGTAACTCGGATTCCACTTCCCTGAGAGATCCAGAATTGGTAAATCCAGAGACAGAACGCAGGAGAGGAGAAAACGGAAAGCAGCTGCTCAGCGGGGTAAGGGTTTTCTCTCGGAACCATGAAAATACGTGCAACTCGATGTGGTGGTTGCACAACAGTGTGAATGCTCTCAAGGCCACTCGGCTGTTCACTTTAAAGTGGTTACTTGTAGGCTGCGTGCAGTAAAAAATATGTTCCTTAATTAACTCCTACAACTGCAGCTGCCAAAACTGTTAAATTGTTCCGAATACACCAACAAACACAACACAGGTGTATGAAGACGTGCCCTCTGGCTGGAGCCGATCGGTGGAAAGTCAGGCCACCAACCACACAACCGATTTCTCCACCACTGACAAACTGGGTCATAAAAAGTGTCAGAAATCACCTCCTTTAGGTTTTCTGTTAGATCCTGGACTTGCTTCAGTGGAGAGAAAATCGATCCTGTGAAATAGTGTTTTATCTCATCAATACCACACCACAGGTCTTTTGTGGCCGATCAGGAAGGAGCAGAGCAGCCCATGGCGTCCAGGAGGGCCCATGATGTGCAGATGGAAGGCTGGGGAGCCCAGGGAGGGGGTGATTTCAGGAGACACGGCGCTCAGTGGGCGCGCGGAATGGGCTTCGACGCACCAGGGGAGGGCTGGCTCACTCTGACGGCTCTTGAATCACAGCATCTGTGCGGTGCTTCCTCTCCGGTGTCTTATTTAGGAATACTTCACGACCAGGGAAACCCACTTCCGCCCACCACGGGACACACTATCCATCACATCAGTATTTTCCAGTAATCATAAAATGCAATACGCTCTGAACTCTCTTTCTGAATGACCATACCACACACAGACTTCAAAAATAGCTGCTTTTCCATGCGACAGAGGGAAATCTGGACCTTATGCTGACTTTTCTTCCCCCAATTTGAGCACAGAGGCTTCCGCTGTATCATAAAATGGGGCTACAAAAAGATCTTTAAACACGTAACATCTTAAAAACATTTTCCTACTAAACTCTACACCCTATTGGTTTCTTGACAATACTGGAGAAATTACTGCTGTCCCAAAAAAACGCAGAGCAAACACTTTGTGTGCAGGCGTAGATGATACAGAGGCAAAGATTCTTCTGTCTGCCCTGCTCACCGTTCGGATAGCACCTGGCACAAGGAAGGATGCCACACTCACACGAGACACCGTATTACTTTGCTAGAGCTGCCCTAACAAAGCACCACACACTGATCGATGTAAACAATGGGAATTTATGTTCTCAGACTTTCAAGCTAGAAGTCCAAGATCAAGGTGTAGAAAGGGTTGGTTCCTTCTGAGCCCCTCTCCTGTGGGTCTGCAGATGGTGGTCCCCTTGCCGTGTCCTTGCATGGTCGTCCCTCCTTGTGTGTCTCTGTCCTAACCTCCTCTTCCTACGAAGCCCCAGCCATCGTGGATTAGGGCCCACCTGTAGGACTCCATTTTACCTTACCTATCTCTTTAATGGCCCGGTCTCCAAATACAGTCACATTCCGAAGTGGTAGGAGTTGGGACCCCACCACAGAGATTTGGGGAAGAGTCGGGGGTGCGATTCAGCCCCCAACAGAGCAAGGAAAGGAAGTTGTGGCAACTTCTTTTATGATAATTCGCCAACATCACTAAGTAAGTTTCTCTGTATCACGAAAACACGAAACATTTGCTTTAACTCAAAGCTGTGGTTTTTAAATCCTAAAACCCATGAATCCCACAGCAAGTTACCTGTCAACAGGGATTCCTGTTCTGCCCGCAGTTCACGAAAAAGAAGAATCAGGTCAACAGCAACGCCAATTGTATCCAAGTTCCTGTAAAAGATTTTTTAAAAAGAGAGTCAGACCCATTAATTTTCCTAGGCCTGCATTTCAAACGACGATCCAGGGGATGGAGCCATGAAGTGTCCACATCATGATGTCAAAACCTGCCAATGTGTTACCTCCCTAGGCGAAGGGGACCTTAGGCTCTGAGTAGATTCAGGATCTTGAGATGGAAAGATCACCCCGGATTAGCCAGGTGGGCCCAATATGGTCACAAGGGTCCTTAAAAGAGGAGTACAAGAGGGTGTCAGAGTTGAGGAAGGGAACATGAGCCCAGGAATGCCAGCGGCTTCTAGAAACTTCTAGAAGAGGCCTGGAAATGGATTTTCCCCAACAGCCTCCATAGGGAACTCAGTCATGGTGACCCATTCCAGCCTTCTGAATTCCTGAACCAAAAGATAACAAGTCTGTGTGGTTTGAAGCCACGAAGCATTAGGTCACAACAGCTGGAGGGAAGTAATCCAGATCTGGGGTATCAGAGCAGTGGTGCTTCCATAAACATGACCACGTGGGAGCGGCTCTGGAAGCCGGCAGGGAGCAGGGCCTGGAAGAACAGTAAGCAGCCTCAGAAATGCTCAGACGCTTTTACGGACTGCTGGTGGGCACGTGGACGCCGAGGGTACTGCCAGGGAGGGCTCGGAAGGAAGTGAGGAACCTTTCCCTGGAAACCAGGGAAGGGGACCCTTTTCCCACACGGGCAGAAGCTCAGCGAAATGATGAACCTGGATGCTTAGCTGAGCACGTTTCCCAGCTCCATGCTAAGGGTGTGACCCAAGGGCTTCCTGCTGTACCTAATAAAAGGCCAAAGGGAGAGATAAAGGAGATGAAGAGAGAACCAGGTCCTGCTTTGGGAAATTCTCAGTCTAGCCAGATGGTAAAGGTGCTAAAACTGGGACAGTCAGTGGCAAGAAAGCGTGCTCTGTAAAGAAAGCCAAGGGGCTAGCTGGACAAGCTTTTCCTCAAGGATCAAAAAGTCAGAGTGTCCAGTCCCAGGTCAGGAGGGGCTCTTTGAGCAGATTAGGCCGGGACTCATTCCCCTCTGTCATCTCAGCAGAAGCCAGGAACAGAGATGGGGTTATCTATGAAAGTTCTGTGCAGGACCCTCTTGTCTAATCATCGGAATCCCCATGACATGTGAGATCCACACGGTTGTTAAAAATGTTTTACGGGCAGAAGAAACTCTGCCAGTTTGGACAAAAGGCACTGAGAAAGGATGAAATAAAAAAAAAAAAGTGTCAGACTCCCAAAATTCCACAGGCAGGATGTAGGCCGATGGAATGACGCTGGTGCAAACACACACTCCCTCCGGGGTGGGGGGAGAGGAAGGCTGGCTCTGAGGGCAAGGCCGAGGGCACAGCCTCAAGCCGCAGACGATTCTCGCCAGGCCTTGAAAAAACACTGTGTTTTTTGCCCAACAGGATTCTGAAACTGTTTTGCTCAGGATCAGTGATTCCTCTTTTCCTTCTATTTTCTCCTCTTTCAAAGGATGATGCCCAAAACGGTTATCCTAGGCCTGCCCTAAACTGCATTTGGGATCTGAGGACCTGTCCAGTGTCGCAGGTGCACGGACAAAGCGAATTCTATTCCAGGATGGAGCACGTCAGAGTCTGACCCGTAAGTAACTCAGACGACTGGGTAATGAGATTCGGGACTTTTAGGTGATGAGACTTAGATGAGATTCTGGACTCGAGTTGATGCTGTCGGGATCAAAAATGTGGGACCTCGGGATGGGAGGAAGGCATTCTGCATATTGACTCTTTAGGGGCTACAGGGTGGACTGTGGTGGGGAGAACAATGGCCCCCAAAAGATGTCCACACCCTAAACTCTGGAACCTGTAATTATGCTATCTTACATGGCCAAGGAGATGTGGTATAGTAAGAAATATGGTTTTGGTCTTTGTTCCCAGTTCCCAGCTCGGAGTGCCTAAAACCCTCGGAATTTCCGGTGTGATAAGGGAGTTTTCTGTTACTTACAAGAAGCCCCTTTCAACCACAAGTGGGTTTATGCTGATAAGGTGGCTCTAATGGGGCCTCCAGGTGACCTCACAGTGGGGCTGGCTGACCCCCCCACCCCACCCCCGCCCCGAGGGACCAACCAAATGATTACGGGACCGTAACTTTCAGCCCCAACCTCCAGACCTCTGGGGAGGAGAAAGGTCTAGAGACTGAGTTCCATCACCAAGAGACAATGGTTTTCCCAATCAATCCTATGTGATGGAACCTCCATAAAGACCCCTACTAAATGACAAGTTTGGAGAACTTCTGTGTGGGATGGGGGTTAGTGGGCCATCAGAGGGCCACTCCGGGGCCACCCACTTGCCCTACGTAGCTCTTCTCTTTCGCTATCCCCAAGTCGTAACCTGAGTTCTGTGAGTCACTGGATCAAACCTGAGGGGTGTCACGGGAACCCCAGAACTTGTCGTCAGCTAGGCAGAAATGGAGCTTGGGCAAGCGGTTGGTTCGCATCTGAAGTGGGGCCGTCTTATGGGGCCGAGTCTTTTAAGTCACGGGATCTGAGGTCACGGACTCCAGGCAGGTCGGTGTCAGGATGGAACTGCATTGCTAGACGGTCAGCTGCTGCTGAAGAACCAAAGTTGCTCAAAAAATATCAGAAGAGGCTTTTTAGATAGGATTGCTGGTTTTGAGACGGGAGATTATCCTCGATCATCTGGGTGGGCATCATGTAACCCTAAGAGTCCTTATCAGGGGATGCAGGATGGGGGGAGTCGCAGAGAGCCCAGAAGATTCTCTGGCGTGGCTTTGAGGATGGGCGGATGGGGCCGTGAACAGGAGTACAGGCAGACTCCAGAAGGCAGAAAATCAAGAGAATGGATTCTCTGCCAGAGAATCTCTACTCCCAGCCCAACTGGTTCTCGCTGATTTTGGACTTCTGACTCAGAACAGGAAGATAAGAAAGTTCTGGTGTTTGAGCAAGCCACCACGTTTGCAGCGATCTGCTCGAGCAGCAAAGGAAACCAACACAGCTCCCTGCCTTCACCTCGCCGCGAACTAGGATGAAGCCAAGATGTTTACTCCTTAAAAAACAAGAGGGTTGGGGTCCTCTCTCCCTCCCCACTGCTCCTTTGTTCTCTCCTTGCAAGACTGTAGGAAGAGCTGCTCAGTGCCGACCTCCCCAGAGGAGGACGGTGCTTGCTTGGACGGCCCTGCCATCAGACGGCTGGTATTTCATCTGCTACCCTATTTTTTCTTGCAGTGTTTGAGTTTTTATAGTTTGCATATCACTTGTACACTCAGAAAAAGAAAATAAAAATTAATTGCAAAGAAAGCTGCATTACCATACACTTTTATTGCACGAGCATTCCCAAGGGGCAGAAACAAATTACTGTGGGACCCTGGGCAGAGCGCAGGAGGCAATGTGCACCAGGTAATCTCATTTAAAAGGCCCAACAGCCCTGGGTGGGAGATACTGCTTGCCCTGACTCCCCGGGGGGGGGGGGGGGGAACCGGTGCTCAGGAAGGCCGAGGCCCAGTTCAGGGACCTGAGGCCATTCAAGGGACGGAGCAGTCACCCATGACAGGTGAGGAGACGTCTCTGGGCAGCTACGACAACTGCTTCTGAGCTGAGCTTCGGAGTCCCAGAGAGGGTGCCCTGGCTAGTCCACCATCCACGGAATGAGGGACTGTCGGGCAAGCTCCTTAACCCGAGTCACAGTTTCTTTTTGTAAAAGTGGAAAAACAGTAGCGTGCTATTTCTTGGGTTTGTTCTAAAAATAAAACAAAACACTGCAGTTAAGCCCCGAGGACAAAGCCCGGTGTGGAGGGCAGGCCCTCCCAATGCTCGACTCCTTCCCCCCCCCCGCCCCCCGCAAGGCTGGCCAGGCATAAGGATGAGTCTAGCAGCCCACACTCAGAGTTTCTGTTCTCCGGCTCTCCTTTCCCTCCCCCATCACACTGGAGGGGCTCCCCTGCCGGGAAAGGGACAAAACAAACTAGCCTCCCCTCCTGGCTTTGGTTTCTAGCACATTAACTAGTTATGTTTTAAAATGCAAACTATTATTAGCAACATTATTATTGTTTCTGTGCATTTCCCAGCAAACGGACAGCAGGGTCCTTCGTACTGAAGTGAAACAACCCTGGCATTTCCCCCCCACCCTCCTTTGATCTTAAAAGTCATTCATCACATCAAAGCCTCAGGTAAAAGACTGTCTAGGCAGCAAAGGGGGGTCCTTCAGGTGGCTTCTGGACCAGCCCAGCTTCACCCACCACAGCAGTGGCAGAGAGGCCTGGAGGCTGTGTCTACATTCAAGTCCAGGAGAGAAAGGGAAGCGAGCTCTTTGCGGCTTTGAACTTCATCTCAAGTAAAAATTTGTAATAAAAAGCAGACTCCATTAAATCCAAGAGGAAAGGTGCTCAGCTCTGGGAGGAGAGAGCAACAAGCAAAAGAACAAGAACAGCATGGGGCAGTTCTCTCGTTCCTCCTCTTACCTACTTTCAACGATGCGCCCCTTATAAGACAGATGGAAGGAGAGTTCGCACCTCTGCACGGGTGTAAAGGAAATCTTAAAATAGGTCATCTTAGAAATCCACAAGACATGCTCCTTGTTCCAAGTCAACACGAGGCTAACTAATTAAAACACTAAAATTAAAATATTTACAGCTACGAAAAATGAGGTCCAGAACTGCGTATACCTTTAGAAAGGCAGAATCCAAGATCAGAGAATTAAAATTAAGTTAAAATCACCGTGCTGTGTGTCTATAACCCAATACTTCAAAACATATTAGAAATAGAAATAGGAAACCAAAATACCCCCTAATGTTAAAAACACTCTATTATACGCCGTACCATTAACATGCTGGCCTCCAAGCGTCCAGGGGCAAGACTGCAGAGCGCCTGCGCCCTGGAGACGTAATCCCAGCCTTGTGGTTACCACTGGGGAGTGATACTGTGATGCCAACTATCTGTCACCGTAAACCTATACGACAGCCCAGCATTCATACACACGAGGAGATATAGTCAAAGGTACGTATGTCACTACAAAGAACGCTACCTGATGGAATTCTGGTTCACAGAACATTCGATACAAGCGTTTCGAAGACACCTGAAGCACTCCGTTATTAGCTGCAGGCTGGCGGCCAGATGTTCCACCTGGGACGGGTCTCTGCAGGCCAGCTCGACAGCATGGGAAGATTTCTTCAAGATGTCCAGGACTCTCTGGAAGATGGTCCTGGGTGCGGTTTCTCTGAAAAAAGGATAAAATTGTTACAAACCAGAGGAAAAGAAATCTAATTGCCGAATGTCCTGCTCAGAATACTGCTTGTATTTCTGTGGCGGCGGGGGGGTGGGGGGGACCTGTTTTCACTCCGTCACTTACAACACAAAATCGAAGAGCTATTTACCTGGAATGCTTAGCAAGGCACCGTTCTTAGCAACATTTTCATGTATTATTTAAAGACAGAGTGAAATCGAGGGGAATTTCAGTAACTTGCCCATATCGCTGGGCTAATGACGGGCCGAGCCCCATTTCCAAAAGAGGCCACCTGACTTGGTACGCCCGCACCCTGTGACAACCCATATGCCCGTCTCAGGTGAGCGTCTATGCTTAGGGATCTGTCCTTAATCAAATCAGAGAATCTGCATTCTCTGTTCTAGAAAGAGAATCTAACCGTGTCCGCTGCCGCCCAACATGTACTAAAGTACAATTTCGAGAAACACCGTTCAGGAAGCTGTCTGAGAGGCCAACCCGCCGCCCATCCAGATACAGAGAAGCCAACAACACGTGTGCTGAGCTTGTATATATGCGGCTGCACAGATGAGAGGGGGAGAGAGAAGGAAGGAGGGAGAGAAACAGGGAGAAACACAAAGAGAGACACTGAGACAATGAGGAGCAGGAGAGAAGGGGAGGGGGGAGGGCGAGCAAGCAAGCGAACGAGGGCACCCTTCCACCTAGAATGCACGCCCAGGGGAGAAAAATGAACCTGTAGCCGGTCCCGTGCCCCCCCCAACCCGGGGCATCTCAGTTCCCACATGCTTCTTATCCCAGAAGCAAGGCCTGCACCGGCTATCCTTACAGAGCTACGAAGATAAGAATTTTTGGTGCAACGTGGCTCAAAAATGCAAAGCCACCTTCCTCATTCCACGAATGTCCTGAAGCAGCAGCCCTCTGTTTTAAGGTCAGAAGAAAAACTGCTGAGCTGGCCAACTGGGGAGACCCTGGCAGACTGACTCTGACCATACCAAGGTTCTCCTCTGGCCCCGCCGGGGAACCCTAGGACCCTCCCGCTCTTCCTCGCGCTGCGCCAGCTCATCAGAGAGGCTCTAGTTCAGACAAACAACGGAGACCGAGCCACCCAAGTCACCGAGTCGGCTCAGGTGCTGGCGGGGCCCTCCACGCGTCTCCCCCTGCGCAGGGCCCAGAGACACGCCCCTCCTTGAGCTTCGGGACCCTGAGTACTTGTACTGCAGCTGGCGTGTCTTCAGCTCATGGGCAGAGGACGTTCACATTTTTTGTCAGTGACTGGGTGACCAAATAAAATCGTAAAAGCCCAAGGGTACAGTACTTACCCCATCTCAGGGACTATAAGAAACAACTACACATATAAGCCATTTTCGGTGACGATTTGCCATAAAGAAAATTCGCGAACATCTTGAGACATCTTTAAGGCGTACTAAATACACCGCAGCCATTAACACGCTAAGAAAACACCCAAGAGTTTCAAACATGTCGAAGGATGCTGAGCATGATCAGGACTTCTACAACAGAGAGTAAGTCCCCTTATCTGCCCCCACTGCACAAAGTTTCAATGGCAGCCATTATTGAATGTTATGGTCAAATAAAAGGAGAAGCAAACACTTGAATCACGTGCAATAATGCCTGTTTTTCCTACTGAGATGGCATCATCTCCCCTGTGATGCAGAAGCCGACAGGACCTCCCACCTCCCCGTCCTTCGCAAGCTACCCTCACGTGACCCCACCTCGCTACCATCAACGGTCTTCCCAGAAGCCATCACATCAAAAGATTTGGACTCAAACTGCCACAGACAAAAAAGCAAGATGGGAAAAAAAAAAGCACCCTTCTTGGGAAAACCAGAGAACTGATATTTCAAGCACGCAACAATTAGTAAGTTTGCAAACCATCCGATGAGTAATTCCCGATGCTGCACAATAATCTGTCATGTATGCACCGGGCCTTTCTCCTCTGCTACACTTTTAATCAAAAGAAAAATGTTTCGCTGAGCTAAGGCCAGGAGTCCTCTTCCTAAAGTGAAAGTCACTATTAACAGCTGCCAGAGAATCACCACGGTCGCCCTCCCTCAGCACACGGCAATTCACATTTGTGCTGTTTAGAGAAAATAATCTGAGACTGTCATCGTTGTCATTTGCTCTTCCCAGGCTGCGCGCCCGTGGATTCCCGAAAACATCAGGCGCTTGCAAACTTCTTTGCGCAAACATATGCCCTCCCCCCAAATGCACACAACACCCACCCAAGTCTCTGCCTGCAAAATCCTGCATCTCCTTATTGAGGCCTTTGGAAAACTCCCAGGCCTGGAGAAACTCCTCCGCCACTCCAGGTGGACCAGCTCCCCGCTCTACGTCCCAGTGCAACTCTGCCCGTAAGACCAGACTAAAACTTACCTGCATCGGACTATACTCCCTTCTCCGGCCCGGCTCGCCGGCTAGCCCATAAATCATGGGAAAACAGAGACTATCCTCTTTTTTTTTTTTTTCCCCGTATCTCTAGGGCCCAGAACTGGCATTCCCTAATTGTATTTATTCAAGCTGCCAACAGTAATGAGACATTTGACACCCTCGGTGGCATCTGCCTCTGTCACGGATGCAGACTGAGCTCGTGCCCGGGGCGGCAGCAATGGGAGAAAGGGAACTATCCAGGCATCCGATCGACTCTTCCATTCCGGTTAGGAAATCCATATATCCTAGCCTCCATATCTCCTCTGCCCTCAAAAAAAGGTCATGTTTTCTGTAAGCTGTACATATCTTAGGACTGATACTTAACAAACATCTGATTTCTCCTTCTCCACTGGTGACACAATGGATGAGCTTAAAGGGGGCAACGTAACCCTATCGATGACCGTATTGTAAATTTCCTGAGAGCAGAGACTATTAGTTCGATGTCTGGTCCCCTAGAAAAGGTAGAAGGAAAAAACCCTTTCTTCTAGAGTGATATAATAAGCGGTTGTAGACTTTACTCGCCACCTCTGTGTACAATACGTGAACAATGTTCATCAGAGGTGGAAAGAGCTTTCACTCGCTACCAGCGAGAACTATGAAAGCACCTAACAGTCTTATATATTACCTCTGTGCTCGACAGTCTTGAAAGAAAGCTATTTGGTATTATAGATCCAAATAGCCCTAATGTACGCGGTCTTCAAGTTCTAAGTTCACTGTCAAGACACTGCGGCTGAAGACCGGAGATGATTAACGACTCTGCAACAGTAAAGATCAATCGCTCCCACGTTCCCAATGTTACTATTAATAATAATAATTGCTGTCACTTCTGCTTTAGCCAAACTAACACAAAATATTCACAGACTTTAAAAAGCTTAGCTACTTTATTCACAGAAGGCAGAAAGTACTTAGGAGGACAATTAAAATTCAACTGTTAGACATTCCTATTAGCTAGGAATGCATACCCCGAAGACAGCGCACAACTGAAATGTTACATTACAGAACAAAAAAAAAGCCTTTGAATTCTACAAAAGGTAGAATTTCATTTCTTTCAAGTCTGAACAGATCTGTAGGTTGAATGCTGGCAAGTCCCATCTGAGTAAAATTAAGGAAAACTCCCCGTGACCGTATGTCAGAGATTAGATAGGCCCGAGGTCTGATGGGCACACACATTTTCCAGTCAGTCATTCGTCAGGCTGGACCTCCTGCTAAAAAGGAAACCAAAGGCTCATCCTGGCTGAGCCTTCCTTGCTCCAGAAAAGGATTCTAATACCTTGCAGCCAAGTTCCAAAATTAAAATAAGAATCACTGGGTTGTTATTTAAAACCACAACCCCCCCCCCCCAACCCATCCCTTCTTACTGATCTGACCAGGCTGGACTGCACAAAATAAAACAGAAAATAAAAACATTTGCCCTTCCCGCCACAAGCAGCCTGGCGCAGAATTTTGAGATTCATCTTTGCAGACCTCGGAGCTCTCTTCTTCCCCTCTTCTGTTCCATCTGGAACTCTCAAGCTGTCCCTGACCGCCCAGGCCAACCCACTGATCTAGAAAAGGCCAGTGAGTAAACGCTTGGGGCTGGAGGGCCTGACAGTCTCGGTCACCGCTCCACAACTCCGGCGTCAGACCACAAGCAACCACGGACAACACCTGAGTGAACAAATACGGCTGAGCACTGATAAAGCTCTCCTTAGGGACACTGACATTTAAAGGTCATGCAGTTTTCATGTGCCATAAAGTTTACTTTTCCCAACCATTTAAAAATGTAAAAACTACTCACAGGCCATTTAAGGGAGGAGAAAAAAAAAAACCACAGCCACGGACATTCATAGAAGGTGGCAGGGCCCCGACGAGGCCCCCGGATCAGTCCAGCACCCCCCCCTACTTTGAAGAGCCCACACACATCAGCCCTCTCCCCCCCCACCAAAATGACACGTTTCCCCCTTTCCCAGTATCCTGTCTCTAGTCAAGATTCACCTCTTGTCAGAATCGGATCCCAAATGCACGATGCCAAGTAAAAGCAGCCAAGCAAAGGAGCAACCGGGAGGCAGGTGGAAAAATAAACCACTGGCTGGAGGGTCCGGGAGCAGCACTGCCTTCGAAGAAACCCAATGAGTGACAGCGCGGCCACGGGCTCTGCGGGGGCTGGGCCACTCCGCGGGGTTGCAGCAACCGCTCCCCATGTGGGCAAAAGGGAACCGGACCCTCCCCTATGGAACCAGACAGATGAAGGCACTCCAGATGCACCTAGGACCATGTGTTAGCCACAGCTATACAGCTTTGGAAGAAAATATATGGAGAATGTCTTTGTATTCTCAGGCGGAGAAAGATTTTGTATATAAGGCCTCCTTAAGAACCTTATTAAAACCTTATTCAGAAATGTGGGCTTTGAACACAGAACTGGAGACAGTAAGGAAGCCCCTTCCTTCCAGGCCCCTTCCTGGGAGACGGGGATGGAAGGCGAAGGCTTACCTGGGGCATCGCAGGGAAGGCGGAGGGCCCGGGGAGGGAATGGAAAGGTAACCTGAGTCAGAGGCAAGAGGAAACCATGCTGCGCAGGCTGGAAGGTTTCGGCTCGTATCCTAATGGGAAAGCCACAGACGGTCCCAGTGCGCTTCATTCTGGGGGATTCCTCTAGCTGCTCTGTGATGAACGGACCACAGGGGAGGAAGAGGAGGCACCAGGAGACCAGTTAGGGTCCCATTCTAGGAAAAGAGCGGCAGTGCCAAGAGTAAGCAGAGATCAGACTCTGGGTATATTCTCAAGAAAGAGCCGAAGAGGGGCAAATGGTGGGTGGCTCAGTGGGTTAGAGCCTCTGCCTTCAGCTCAGGTCATGATCTCAGGGTCCTGGGATCGAGCCCCACAACGGGCTCTCTGCTCAGCAGGGAGCCTGCTTCCCCCTCTCTCTCTGCCTGCCTCTCTGCCTACTTGTGATTTCTCCTCTCTGTCAAATAAATAAATAAAATTTAAAAAAAAAAAGAAAGAAAGAAAGAAAGAGCCGAAGAGATCTGATGATAAAATCTGTCGTGAGGGCCATCTGAGAAAGGGGATTCGGGGAGAACTCCAGAACCGTGGCCTCAGCAACATCAGGAAAGATATGTGTGCAGCTTCGCCGAAAGGGCGAAGGCTGCCTGGAGATACCCAGCCCCTGCAAGCTGGGGCTGGCGAGGCTGGAGGTGCTTTCCAGAAACGAAGAGCCACGCAGGAAGCAGGGGGATCCACAAGTCTGGAGTTGCGAGGGGAAGTTCAGCCTGGGCAAATATTACAGCCACCAGAGAGAGCATGGAAGCACAAGACTGAACGAGGTCGCTCGGGAGTGAAGCAAGCACAGGGAGGGAGAGAGGAGAGGTGTGAGGACCCAGCTCCTGGAGCCCGGGGAGGAGCAGCCAACGAGGAAGGCGATTCAGAAGAGGGGGGTGGCAAGCAAGGCGGGCGAAGAAAGTGTTTCAGGGAGAAAGATGTGAGTAACCCCATCGAACGCAGCCAGCAGGTCAGGGGCGTGAAGAACAGAAGAGGAGCACCGCTGGTTAGCAACATGGAATGGGTCCGAGAGAAAAGAGAAACTGAGATCCGTAAATCACTCTTCGGAGAAGTTCCACTATAAAGGGGGGCAGAAAAATGGGACCACGGCTCAGGGAAATAGGAGTTTTCTCACAATGGGGAAAAACCACAGCAGATGTATAATCGGATGAAAGTAATCCAACAGAAAAGGTCAAACTGATGATTTAAGAAGGCGGGGGGAGAATTATAGGAGCAGTGCATGCAAAAGGGAGTGAAGTCGGGTGTGCAGGGCCGGGGGGGCTGTCGTTCACAGCAGGATCGTTCATCCGCAGCCACAGAAGGGAAGACGGGATAGCCACAGAACAGTAGCTGGGGAGACAGGCGCGGGGAGTCCTGGAAATCGCCTTCTGGTTGCTCCTCTCTTCTCAGTAAAACAGGAAGCCAGGAGTGATGATGAAGGACAGATGATGGAAAGTTCAGGAAAGGAAAAGGCGTGACCTGGTCGACCAGGACAGCCGGAGACCGAATGGACGAGGGAGAGAGAGAGAAGGACTGCCAGGCAGCGCTAAGGCAGGCTCGTGACCAACCTAAACACAGACCCCCCAGCACTCTCACGTACGGAACGTCAACTTCCTGCGAGACCAGTGAGCGTGGCTGTAAGCTTTTCTTGAGCCTCGCTCGGAGGACACAGCAAGCGGCTTTAACCAGAGCTGGAGGGGCCCCAGGGAAGCCGGAGGACAAGTTAAGAGAAGAGACAAGGGAACCCAGGGTGGATACACAAACCATTGCTTTTGCTACCGACCCATCAGTCCTAAGTGGGACAAGAAGGAAAATGTCAATTTGAGGAACAAAAGGGACAGGAAATAGTAGGATCGGGGCACCTGGCTGGCGCAGTCGGCAGAGCACGGGGCTCTTAACCTCGGGGTTGTGAGTTCGAGCCCCACCTTGGGCATGGAGCCTACTTAAAATTTAAATAGAAACAGAGAAAAAGAAGTCGGACTGAAGACCCTTGGAGGAGATGACCTAGAAAAAATCAGACAGGTGGCCAGAGCAGGACCCCTGAAATTGAGATTGCGGCGGAAAGGCAGCGCTGGTTAATGATAAGCCCCAGGTGGCGCTGGCAGTGAGTGGTTAGATGGGGTGAAGGTCAAGCTCACAGACAGAGAGAAAGTCAAGGAACAAAAAGGCCAGAGCAACGAAACAATGATCTATGTGAATACTGAAATAACCAAGATTTAAGACAGGACGAGCAGTGCAGACTTAACAGTGACCCAGGGTTCATACTTCAAGGAACGAGGTGAAGTGACCCAGGGAATTCTTCTAGCGGGGAAAGTGACCACACATGCGATGCGCGCTGATGACGTGAGATGGAAAGCTGGAGGTTTTCCAGGGGAGAAGGTCTGGAAGCAGCCAGGAGCATCAAGGAGACTGCCTAGCACGCCTTCAAGCCCAGGGTACACAGGACAGAGAAAACAGCCTCCCACTTGGAAGACCTTCTGCAAAGGCACCCCACAGAGGCGAGCAGTATTTCACTTCGATCAAAAAGATCAGTGTTCAGAGAAGAAAATGAAGACTCTCAGAATTTTGGGGAGGGCATATGCAAAGGGCTTTAAGAGCTGAGGAGTCAGGAAAGGGTTCGTACAAAGCCTTAAAGGAATCGGGGAATAATGGAAAACCTAGTTCACCATATAAATGAGAAAAACAGCTTGTGCATTTCCACCCATAAATACGCCTGTCGAGATTTTATTTTCAGGGGCACTGAGACCACAAGTCACTCTGGGGAGAACGGATGTCTTCGCTACTGAGGTTTCCCATCATGTAATGGTATATCTCACCATTTGTCTTCTTTAACGCCCTTTGATAAAGCTGTAAATATTCTCAAGGACAAAGACAACCACAAACATTAAAATCGTGCTTATTACGTGCCAGGCACTTTCCTGAGCCCGACACACACCATCGGCTCGGGGGCTGCGACGAGAGCCTCGCTGGCTTAACGCACCCGGTCTCCTGGCTCTGACATGACTCGTCCAGGTCTGCGGCCGGCAGAGCGGGTGACTCAGTGCAGGCAGGCCCGGGGTTCCTGGGCCTCTGCGCGACTTTCCTTACCCACGGTCCAGGGACCACTACAAAAGCCTGGACAAAAGAAGAGCTGAGAAATTCTGCTCTGAGGGCACTGGTGGTCACAGCCCCGGCCTTATTTATTTTGACTTGCTGGCTCCAACATTTTCCTGTCTGTTTTGTCCATTTAAGATAATTGAATGTGAGGGGTGGCTCACCCCAACCACATCTGTATTTTGAAGTTGAGTCAGCACACCTTACCGAATCCTTCCAGGCGGTCCTCCAGCTCATGGCCTAGGTAAAAATAAAGGAAACTGTCATCCTGCTCTGCACAGGGCTTTTTATAGCGTCACTTAATTGATGTCCTCTTTCAACAAAGCTCATCTGAATCATGGTTGAGTCAAGATGCCATATGGTGACCTTAGCGAAGCGGACGACTCGTGTGGGTTTTTTTGGGTTTTTCGTCTTGTTTCATTTTTTGTTTTTGTTTTTGGCGCAGCCAAAGATTCTTGCTGGCCGGAGGCTCAGCAACGCCTGAGGCAAACCTAGGTGAGTATGCGCATACACAGACCGACAGGTTTATTTCTGAGTTCTGTAGCATAATGACTTCTAATGTGCTCATTCTATTTCCTTTGTGAAAGTTCGTCATCGCAGTTATACAAGCAATTAGGAATACCCAGGCATTCTTTTACCTTTGAAATCATAGCCCTCTGTCATCTTTGGCATTTTTGCTACACCTTCCTTGCTAGAGTCTTTCGTCTACACTCTCTATTTATACCAAATGACTCAGGGCGCCTGGGTGGCTCAGTGGGTTAAAGCCTCTGCCTTCAGCTCAGGTCATGATCTCAGGGTCCTGGGATCCAGCCCTGAATCGGGCTCTCTGCTCAGCAGGAGAGAGCTCTCTCTCTCTCTGCCTGCCTCTCTGCCTACTTGTGATCTATCTGTCAAATAAATAAATAAAACCTTTAAGAAAAAAAAGACATTTATACTGAATGACTCATGAAAATTAAATATCCCAGGAACAACAAAAACCCCATCAAATGCTCGATCTGTGCTGGCTCTTCAAGCAGGTACTGAGAACACGGAGGCAAATGCGGAGAAGCCTGCCCTCAGGCTGCTCTCATGCCAAGGGGGCCGGCAGGTGAGGACAGGTGATTACAACACTCCAGAAAGTTCTTTCAAAGAGGGAAGCACAGAGGGCCACAGGGAAAACAGGGCAGGAGGCGGGCTTTCAGGAGGAGGTGACATGGTGATTGAAGGGAAAATCAGCTGTGTGTAAGTGCAAAGGAATGAAGGCCTAAGACGCCGATACTTCTAAACTCCATATTCTAGCACTTACTTGAGCTCCCGCTGGGTGAAGGGCCGACTCCAGCTCTTCACGCTGGATCAGCTACCACTACAGGGCTAAACCCTGGCGGGCTCTCAGACCTTTCCATCACAGCACCGACTCCTCACCGCGCTATGCAGTTCGACAGGTACCGAGCCCCCAAAATGGACCGGGAGCTGCGTCAGAGACACCGGTCCCACCTGACACGTCTCCCCTCCACTCCAAGCGATGGAATCAAGATTCTTTTTAAAATATATAAATACCCAGCCCGGCTTTAAAACAAGACGCTGATGTTCTTGCTCAAAAGCTGAATGGAAACGCTCAGCTACCATCAGGTTAAACCAAGGAGTGAAGCAGGCTCCGGACGGGCAGAAGACCCCTCCGCCGCGTGGCGCTCACGGCCAACACGCAGAAGTCAGCACGAGGCCCCGCCTCCCCTGCACTGGGAGAAAGAAGAGTGCAGTAGGAACTACCAAAACTCCAAGGCCATCCAAATATCCATCGGTCAGAAAAAAGGTAAGTGATCACGTATTCCTGTGCTGGGAGACTTTACAACAGCTGGAGCTAACGACCTAGCTCTCTGTGCGTGAAAACTGGCAGGACTCAAAAACACAATGTAAATGTCATGTAAGCTGGAGAGCATCACTTCTGAAGTCAAGAGGGAAGCATGGAATCGAGGGGCGCCTGGGGGGCTCAGTGGGTTAAGGCCTCTGCCTTCGGCTCCGGTCATGGTCTCGGGGTCCTGGGATCGAGCCCCGCCTCGGGCTCTCTGCTCAGCGGGGAGCCTGCTTCCCCCTCTTTCTTTGCCTGCCTCTCTGCCTACTTGTGATCTCTCTGTCAAATGAATGAATGAATGAATGAATGAATGAATGAATGAGTGAATGAATGAATAAATAAATAGAATCTTTAAAAAAAAAAAAAGAGGGAAGCATGGGATTGGACAGTGAAACAAGGAGCCCTCCCACTACAATCCCCCCTCCTGGGGATCACGCCCTGATGTGATTCCTCCCATGACAACACGTGGTAGAAAGGGCAGGTCATTTCCAGGATTATAAAGACGCTCCAGCGTCCATCTTGAGCACGCTCTCTTGGCTCACTGGCAGGGAACGCGCCAGCTGCCAGGGCGTGAGCCGCCCTAGGGAAGGGGCCAAGTGGCAAGGACTGAAGCCTAAGCCAAAGCCTGGCGAGAGCTTGGGACGGGTCTCCAGCCAGTCGGGCCCTCAGGCTGGCTGACCAGGTGGGCGGCCTGACTGCGACCTCCGGAAAGACACTGACCCAGATCCACGCAGCCAAGCAACTCCTGAGCCTCACCGACGGGTTGAAACCATGTTTGTGGTTTCCAGCCAATACCTCGTGGGGTGACTTGTTCTCCTCCCGAGGACATTAACAGTATCAGTAACGTTTTGGCCTTTGAGAGAACAAGACAAAACGTGAACGTTTGGTGATTTTGCAAGTGAAACATATGGGTCCTTGTTAGGTCATCCCTTCTATCATCCACCGTAAAGCCGTGGACAGTGTTATGTACTTGTGGTCTTCATTTGTCAGAAGTTTAAAAATAAGCAACCAAACCACCAAAAACACTAGGATGAAAACTAATGAAAAGCCTCAATTTCCTTTTCCAAGAGTACACAGTGGTTGTTCTAAATGTCAACTCCTAAAGCAGTCACTCGATGCAAACACATCTCAATTCTTCTGCCTAAGTCACGACACTGTTAATTTCAAGTCCTTGCTTTTTTTTGCTGGAAGTTCTTACAGCTTCTTAAAATTATTTAATATTGCCGAAATACCTTTCTACCAAGGAATTACAACTGGTGGCATGAAATCACTGCCCACCATCTTGGATCTGAAAAACCCTTTTTCTTCCCCTGAGTTTCTTGTTCTTATCCCTATTTCTTATTCCAAAGTTTAAGAGGCAGTTCCAAAAGCCTATTAAAACAAGAACCTGGGGCGCCTGGGTGGCTTAGTGGGTTAAGCATTTGGCTCAGGTCATGATCCCAGAGTCCTGGAATCGAGCCCTGCATCAAGCTCCCTCCTCTTCGGGAAGCCTGCTTCTCCCTCTCCCACTTGCCCCACTTATGTTCCCTCTCTTGCTATCTCTCTGTCGGATAAATAAATAAAATCTTTATAAAAAATAAAAATAAAAACCTGACCATGGAAATGAGATGAAATTAAAGACTTTGCAAGCATGACTTTAAAATACACAAAATTCCCAACAGTTACCACACATTTCTTTTCACTTTGTACTCTGACCAGAGCCCGCAATGCCAGTGTCTGCTGGGCCCCGGCTGCGTACCAGGCCCCACTCTGGACTCTCCATACACAGCACACCTAACACCGACATCAATCAGCCCCAAGAGGCAAGCACTCTAAGACTCTTTTTCTTTTGCGGAGGGGTGAGAAGGGTAATAACTCATGGGCACAAAATTGAGATACAATTTTACATACAGTGAAATACACAAATCACGTTAGTTTAATGAGGCGTGAGAAATGCGTGTCCCCAGGCGACCAATACCCCCACCTAGATAAAGCAGGTTTCCTTCGCTCCAGAAAATTCCCTCCTGTTCCTTTCCAGTCGATCCCCAGCCTCTTTCGACAACCACGGTTCGGGTCTGTATCACCACTGACTAGCCTTGCCCGCTGTACAATTTCACAAACACAAAATTACACACTGCGCACTTGGTGTCCCCGAGATCCGTCCACACTGAGGACTGGCAGTTCCTTCACGTAAATTACCAGGCAGTCTTAGCCATGTCCCACTGGCGGGCACCTGAGGTGTTTCTAACGTTTGGCTGGCTGTCTCTGGTGGACAAACGTTCTTGTCAGAGCCACAGGCAGGCACATGGGAAGCTTTACAAAAAAAAAAAAAAAAAAACGGCCGAAATGTTGCCCGGGGCAGGTGTAGCACTTACGCTCCCACCAGCAATTTATGAGACCTCCAGTTGCTCCACATCCTCGCCAAAATTCGGTGCCGTCAGTCATTTTAATTTTAGCCGTTCCGATGGGTATGCGGAGGTATCTCATTATGGTTTTGTTTATAAAAGCTTTATTGAGGGGCACCTGGGTGGCGCAGTCGGTTAAAGCTCCTGACACTTGATTTCAGCTCAGGTCATGACCTCGGGGTTCTGGGACTGAGCCCCACATCAGGCTCCACACTGGACGTGGCGCCTGCTTAGGGGGTCTCTCTCGGCCCCTCCCCCCTCTCAAAAATTAATCTAAAAATTTCCAAAGTAAAAGCTTTATTGAGCTATAATTTACATAGCATATAATTCACCCATTTCAAGTGTATAATTTGACGGATTACCTTATTAATTTTTTTATTGCGGTAAAATGTAATCCAGTAGTCCCCCTGCCCTTATCCACAATCTGGCCTTCCACGGTTTCGGTCACCCACGGTCCACCACGGTCCAGAAGACTCCGCCTGCTCTCTGATGTCCCCTCCGGTCAACAGCAGCCTATCGCTACGTCACGATGCCTACGTCATCTGTCTCACCTCCTGCCGCCACTGAGGCGCCGTATCGTCTCCCGTCATCACAGGAAGGGCCAATGCAGCACAGTGAGGTATTCTGGGAGAGAGACCACATTCCCAGAACTTCTATTACAGTATGCTATTATTGTTCTATTTCACTATTAGTTATTGCTGTTAATCCCTTACTGTGCCTCGTTTATAAACTAAATGTTATCACAGACAGTATGGATGAGAAAAAACATAGTATATATGGGATTCAGTACTCGCTACAGCTTCAGGATCCACTGAGGGGCCTACAACGTGTCCCCCAAGGATAAGGGGGAGGGAATTACTTGTATCTAACATAAATTTTGCCATTTTGACCATTTTTAAGAGTAAAATTCAGTGGCTTGAATTACATTCATATTGCTGTGCAAACACCACCTCGATCTAATTCCACAATTTTTTGAATAGCCCAAAGAGAAACGTTATAACCACTAGGCATTAACTCCTCCCCACCCCCAACCACTGGTGACTTCTAGCGTGCTATCTCCAATTTGCCTTATTCTAGGTACTTTATAAAAGCAGAACCGTGTGTCATTTTATGTCTCACCTCCTCCACGGAGCGTGTTTTCAAGGTTCACCCACATGGTAGCACGAGTGAGCACTTCAGTCCTTTTATTGCTCAAAAACATCTCCATGTACGGATAGACCACCCTCTGTGTACCCATTCATCCGCTGCTGGACACTTGGATTGTTTCCCTCTTCTGGCCGTTGTGAGTAACGTACACGGAGCCCCACGCCCGGGCACACAGGTACTTGTTGGAGCCTCTGCTCCCCGGTGTGTCTGTGATACCCGCCTACGAGGGGGGCTGCTGAGTCGCACTAGCCTTTTGAGGAGCCCCCAAACTCTTTTCCACAGTAGCTACACCATTTACCACTCCCACGAATAATGCCCAAGCATTCCAATTTCTCCACATCCTCGCCAGCATTTACTTTCCTGTTTTTGCTGTTACAGCTATCCTAAAGAATGCCTATTGCTATCTCATTTTAATTTGCATTTCCTTAAAGTCTAATGACATGGAGCGCTTTGTATGTTTGTTGGACACTTACGTACTATATCTTCTTTGGTGAAGCATAGAATTTTTCGCCCCATTATTTAATTAGGTTCGTCTTTTCACTATTGTGTCGGAGGAGCACTGTGTATATTCTAAAACATGTCCTTTGTCAGATATAGGAATTGCAAGTATTTTCTCAGTTCATGGCTTGCCTTTTCATTGTCTTAATTATGTCTTGGGATAAGTATACGTTTTTAATTCTGACAAAGTCTGATTTGATAAAGTCGATTTTTTCTTGCATGGTTGGTATTATCTGTGAACTAAGTAAGAAATGTTTTCCTACACTCCAAACCACAAAGATATTCTCCCATGTTTTCTCTCCAACACTTTATAGTTTTAGCTTTTATGTTGAGGTATTTTTTGTGGAATATGTGGGCCAAAGTTCATTTTATTCTGATTAGATATCAAGTTCTTCCACAACCATTATTAAAAGAAATCGTTTTTAGATTGATTTTGGCTTTGAGTTTGCAAATATTCGTCAAAGGGAAGATGAGGCCAGAAATGGCCTCAATTTTTCATACACAACATTCAGTGTTCAGTAAGAGAGACAGGACCAAATTACTAAACACAAGAAAAACTGACATTAGAAAGTTATCAGGCACTTTTTTTTTCTAGTTTTTAAGTAGGCTCCACACCCAGAGTAGAGTCCAACGTAGGGCTTGAACTAGCAACGATGGGATCAAGATCTGAGCTGAAACCAAGAGTCAGATGCTTAACCGACTAAGCCACCCAGGCGCCCCCTCAGGCACATTCTTTCAAATAACCATAACTAAGATGTTCAAAAAGGAATGCATCTTTTTAAAAAAATCAGAAACTCTGCAATATGATAACTCAAGAATATAATACCTGCAACTAAAAACACAGATAACAGTAGACTAAACACAGCAAAAGAGAGGATCAAAAAACTAGAAGGCAGACTAGTAGTAAATCTTCAAACAGAAACTCTGAGAAGTGACAACAGAGAAAGGAGCATATGATACATAGAAAATATATGGGTGCCTGGGTGGCTCAGAGGTTAAAAGCCTCTGCCTTCAGCTCGGGTCATGATCTCAGGGTCCTGGGATCGAGCCCCGCATCGGGCTCTCTGCTCAGCGGGGAGTCTGCTTCCCTCTCTCTCCCTCTGCCTGCCTCTCTGCCTACTTGTGAACTCTCTCCTCTCTGTCAAATAAATAAATAAAAATCGAAAGAAAGAAAGAAAGAAAGAAAAGAAAGAAAGAAAAGAAAGAAAGAAAAGAAAAGAAAGAAAGAAAAGAAAAGAAAGAAAAGAAAGAAAAGAAAGAAAGAAAAGAAAAGAAAGAAAAGAAAGAAAAGAAAGAAAAGAAAGAAAAGAAAGAAAAGAAAGAAAAGAAAGAAAAGAAAGAAA
>CM052807.1:116619784-116645959 GCA_028533885.1 Nasua narica | reverse complement strand
AAAGAAAGAAAATATAGTGAGGGGTCCCGATGTGGCTCAGTCAGTTAAGCGTCCAACTCTTGGTTTCAGCTCAGGTCATGATCTCAGTGCTGTGAGATCAAGCCCCAAGACAGGCTCTGTGCTCAGTGAAGAGTCTACTTGAAGATTCCCTCCCTCTGTCCCTCTCCACATGCACACATGCTCTCTCTCGCTCTGATAAATAAATAAATCTTTAAAATATATATTTATAGTGAAAGGTTTAATGTGTGTAAGTAAAGTCCTAGAAGGAAAGGCAAGAAGCAACATTTAAAGAAATACCAGCTGACGGACTAATGGAAAAAATCAAATTCAAGAAGCATTATCCAAGAGAATAATTCAAAGAAAAGCCAAACATCTCTACCCTCCTGGGCCTTCTATTCTGGAAGGAGGCAGAGAACCAATAAAAAATCACTACAAAATAATACAAAGTATGTTAAAATACAGTAAGTGCTCTCTTAAAAAAGGAAATAGAGTTTATATGGCAAAGAGGTTCAGAAGGATGGAGGGAAACAGCTGCACTAATCAATGGGATGTACAAAACCTGGAAGTAAACAGAAAAACAATTTTATTTTATTTTTTCCTAAGATTTTATTTATTTGAGAAAGACAGGCCAAGATGGTGAGAGAGAGCATAAGCAGGGAAGAGAGGGAGGCTCCCCGCCGGGCAGGGAGCCCAGTGCAGGACTTAATCACAGGACCCTGGGACCATGACCTGAGCCAAGGCAGATGCCCAACCAACTAAGCCACCCAGGGATCCCCAGAAAAAGTTTTAACTAAAAACAGATTAAGGAGAAAAAATAAGCCATCCTGACAGAAGCTAAAAAAAATATATATATATATATATATACATATATATATATATATATATATATATATATACACAAACATACATATTTTACGAGATTGGAAGACCAAGGAAGCACAATGAGTAATAAGCTATACACATACCAGCAATCCCACAAAAATTTGTCAGGCACCTCTAATTATCAGACTCCACGCTAGATGTTAGGGATACAGTGAATGTGATATGCTCACTTCAGTCAAGAAGCTTATCAAATGGGGGCGCCGGGGTGGCTCAAACGTCTGCATTTGGCTCGGGTCATGATCTCAGGGTCCTGGGATCGAGCCCCTCGTCAGTTCCCTGCTCAGCAGGAAGCCTGCTTCTCCCTCTGCCTCTCCTCCCGGCTTGTGTTCTCTCTCTCAAATAAATAAAATCTTAAAAAAAAAAAAGCTTATTAAATGGAAGAACAATGAGGTATCAGTTTAAGTTTGAAAGAATTTATAGAAAGTAGTATCCAAACGTTACATTACTTCAGGAATGCTCAAGAACCAGAACATAATCTTGCCAACAGAAAAAAATAGAGAGCAGCACTATCCATAGAACTTTCTACAGTGATGAAAACATTGCACATCTGCAGTGACCAACAGGGCAGCCACTAACCACATGCGGTTACTGAGTACTTGAAATGTAGCTATTGCAAGTAAGGAACACAACTATTCATTTTACTTATTTCTAATTAATTTAAATCACCACACTCAGCTAATGGCTACTTAACGGACAGTGGAGGTACGGGGTACGACAACAAATTTCACTAGACTCTACAGGTTAGCCTGGGGATGTGGCTACATCACAGAGAGAGAGGATGTAGAGATATACCATGACGGTAACTAAAGGGTTGGAAAACCTCCAGCAAAAACCCAAAGATAGAATTTTTAATGTATCTATATCTTATTTTGTTTCAGAAAGAATTGAATGACTTGAAGACTTACATCACAGCAAGAAAAAAATCACTTGTTAAATAAATGTTAAAAATGCAGATATGTACATTAAACAAAAGGTATAAAACAAATGTAACATGTAAGGAACAAAATTACCTTCCACAGAGTAGAAATAGCTGAATAGTACCTTTCTTTTTTTTTTTTTTTTTAAAGATTTATTTCAAAGAGAGAGAAACAAAGTGGACGTGAGCACCAGCAGGAGGAGCAGAAGGAGAGGGAAAATCTCAATCATATTCTGCGCTGAGCACAGAGCCCAACATAGGGCTTGATCTCATGGACCTGAGCCGAAACCCAGAGTCGGGCCCTTAAGAGACTGCACCACCCCGGGGGGCGCCCCACTGAGGAGTATCTTAATACTGGTATTTTATGACTCTAAGCAATTTTTTATGGATTTTTGTGATTAAGATACTATCCAAGAAGTGGGTTATACAATCCAGGACATGAATTTAGACTGGTGTATTAATGATCTATTGCTATATAACGAATTACCCCAAACACTGCAGTTTAAAAGGATAACACTTATGGTCGCCTGCAGGTCTGAGGGGCAGGAATGTGGGAGCGGCTGAGCAGGGTGGTTCCGGCTTAGGGTCTCATGAGGTTGCACAGATGGCGGAAGAGTTTCCCCTGGATTAGGCACATCCACCTCCAAGATGGTTCATCACGTTCCTGGCCACACGGCTCGCTCTGCACAGACGCTTGGGCCTCCTCAGGACATGGCAGCTGACTTTGTCAGTGATTCGAGAGAGAGCACAGGGCGAGCTGCACCGCCGTTTTTGACATAGTCTCAGAAGTCACACACGGCCACTCCCACCACCATCTATTATGATAAAAGCAAGTCACTAAATTCAGCCCACAGAGGAGAGAGGAATTAACCTCTTCCTCTTGAAGGACGGAGTATCAAAGAATTTGGGACCATCAAAAAACATTATAATGGATATGAGTATCTGTCAATTTGGGGGTTGCTAGAAAATGTAATGAGATCCTGGGATCCCTGTCCCTGGAAATGCAAAAATTAGAATAAACTATAACCTTTTTTGAAACAGCTTGAGCTGCTTTCTAAAAAGCAGATTAAACACAATTAGGTTCTTGGTCACTTCCAACCCAACCACTTTTTAATAACAGCTGGTATTAAATAAACACCACGCTCTACACATAATGTTAGTGCTTCAAGAGAATTCTGCCAAGTGAGCAGTTTCATCCCCATGTTCAAGATAAGAGGTCCAGAGTCATAGGCCTGTCCGGGTCCACCTGGTTCCCAAGTTTTTGTTCTTCTACCTCATGAGGCTTCTCTTCCTCCAGCTACCACAGATGCTGGTGTTTGTAACATCGCACATATGGGAAGTACCACAAAATATATTCCTTCAGCCAAGATTTTCATCTTTTGTTCCAACACCTACTTTCTTTCCTCAGTCTGTTTTTGTTCTGGCTGCTGGTGTTTTCTACATGCCGCTCCCAGGCCTCATTTGGCTTCACTTTGCGTCCCATCCAGCACCTGGTCCCTTGGCCCATCCTCCCCTTGGGTCCCCCTGCATTGGAGGAGCAACTAGTCACCGGCTCAAAGACACAGAGAGAGGCAGGGACAGAACCCAAACCAACAGCCTGTCCTTACAAAACCTCCTGGAGGGCTCTCTGCAGCACCACGCAATTCCGCCTCCCCACCCTGAGACCTGCACAGCAGTTCACCTCTGCCTGGTCTCTGAACTCTGCCTGGAACAAGGACACTGACTCAGAAAAGCTCAAGTCAAATGAGGAAAGCTTCATTTGCTCATTCTCCCCCAACAACCCGATTGGACCCTGATGCCTGTCCATTCAACCTTGTAAATGTTTCTCAGTATTTACCCTATCCATCCCCATAAATAATGTCCTAGTTCAGGCAATTTTCTCTTTCTCTTGGGCTTCTGCAGCAGCTTCTTAAAAGTCTCCTGCTTCTAGCTAGCCTCACCCTCCCTAATTTATCCCCCAAATGGCAGAGTTCTTTCTAATGCCCAGAACTTAACTTGCCACCCCCTAGAAAGAACCTTCAATGGCTCCCCATCCACGCCCCTCACGACCGTCAAGAAGGACCTTGTAAACTGGCTCAGGGTCTTGGGTTTTATCCCAAAGGTTATAAAAATGGATCTGATGTCTGAACGTCTCCTCTGTACCAGACACCTTACCTACATGATTTCATTTAATCCTCTCGAATCCCCAGAAAAATCTACATGATTCTTTTACATATGCTGTTCTAATTAGCTCTCATCTGTCAGCCAAAATAACTTGAAGTCTTTCCTTGCCCCCCATCTGCCCAAAATATCCACAAATTCCCTCTGTCCCAGCACCTTCTTGAGTAGACCATCACAATTTGTCTACACAGCACCGTGCTTGAAAAAAGGGGATCAATCCCGTCACATTCATTTTTATACCCTCAGCCCCTAGCAAAGAACCTGTTTCAGAGTAGATGCTCAGTTAATGGCTGACAGCTGATAATCAACTAAAAGGGAGGTCCACCATGATACAGATGTGCAGAAGCATTAATTCAATCAATGCATCTCCCCCAAACCCCACATAGTACTCTGGACTTTTACCCTGCCTACGACAGCTCAATGCTTCTATTGTGATCTGAGGGAGCCAAAGGGCTCAGACCAAGGTGTCCCATTTAAAGATTAGAGGGCCTCTAGGGACTGACCATCTGGACCAACCCCCGCCTAGCTGTCCCTTTCAGTGCTTAGTACACACCCCCCACGATAAAATTATCTGCCGCCTCCCCCAGAACAGGACTTCCCAGTAAAGAACTTCATTGTTCTACTTCATCACGTAGCACTAAGCGGGGAACATGGGGGACCACCAAGAAATGTACCGAAACAATACCAGCTAACATTTATTTAGTTTATGAACTAAGGATCTGATATGCATTATCTCATTTAGTCCTTACAGCAATCCTCCCAAGGAAATGCTGTACCACATTATTCCCACGTAAACAGATGAGGACACCGAGGCCCAGAGAAGACTAAAACACAATAAAACAAGCACCGACTGAGATTGTCACATACTTTGTATTTTCACGTTTTATTTATTTCATTCATCCCTCTGTACAATCCCGCAATGAAGTTATAGATTCTATTCCCATTTCAGACAATAAAATAAAATAACGCACACACACACACAAAAATAAAATAACGCACAGGTTGTAAGGCCAGGAACCAAGCAGGTCCGCCAGGGTCCGGGGCCCCTCCGACTGGCAGCCAGGACTGAAGCGGCCCGCCCCCTCCCGACCAGGGCGCTCCCACTCCCCACACTGCGCTGCCCCGAGCCCGGGGGGCTGTCCCCACCGCGCAGCGACCGCGGTCCACGCGGCCGCCCCCCGGCTCCTCCGCAACGCGCCCATCCGCGCTAGAATGCGGCTCCGGGAATGCGGGCCTCGCCACTGCTCCCGGCCAGGGCCCACCGCGCGCGCTAGGCCAGCAAGCCGGGCGGCAGGTGGCAATGGGCTGGCCTGGAACGGTCCCCTTCCTGCGCCCGGCTCCGCAGCTGTGCCGGCGGGGGGGGTGGGGGGCAGGGGCAGCCCCCCGGGGCCCCTCGGGCCCACCGCGGAGGCCTCTGCCGCCCGCCGCCCGGGAGGAGGGGCGCCCGCTCCCCGCTCGCCCGCGCCGCCCGGCCGTTACCGGTTCCGCTGCTCTTTGAAGAGCGCCGTCAGCGCGCGGAGGGCCTCCAGGTCCTGGATGGGCGCGGGCACCATGACGCCGGACAGCCGGGCGGGCGGCGGCCTGGGCGCCGCCATCTTGCCGCTCGCAGCTCGCCGAGCGGGGCGACGACGCGGAGCAGGAGGAGGAGGAGGAGGAGCGGGGGGAGCGCAGGCGGGGAAGAGCACGCCCGCAGCCGCCGACGCCGCCGCCGCGCCGCTGCACCCCAGACCCGGCGGGAGAGCGCGAACACACGCTTCCAGCCTCCACTCGGGCGACGGCGGGGACGACGCGGCGCGGGGAGGGGGCGCGAGCGGAAGTCCCGCCCGAGGGGAGGGGGCGCGAGCGGAAGTTCGGGGGAGGGGTGGGGGAGGGGCACCGGGAGGGCGTTGGGGCTGAGAGGTGGAGCGGGAGACCCACGGTCACCCGGAGCCCGAGATGCGGAAAAGGGAGGGGGAGCCTGGCCGGAAGGGGGGACAGGGACAGCTGCACCCTGAGGAGGGAGGGGGCGGGGGAGGGGTCTGGGCGCAGGGACGGGTGCACCCTGAGAAGATGTGGAAGTGGAGGGGCCTGTGGGCGGGGGTAGGGGGGTGTCAGAGAGTCGTCTGAGGCTCCTTGTAAGGAGGAGGTTGAAGACCTCATCCTGCTGTTGGAATGGTTTGATTGGTGTCCCTACATGGACCCCCTGGAAAGTGGAGCAGTCGATCAGCAGAGTGCAAGTCCCAGACCCTGAGAGCTCAGTTCCCAGGACTTCTTGATCATTTATTTACTGGTGATACCAGATCGTTTACCAGACACCTTAGGTAGGGTGACAGTACATTGCTCCAGCTCATCCAGGGCTTAAAACAGAATTAGAAGTTAAGTAGCTGAATACTTTAGCAGTAGGTTAAGAGTTGTTTTTTTCTAAGGGAAACGAATATATTTTTTTCAAGAATCAAACAGGGTTCTGTGACTGGTTGTTGGTAATTCATGTATTTTCTTTCCACTACCCTTTATCATATTATGTAGACTTCCAATACTGTCACCAAGTCCTGTGCTAGGTGAAGGGATCCCAACCCTGAAAGAACTCAAGACAAAAGAGGCAAACGATAACTGCTATGGCAGAGAACCGTACAAATTGCTATGGGACGTTTCGATTTCAAGAGTCGGAGTGTGTTTATAATGTGGCATTTTTGATATTCTTTGCTAAGGAAAATTTAAAGACACAATAAACACAGCCAGAGTATGCAGGAGAAATGAATCATGCACATGCAAGTTAGGTGATAATGTAATTCAACCTTACCCATTAGGCTGACTGCATATTCATTTCAGAAACATTTTCGTGTGTCAGTTACGTGTCAGGCGTTAGATCACCTAGCAGTGCAAAAGACAATTCAAAATGTTTAACAATCCTAAGACTAGCAGAGCAAAATCACCCGATATTTCCTTGAGGAGCTGGGTCTAGTAAAATGCATTGTCATGCATCAAGTTCTTGCCCCTTAGTTTTCCATCCTCAGGTGTAAAAAAAAAGTAACTACTCTGATTCTTCCAGAAAACATTCCCCATAATATTCCCATTTATTGCCTAGAATGTTGCGATCTCCTGATTGGTTTCTCGGCTTCTTCTCTTGCCTCCCTATATTCTAGATCTTTTAAAAGTATAAGTCAACATTTCACTTTGCTCAAAACACTCTAAAGGATTTCTGTTTCACTCGAAATAAAAGCCAAAATGCTTCCAAGAAATCCCTGAGTCCCTGAGTAGTCTGTATCCCTCCTCCTCCCCACCCATGATCACTTCTGTCTCTTCCTCCCACAGTAGCCTCCTTGTAGTCCTCCATCACTGGAAGTGCTCTCCTGCCTCAGGACTTCGCACAGGCTGTTCCTTGAATGTGGAACTTTCCACACTCTCCCACCAGATACTGGCATAGTTTGCTTCCTTCAACTAAATGCTGAACTAATCTCTTAATGAGCTTCCCTGGTTGATTTTTAAAATTGTAAACATTCCACCCGAATTCCTGATTCTGAGAAATCGTTCTCCATAGCATGTAACACTTCTTATACCACAGTTTACTTATCTGTTTTGTTCACTGCCCTAATGTATTCCAGTACCTGGGAGAGGACCTACCACGTGGTAATTTCTCAATAAATATTAGTTGAATTCATGAACAAAGAATTTTTTTAGAGATATTTTCAGAAAGGAGAAAGAAAATAACATGCCTCCAGAAAAAAAAAGAGAAAAAAAAAAAAGACACCCATCCAAAATGTACAGGAAAGGAAAGATGGAAGAGAGGAAGAAAAAAATTATAAGATAAAAAGAGAGAGGTGCATTAACAGCACAGACTAGTAGCATGGGCAAGCATGAGAAACAAAAGGAGATTAAATTGGTCAAATAGTGAGTGTTATTGATTGTCCAGAATCGACTAGGGGATATCAACCTTGACTGAGTTGACAGAAGTAGTTTAATATTTCACTTGTGTGAAATGGCATTTTTTTCTTTCCTTTTTTTTTTTTTTTGAGCTTCAAGTATGCTTTGTCCCCTTTCTCTTTTTTTTTCTTTCATTAAGTGTTTTTATTTTAATTCCAGTATAGTTAACATACAGCCTAATGTTGTTTCAGGTGTACAATATAGTGATTCAACAATTCTATACATCACTCAGTGCTCCTTATGATAAATGTACTCTTTAATCTCCATCACCTATTTCTCTAGCTCTATCCATGTTGTTGCAAATGGCAAGATTTCATTATTTTTATGGCTAAACAATATTCCATTCTATATACCACATCTTCTTTATCTGTTCATCTATTTGTGGATACTCGGGCTGTGGCATAATTTGGTTATTGTAGATAAAGCTGCAATAAACATTGGGGTAAATGTGTACCTTTGAATTAGTGTTTTCATATTTCGGGGGGTAAATAACCAGTAATGCAAATGCTGGATCATAAGGTGGCTCTATTTTTAATTTTTTGAGGACCCTCCATATCCTTTTCCACAATGGCTGCACCAGTTGCATTGCCACCAACAATGCATGAGGGGTCCTTTTTCTCCACATCCTTGCCGACAACTCTTGTTTCTTGTGTTTTTCAATTTAGCCATTGTGCCAAGTGTGAGGTGATTATCTCACTGTGGTTTGGATTTTGTATTTCCCTGATGATGGGTGATGTGGAGCATCTTTTCATGTGTCTGTTGGCCATCTGTGCCTTTTCTCTGGAGAAATGTTTGTTCATATCTTCTGCCCGTTTTTAAACTCTGGATTATTTGTTTTGGGGGTGTTGAGTTGTGTAAGTTCTTTATATATTTTGAATACTAGCCCTTTATGGGATATGTCATCTGAAAATATCTTCTTCCATTCAGCAGGTTGTCTTTTAGTTTTATTAGTTGTTTGCTGTGTAGAAGCTTTTTATTTTGAAATTATATTTCAAAATAAATTATAGTTTATTTTTGCTTTTATTTCCCTTGCCTCAGGAGACATCTAGAAATATGTTGCAATGGCCAATGTCAGAGACATTACTGCCTGTGTTCTCTTCTGGGATTTTTTTTTTTATGGTTTCAGGTCTCACATTTAGATCTTTAATCAATTTTGAGTTTATTTTTGTGTATGATGGGAGAAAGTGGTCTAGTTCCATTCTGTGGCATGTAACTGTCCACCACCACGAGTTAAAGACAATCTTTTTCCCATTGCATGTTGGTTTTTTTTAGATTTTTTTTTTTTTAATTTGACAAAGAGAGACACAGTGAAAGAGGGAACACAACCAGAGTGGGAGAGGGAGAAGCAGGCTTCCTGTGGAGCAGAGAGCCCAATGCCTGATGCAAGGCTCGATCCCAACACCCTGGGATCATGACCTGAGCTGAAGGCAGACACTTAATGACTGAGCCACTCAGGCGCTCCCCCTCCCATTGCATGTTCTTGACTCCTTTGCCAAAGATTAATTGACATAGAATTATGGGTTTGTCTCTGGATTTTTCTATCCTGTTCCATTGATCTATATGTCTGTTTTTGTGCTAGTATCATACTGTTTTGATTACTACAGCTTTGTAATATAACTTGTAATCTGGAATTGTGGTACCTCTAGGTTTGTTTTGCTTTTTCAAGGTGGGTGTGGCTATTCAGGGTCTTTTGTGGTTCCATACAAATTTTAGGATTGTTTGTTGTAGTTTCATGAAAAATTCTGTCTGTATTTTGATAGGGATTGCATTAAACCTAAATGGCATTTTTTAATGTTACATCAATGTGTCAACTGGGTTGATGTACATGAATTAAACTTCAAATGAAGTTTGTGAAATAAACATGTGCCTTGAGCCCAGTGTAGAACAGACTCAGTCATCAAGAAGTAAACATAAATAATTTTTAAAAAGAAGGAAAGGTGGAGGGAGAAAAACAAGGGAGAAAGTAGGTGAGGTTGAAGACAAAAAGATTTGGACCAAAGTGCATATGTTTATTTCAAGGAAAAGAGAGAGGATATAGATGAATAGTGATAAAAGGTAGAAAAGATGAGTGACAAATGGATAGAAAAATTCTTGCCTGTGCTGGCTCCTCTGTCTGCAACCTTCTCCTTGCCATCTCTGCCTATAATTCTCACTAGAAATCTTATGCCATTACCCACCACCTACTGTGCCAAAACACCATGTGTCCATCAGAAAAACCTCCAGTCTTCTGGCACTATTCCCCTCTTTTGGCACTAAGCAGTCAGCTTGGTGCTATAGATGTGTTTTTGTGTATCATCTTTGGTTTCTGGGGTCCCTCAAGGTAGGGACTTTATCTTCCTCATCCCTTCCAGGACAGAGCTCAGTGCCTTGTGCTTAGAAACAATGTTATAAATATTTGTTGAACTGAAAACTTTGGAGATTAAAGGGAAAAAAATAACAGAATAGTGTAATTGTTGAAAGCAGGGATCAGTCTGAGAGCCAAACTACAGTCTGAGAGCCAAATCTTTCCCACTGTTTTTGTAAATTTTACTGGAAACTGTCACATTCATTTACATATTGTCTGTGGCTTCTGTGGTACTACAATGTCAGAGTTGAGTAGCTGTGACAGAGACTGTATGTCCTACAAAGCCTAAAATGGTAACCATTTGGTACTTTATGAAAAAGGTTTGCCAATCTCTAGGAAAAACCACGAGCTCTAGAATCAGACAGACATGCATGGTATCAATCCTGCTTTCATCGATTAGCATCTGACCTTGGACAAGTAACCATCTCTTTAAGCCAATTTTTTTTTTCATCTATAAAAATGGAATAGTAATAATACCTACATAATTGGGTGGTTGGGAGGATTCGATGAGATACTCTAAGTCAACCCAGTGTTATACATTTATTTAATTTTAGCTCAATAAATGTTGACATTGAACTATGTATGGGATAAGATTGAGTAAATAGGAGTGATAAAGTGAGCAAGGAAGTAGAAAGCTGTTTGGTAGTTGGGCTAGTTGGGAACACAGGGAGTAGGCAGGAAATTGTAGATAGGCTAAAGGTGTAATTGAGAGTAAGTGATTGACAATAGGCTACTGGTGTTTCAGACAATAATTCTGATGTGATTAGCAATAGTTGCATTGTAGGGAGGAATGATTTTTATACAGTTTGAAAAGGTAGCAACCTAACGTGAGAAACAAGAAAATGGAACACATTCTGAGGAGGAAAGAAAATTAAGTATATCCATCCACATGATCTATATCCATCCATGTGATGGATATAGATGCCAAAATGGACAAAAAGAGATTTCAAGGCAAATATTCTAACTGAACTCAATGAATTAAAACAATGAATTGTTTCAATGAATAAAAACCTTGAGAGAAAAATAATAAACCTCAGCAGAAAAAAAAGAATAAAAAAGGACCAAATGGAAATTATAGACCTGAAAAAGACATGAGAGAAGAATCAATGAAATTGAATCAAGAGACAAATAGATGAGAGAGAGAGAGAGAGAGAGAAAGTCCAAGAATAGGAACACAAAGAGAAAACATTGAAAAAAATGAACAGAATCTCAGGAACATGTCAGATGTTCAAATACTAGTCTAATTGTAATAGCAGAAGGATAAGAGAGAACACAACACACAAAGAAAAGCACTTGAAAAATAATCGCCCAAAATTTCCAAATTTGATGAGAGATAGAAATTTGCAGATACAAATGTTAAACTAACAGCAAGCAAAATAGATACAAAGAAGCCTGTGCCAAGACATATCACACCATTGAAAGTCAAAGAAAAAGAGCATACATTGATAACACCAAGAGAGAAAAGACATATTATATACAGAAAAACAAGTATCTGAATAGTGGCTGACTTATTAGAAACCATAGAGTCTAGGGACAGTGGAATATGTTTAAGCTGCTGAAGGAAAAATCTGTCAATTGGGAATTCTATATCCAGAAAAAACATCATTCAAGAATGAAAACAAAATAGAGGCATTTTAATATAAAGTATAACTAAGGGAATTCCTCACCAACAGAACTGCATCATGGGGAACACTGAAGAAATTTCTTTGGGCTGAGGAAAATGATGTCAGAAACTTAAATCCTCAGAAAAAAACTGAAGAGTATTAGAAATGGTAAATATCTGGGCAAATCAAATGACTGTATTTTTTTCTATTTTCCTTTTCTATTTGTTTTATAAGCCATATAATGGTTCATAGCAAAAATTACAATATTTTCTTTTATAATGTAAAGTATATTTACATTAAATTGCATATT
This sequence comes from Nasua narica, assembly GCA_028533885.1. Lineage (NCBI taxonomy): Eukaryota > Metazoa > Chordata > Mammalia > Carnivora > Procyonidae > Nasua > Nasua narica. Next base: position 116,633,843 of record CM052807.1, on the reverse strand, counting down.
TTAATAATGTAAATAGATGTATTAAATGTAACAACAACAGAAGAGATGGATGAAATATTGACCTATAAGTTCATTGTATATTGTATCCTCTAGGGCAACCACCAAAACATAAAAATAAAAAATAAAAAATGCAAAGAAGTTATAGCTAAGATATCAACAGGAAAATTAAAACAGAATCTTAAAAAGCATTCTAAAAAATTTAAAAGGAACAACAAAGGAGAAAAAAATACAGAGGAGACCAACAAGACAAAAATAAAATGATAGACCCAACCCAACCATATCAATAATTACAGTAAATAGTAATGGAAGAAACACTCTAATTTAAAGGTTAGAGATCATCAAAATGGATTTTTTTTAAAGCCAACTATATAAAGACAGAGGTTGAAGGTTAATGGATGGTAAGTAGATAAATCATGTGAATGATAAGCACTAGAAGGTCAGTGGGGCTATATTAACATTGGATAAAATAGATTTCAAAATTATGTTTTACCAGGGAAAAAGAGGGATGCTTCATGGGGTGCCTGGGTGGCTCAGTTGGTTACATGTCTGACTCTTGGTTTTGGCGGAGGTCATGATCTCAAGGTTGTGAGATTGAACTCCGTGTCAGGCTCTATGGTGAGCGTGGAGCCTGCTTAAGATTCTCTCCCTCCCCCGGGACGCCTGGGTGGCTCAGTTGGTTGAGCAACTGAAGGTTGATGCCTTCAGCTCAGGTCATGATCCCAGCGTCCTGGGATCAAGTCCCACATCGGGCTCCTTGCTCGGCAGGGAGCCTGCTCCTCTCTCTGCCTCTGCCTGCCTCTCTGCCTGCTTGTGTTCTCTCTCTGTTAAATAAATAAATAAAATATTAAAAAAAAAAAAAAAAAGATTCTCTCCCTCTCCCTGTGGCCCTCCCCATCCTGCTCCCAGGGGCACGTGCACTCTCACTCTCTCTCTCTCTTCAAAAAAAAAAAAAGAAGGACACTTCATACACTTCATAATGGTGAAAGAACAAATTCATCATGAAGACGTCGTCATCATCATAAGTGTGTATTTGCCGATAAGTTTCCAAATACATGAAGCAAAAATTGACAAATTTCAAGGGAAACAGATAATTCCACAATCGTAATTGGAAATTTTAACACTCTTATCTTTACAATGGCTGGGAGAACTAGACAAAAATTAGCAATGATGTAGAATTTCTGAACAATATTCTCACCCTCTTTCAGTATTTGTATGACGCAGCACCCAACAATGATAGAGTGCAGATTCTTTTCAAGTGTAGATGAACTGTGTACCATGTAGTACCATGTAGTATCATGTAGTACCATGGGTAGACAATACTCTGAGCCCTAAGTCTTAATACATTGATAAAGATTGAAAACCTACGGAATACGTTCTCTGACTACAGCAAATTTATGTTAGAAATTGGTAATAATAAAATAACCTAGAACACCTCCAAATATTTGCAAGACTTAAAAACAAACTTCTAAATAATTATTGGATCCCAAAAGGAGAAAATGTTTTGGACTGACTAGTAATGAAAACGTTGTATCAAATATGTAGGATTACAGAGAAATGGTGGGGGAAAACTCCCATGCTCATGGATCGGAGGAACAAACATTGTTAAAATGTCTATATTGCCCAAAGCAATCTATACATTTAATGCAATCCCTGTCAAAATACCACCAGCATATTTCATGGCGCTAGAACAAAACAATCCCAAAATTTGTATAGAGCCACAAATATAGATCCAGAATAGCCAAAGCAATCCTGAAAAAGAGAAGCAAAGCAGGAGGTGTCACAATTCTGGACCTCAAGCTCTATTACGAAGCTGTTGTCATTGGGACAGTGTGGTACTGGCACAAAAAACAGACACGTAGATCAATGGAACAGAATAGAAAACCCAGAAAAGGACCCACAACTGTATGGTCAACCAATCTTCAACAAAGCAGGAAAGAATATCCAGTGGAAAAAAGACAGTCTCTTTAACAAATGGCATTGGGAAAACTGGACAGCCGCATGCAAAAGAATAAAACTGGACCGCTTTCTTACGCCATACATAAAAATAAATTCAAAATGGATGAAAGACCTAAATATGAGACAGGAAACCATCAAAATCCTAGAGGACAACACAGGCAGCAACTGCTTTGACCTCAGCTGCAGCACCTTCTTACTAGATGCTTCACCGGAGGCAAGAGAAACAAAAGCAAAAATAAAATATTGGCACTTCATCAAGATAAAATCGTCTGTACGGTGAAGGAAACAATCAACAAAACTAAAAGGCAGCCTAAGGAATGGGAGAAGATATTTGCAAATGACATCTCTGATAAAGGGTTAGTATCCAAAATCTAGAAAGAACTTATCAAACTCAACACCCCGAAAATAAATAATCCAGTTGAGAAATGGGCAGAAGACATGAATAAACATTTTTTTCCTAACAGACACATGAAAAAAATGTTCAACATCACTCATCATCAGGGAACTACAAATCAAAACCACAATGCGATACCACCTCACACCAGTCAGAATGGCTAAAATTAGCAACACAAGAAACAACAGATGTTGGCGAGGATGCGGAGAAAGGGGAACACTCTTACCCACTTGGTGGGAAGGCAAATTGGTGCAGCCACTCTGGGAAACAGTATGGATGTTCCGCAAAAAGTTAAAAATAGAACTACCCTATGATCCAGCCATTGCACTACTGGGTATTTACCCAAAGAATACAGAAGTACTAATTCAAAGGGATACATGCACTCCAATGTTTATAGCAGCATTATCAACAATAGCCAAACTATAGAAAAAGACATTACACACACACACACACACACACACACACACACTGGAATATTACTCAATCATCAAAAAGAGTGAAGTCTTGCTATTTGCAGCAATGTGGATGGAGCTAGAGGGTATTATGCTACAAAATAAGTCAGTCAGGGTGAAAACACCCTGTGATTTCATTTGTATGTGGAATTTAAGAAAGAAAACAGATGAACATATGGGAAAGGGGAGAGAAAAAAAAGAGAGAGAGAAACAAACCATAAAAGACTCTTAATGATAGAGAACAAACAGGGTTGATGGAGGGAGATGGGTGGGGGACGGGTAGATGGGTGTTGGATTTTAAAGAGGGCACCTGTGATGAGCACTGGGTGTTATATGTAAGTGATGAATCACTAAATTCTACTGCTGAAGCTAATATTACACTATATGTTAACTAACTAGAATTTAAATAAAAATTTGGAAGAAGGGGCACCTGGGGGGCTCAGTCAGTTAAGCATCTGCTTTTGTTTGACTCAGGTCATGATCCCAGGGTCCTGAGATTGAGCCCCATGTTGAGTTCCCTGCTCAGCAAGGAGCCTGCTTCTCCGACTCCAGCTCCCCCGCTTGTGTTCCCTCTCTCACTCTCTCTCTCTCTCAATCTCTCTCTCTATCAGATAAAGAAATAAGATCTTTTAAATTTTTTTTGGAAGAAAAAATTTTAAAAATAAAAATAATTTTAAATTAAAAATTCAATTGCTGATACTTCAACATTGAAAAAACTTCAATTAACATCCAAACTTTTGACTTCTCTTACAAAAAAAAAGTGTAGGATATGGTTCTTACACGTGTAGTGAGCATAGAATAATCTATAGACTTGTTGAATCACTATGTTGTATACCTGAAACTAATGTCATATTATGTGTTAACTATAATTCAGTCAAAATTTTTTTAAAAAATAGGTTTGTGGGATAAAGTTAAATCAGTGGTTAGAAGGAAACGTAGCTTTAAATGCCTAGGTTGGAAAAGAAGAAATATCTCAGACACATTATCTAAACGTTCACCGTAAGATCCTCGAAAAAGAAAAGCAATTTAAATCCAAGGCAGGCATAAGGAAGAAAATAATAAAGATAAAAGAAAAAGATCAATAAAATAACAGGAAAATATGTGGGCTATCAATGAAAGCAAAAGCTACCTCTTTGAAAAGAGTAATAAATTCGATAAACTTTCAGTTGGACAGACTAGGAAAAGAGGAAGATACACATTTCTAATACCAGGAATAATAAAGAAGACATTATTACAGATTCAATAGACATTAAAGAGAATATGGATATGTCATGAACAACTTCTTTCTCGATAAACATGACAACCCTTGTGAAATGACAAATCCCCTGGAAGACATGAATTATCAGAGCTCATTCAAAAAAAGGACAAAACTTGAACAGCCTTACATCAATTAAAGGAGTTGAATTTATAAATAAAAAACTTCCTATAAAGCAATCTCAGAGTAACATGGCTTCAGTGGTAATACTATCATGAAGTTAAGAAAGAAATAATATCAATCCTACACAAACTCTTTCGGAAAATAAAAGAGATAACACTTCCCAATTTATTCTATAAGGCTAGTATTAACCTGATTCCAAAACCAAGCAAAGACCTCACAAGAAAAAAGAAATACAGACTAATATCTCTCATAACCACAGACACGAAATATCAGCAAATCAAACCATATATAAAAAATGATAATACATTATGTACTATTTTATGTATGTATCATAAATTATGATAATACATCAGTACTATGTGGGGCATATTCTGAGAATGTAAAAATTGGTTTAACATCCAAAACTCAATATGCTTTGCCATATTAATAGAATAAAAGAGAGAGGATCATTTCAAAAGATGCAAGGAAAAACATCTGATAAAATTCAATATGCTTTCGTGGCAAAAAAAAAAAAACAACAACTTCTAGGAAGCTAAAAATAGAAGGAAACTTTAAAAACCTGATTAACGATATCTACAAACAACAACAACAAAAACAAACAAACTTATACCCAACATCATACTCAATAGTGCAAGACCTAATTAGGATAGGAATAAAGTAAGGATGTCTGCTATTACTGTCTATTTTACTGAAAGTCAGTCCTAGCCAAGGCTAGAAAAATGAATGAAAGACATACAAATTAAGAAAGAAATGAAAATGTCTTTTTTTGCAGACTACTTAATCATGTACATAGGAAGCCCTACTTAATCTGTAAAAACACTACTAGAATTAATCAGTGAATGTAGCAAGGTTGCAAGATAAAAGGTTAATATAGGAAAGTCAGTTGTATTTCTACCTGCTAGCAGTGAATAATTACACATTCAATTCAATGAACAACTTCACTTAGGATAACATCAAAAATACTTAGGGATAAATTTAATGAAAGATTACAAAACCTGTACAATGAAAACTACAAAATATTACAAGGATATTGAAAAAGACCTAAATAAACAATAAGATATACCATGTTCATAGATTGGAACACTTAATATTGTTAATATGTCTGTCATCCTCAAATTGATCTATAGATTCAATGCAATTCCAATCAAAGTTTTAACACACATCGACAAGCTGATTTACAAACTTACATGAAAAGACAAAGGACAAAGAATACTCAAGACAATTTTGAACAATAAGAACACAGTTGATGGACTTAAACTATTTGATTTTAAGATTTATTATAAAGCTACAGTGATCAAGACAGTGTGCGTTTGGCACATAATCAGTGGAATAGAATAGAGTCCAGAAATAAAGCCACACTCATATGGTCCATTAGTTTTTGGCAAAAGCACTAAAGTAATTCAAAGGGGAAATCAATGAGGAACCACTGTGCAACCATTAAAAAGACTAAAATTTTAAAAGACAGATCATAGGAGCGCCTGCTAGACTGAGTTGAAAGAACAGCAATGCTTGATCTCAGGATCGTGAGTTCAAGCCCCATGTCGGGTATAAAGATTACTTAAAAATAAAATCTTTAAAAAGAAAAAAAAAGGACAGATAATAGTGTCCTTGAGGATGTAGAGCAACTAGAACTCTTACACATTGCTGATGGGAGGACAAAACCATATGGCTCTTTGCAAAACACTAGGGTAATATCTTTAAAAGTTAAACATACACTTAGAATCTGTCCCAGCATTTCCATGTACACAAAGATTATGTATATGTCTTTCCATACAGAGACATAGCATAGTAACATTATTCATAATAGCCCCAAACTGGAAGCAACCCAAACATCCATCCACTGGTGAATGGATAGAGAAATTGTGGTCTATCCACCCAATGGTATACCACTCAGCAATAAAAAGGAACAAACATTAGCACACGCAATAATTGGGCAATCTCAAACACGTCATGCTAAATGAAAGACCTCAAACATAAACGGATGGAGGGTGAGGGGGCACGAGGAAATGTTTTAGGGAAGGCAACTGTTTCCCATTATGATTGTGGTGACGGTCCCCAACTATACGCAATTACCAAAGTTGTTTAAATTATACACTAAAAAGGTGAGTTGGATTGAATATAATAATAGCTAGTGAAAAAACTTCATGAGAAAATTGTGGATGTCCGTAAAGGATAACTAATGGCAGACTTGCCCTCTTGCTATAAACAACAAGAAACTAGACAAAATATATGGGGGGAAAAACCCACATTTTAGAAAAGATTTATTTATTTGTTATAGAGAGAGCACATTAGCTGGCGGGGGTGGGAGGTCGAGGCAGAGGGAGAGAGAGAGAGAGAGAGAATCTCAAGCAGACTCCCTGAGGATCCCGGAGCCTGACTTGGGCTTGATCCCACAGCCCTGAGATTGTGACCTGAGCCGAAGTCAAGAGTCAGACGCTTTAACTGACAGAGCCACCCAGGCACCCCGAAACCCTGCATTTTTAAGACATTGAATAATAGGCCACATAGCACTGAGATTCCCGAGAGAACAAAAAATGCGTCATCTCCTGGCCTCCCTGCCTGGACTAACTTTCCACATCATAGCGCAGGAAGCAGGGGGCCCCCGGGGTAGCGAGCCAATGTCACCGAGCTAAGGAGACAGAGACGGCAGATTGCAAACCGAAACGGCTGGAGTTTGTGCAGGTGGGAACTCTGCAGAGAACCCACTCCAGAAACCAGATAGGAATCTGCTTGGGTCTCTGACCGTGAAGCTGTGCGCGCACAAGGTGAGAGTTCGCCAAGCAAGACAAAGAACAGCTATCAAAGGGCTGTGACCTTGACCATCCCCAGAACTCACACGGAGTGAGGGGATGTTTGAGCCCGGGCCAGCCAGATGGGAGAGATACCCTCCACAGATGAAAACGACATTATGATAAGCGAAAGAAGTCAGACCAAAAAAAGACTACGTATCGTGTGATTACATTTCTACGCGATTTCCAGAAAAGGCAAAAACCATAGAGACAGAGAGTAGATCTGTATTCGTCCAAGGTCGGGGGTGGGGGGGAGGGATATGGAGTGAATGCAAATGGACACGAGGGAAATCTGGGGGGGAAATGGACATATTCCGGAGTGGGAATGTTGTGATGATTACACAGCTGGGTAAGTCTACCAAACTCATCAAACTGTTGCGGGAGAAAAGCTACGGGCACACGATCGGGCCCCAGGCGATGGGGGCACCTGCTGTGACGGCGAGTGTCGGGGTGGTCAGGGCTGCCCCTCAGGAGCTGAAGTCTGTCCGACCCTCCAAGGGAGCAGCAGCAGTTCCCCATAAGATGGAAATAATGCGTCTGGGCTTGAGGACTAGCAAGGCCAGAGGGCAAAGGTAGCACCAGCAAGTCGCCCAAACCTGTGCCCCCTACCACTGGTGCCCTGACACCTGTCCCTAAGCTCTCACCACCTCTGGCCACATGGATGGGAGGCCCTTAGGATCGGATGGAGAAGGGCCCCAACCAGCTTGGTTCCCAGGTGGGATCGTTCTGTGCAATCTTCGTCTCTGGTGGGCGTGGTCACGAATCATCACCAACTTAGCGGCTGGAAGCAAGACAAACTTAGAACCTTACGGGTCTGGAGCTGGGAAGACTGAGATGGGTCTCCCTGGGCTAACATGAAGGTGTGGACGGGGACAGGCCCGCATTCCTTCTAGAGACTCTGGAGGTGAGGCGGGGGTGGGGAAGGGAATCTGTTTCCTTGCTGTTTCCAGGTTTAGAGGCCACCCGTGTCCCATGGCGTATGGCTCCTTCCTCCCCCAGAACCAGCAGCGTGGGGCTGGAGGGTTGAGGCCTTCTTGCACTGACCTCCCTCTGTTTCTCGGCAACCTAGTCCCATCTCCTTTTCTGTGGCTCACACGGACTCTCACTTTACAAGCACCCTTGTGGGGCCCCTGGGCCCACTCAGGTCATTCACGATCACCCCCATCTCGAGTCCGCAGCCCTGATGTCATCTGCAACCTTAGGTACCTCTCTGCCAATTAAAATATACAGTTTGACATATTCGTGGGTTCCAGGGAATAGGACAGGGCCGTCTTTGGAGGGCCGCTGTCCCGCTTACTGCCTGTGGCATGTGGGTGCAAGCCAAAAGTGGGGTGAGGCTATAATGCAATGCCCTCCGGGGGTGGCCTGGAAAGACGGCGCCGAGCTGACATCTGAAGGGACAGCGGTGGGCCTCGAACACGCTTCGGGTGGAGAGAGAAATGGCCCCAAGTTAGACTACACAGAGACTGGGGAGCCGGGGCGCAGAGCTTGGCGGCTTGGTCCGGGGTCTGGAAGAAAACCCTGGGGACAAGGAGATCGAGGGGAGAGGAGGTGACAGAGCCTCAGACAATGAGCGCCAAGGGAAAAGATGTCTGTGTCCCATCGGACTGCCCGCCAGAAAGCCTCCGACACCGAAATGGCCCTAAGCAGCCAAGCAGACAGAATGACTTGGGCCACCAGCCCTTGTCATCAGCTACCCTGGAACGGGTGCCACATTCCCGTGAGCTGCTGAGCCCTTGTGGCCGGGGCGGAGGCTAGTGACGGTGCGGACCCGGCCTGGCTGCACGGGGGTGGGGGACGGTGGGGGGATGGGAAGCCTGCACTAAGGCTGACCCACCTTCCACCTCCGTCGCCGTCCGATCTTCTCCCCCGGCCCCGGTCCTGCCTCCTTGACTCCCCACGGGCCTTGATCCCGAGGACACTTCCCAGTAAGCTGCACCCAGCTCTCGGTCCCCCACTCCCAAGGGAACCCGACTGGGGACAGGGTGCTCGACAACTATGTGCGGTGGAACCGAGCTCCCCCGACTCCACCGTGTCCTCCTTCCGTCCTCCGTGGACGGACACAGCTGCGGCACCGGCCCTAGCTGAGGATCCGAGTCTGCAAGGACGCATTTCCTTCCTAGATGAATGACTGAGCCCAGAAATACCCCCACGACCTCCCACCTCGGGGCCTCAGTAACTCAGCCCACGAAACTCGTCGTGTACGCAGGAGACACCTGCTCCCGGCGCGGGTGACGTCATCTTGCCAAAGATGGCATCCAGAGCACCACATGGGCGCCACCGTTGGACGGGACGAGTGGGTGGTGAGTAAGGGCAGGAGACCCTCCCTTCAGGGGTCTCTGCGGACCACCGTATGCAAGCATTCCCGGCCATGAGTTCGGCACCTTCCTTTGCTGGCACGTAACACAGCCTATAATTATTTAATATAGTCACTTATTGATGGACGCATAGTCTATCCTTCTAAAGCATAAGCTTCACGAGGGTGGGACCTTATCTACCTTGTTGGTTATTACACCCTTGGCGCCTAGCACAGCACCCGGCCCCGTGGGCACGCCCTCCTTCCACCGCCCGCAGGCTGCGGAACCCCCGGGCCATCGATGAGCCTCTGGTTCCTCATTCTGCAAAGTGAGCGGGCAGGGGGCTGTTGCAAGGACACTGGGGAGACCCAGGAACAGAGTCCTGAGCGCGGCGCCCACCGAGACACAGGCACGCGTGGGTGGGAGCAGCACGGAGCCCCCTGGAGAGCCACAGGCAGAGCCGCCTGCCGGGGGAAGATGTTGGAGGCTGGAAACCGATGCCGAGAAGAGCAGGACGTGGGGCTGTGGGGAGCGAGCAGCTGACTCTGGGCACCTCGGCTTTGTGGGCACCAGACATCCTCGGTGTGGGATTTCCTCCACTGGAGTGCAGGCGCTGGCGCAGGGCGGAGAAGACAGGTGTCTTGCAAATCCCGGGCTCGAGCTGGGCCGGATGGGCCGGGCGGAAGGACAAAGGGGCACAGCAGCTGAGGGTACTGGCACAGGAGCGCCCGTGAGGATGTCCTGTGCGGTCTGGAGGTCTGCAGATGGGGAGCCAGGAGGCGTGGGTCCACGTGGGAAAGTCCAGGGAGTGGAGCTGGGGTGAGGTCAGCGGGGGGTGTGGTGGGACGGAGGCGGGAGAGGGCTGGCAGCCTCGGAAGCTGCGGTCAGGGAGTGGGATCCCGGAGTGCAGTTGGAGCCGGCGGGGTGATGACAAGGCCCCGGGGTGTGGGCGGCCGGAGGGGAGCGGAGGTGAAGGTCACGGGGGCGAGGAAGAGGTGTGGGGAGGGTTGCAAGGAGCTGGCAGCCCCCTCCCGTCTCCTCCGCTCGCTTACTTCCCTTCCTCTCTGGGGCCCCGCTGCCTGGTTTCTGGGGTTCTGTCCAACCTCCGGATGACTCACAGATGTGCCTCTCCAGCCCTCACCTCTTAGCCTCAGTTCCGGCTCTTTCGTTTTGCCCTCCACCTAACACGGGGGCAAGCTCCCACTGCCTCCGACGACCGAACTTTCTCCAATGGAGCTTGTTTTCTTTCTACCAAATCGTTCCCTTCCTTAGCCACCCTATCATTGTCTTCCCAATCTCCCAATTTTTATGTCACTCATTTCCTCTTCTTCTTTGCTGGTTTTGCTCCCGCCGTCCTCCGTTATGGAGCCTCGTGAATTATTCAGTCCATAACTGTTCTAAGCTAAGCCCCTTCTTGCAATTTGCAGAGCTAAAATCTGACCTAGAGAATTGGCAGCACAGATCTGAAAAGTGAGGGTTGAGAAATGGGCTGAATCCGTTGTGGGGGGGGGGGAGAAACGTGGGGGGCGGTGCGGGGAAGAAGTCCTCCGATGGGGTAGAAACCGCAGACGGCTGTGTAGTCGGGGCAATGCGGGTTCTCGGCCGGGCCGCGCACAAGCCCCTTCCCCCGACCTTGGCGGGTATTGCAAATAGTCGTTGACGTTAGCCCTCAGCACGCCTGACTCTAGGCATTGGCTGTGTGCTGGTTCCCCTACTGAGAGAACTGGGCCACCCCTAGCCTTACCCGAAGGGCGCCGCATGGCGTGATAAGCTCTGGGCCAGAACTAGGTCTGGCTGTAGCCCCGACGAGCCATGCATCCGGGCTTCGGAGTCTCCGTGTCCCCCTTTGTCCCCCCTCTTGTCTCCGGCACAAGGCTGTTGGGAGAATCAGATACAGTGATGCACGTGAAGGGACCTTGCCAGTGAGGGTGTTTTAGTCTCAGGCAAGTGAGCCAGGGATCATCCTGGCTCGCTAATAGGTACCTACTGCCAACACGGGCTCCTTCAGCCTGGGTCCAGGGAGAAGCCTTGCCCTTAAATGCGATTGTGTTTGTATCATTCAGAACCCACTTAGCGGAGGCTTGTCCGTGTAGACGATCGCTGAGGCAGGATCTCCGGAGTGAAGCTGCTGGTGCCCAGACCCTTGTCTCTAGCGCCACCAGCTGTGTCCCTGGACATGCAACCTTGAGGTGACTCGGTTTCCAGGGCTGAAGGGTGGGGATGGACAGCGGCGACAGGACCATCTCATGGCGGGGCTGTGAGCGTTTAGGGAGTGGGCCTGGGGGCTCTGAGAACAGAGCCCGGCACACACAGTGAGTGCTCAGTCCATGTCAGCTGCTATTATCATCAGACCTTTCACGAGTTCACCCCACTCCCCGAAGGTTGTCCACATGTCCCCCCAAATGCACGGAGATCTCTGTCATCTGCTTTCTTGGGACGGTCACACAACTCGATGCCCCGGGCTGAGTGTCCCACGGCCGGACGCCCGTCCATAGTGACCCTTCCCCTTCCTTGGTGTTTCCCAACTTTGTTTCCTGTTACTTTTATGCTACATGCAAACCCCACCACCACAGGCAGAACTGCCCAGAAAAAAAACGTTAACTAACTGATGGTTTGGCCATGTGTCACCTCGGGGAGGGGAGACCCTAGTGCGAGACGTGGGACAGAAAGCGAGGCCCAGGTGGGAGAGGGGCTGGAGCGGCTCTCAGAACCCACGGGAGGCCCTGGCTACCCCTCTGTCGCCTAAAGGCTCGGGTTTGCTCCGTGCAGACATCTCTCGTTTCTGCCTTCAAGCTGTAGCACATACCGTTCCTTGCACCTGGGGTGCTCGCCAGCCCCCTGCACCCCGCCAAGGCCCCCTTTACAGTGCAGGTGGGCACTGGGACACTGGCACCCCCACTGGAGCCCCCCAAGCCAGCCCCTTGCCAGACCCGACGTTCCTCTCTGCAGACATGAACCCCCCAGCGGTCCTCGCTTTTACGGTTGAAATTGTCCCTGGCTTTGAACCTGTTTCCTGCCTCCGGTGTCTGTGCTTACGATGTTTCTTTCCTTTTTTTCTTTCCCTCGGTGTCATCAACCCCGAACAGGGTACCTGTAACCACATGCTTTGTTATGCGGCGTGGGGGATAGAACAGTGGGAGATTTTTGGGGTTTGCTGTAGAGAAGGCAAGACGGAAGGAAGAAGCTGGTGTTCCTTGGCAACCATGAGAAAGATGTTTGGGGGGAAGCGCTGAGGGGGGACAAGCAACATGCCTGGGGGCACAGGGCGGGCTGCAGTCCCTCAAGAGGCACCCCAGGAGGGAGGTCCAGCAAGCCAGCTGGTGGACTTATTTTCTGGCACCATAACCAGGAACCCTGCCCTATGAAAAGGGGGGGGGGGCAGTTCATCCTGGAAGCAGGGGCAGGAGCAGAGAGGGAGGGCCATTTAGCAGAAAAGCAAAAATATCTGTCATGGGGAATTTTGGAATGTTTGTGCCAGAGGCAGAGAGGAGGAAAGCGGGAAGTCTGAAAAAAGCCGCCTGGGTCCCAGGCCGCAAGCAAGCCCGTCATTCGAGACCACGGAGTGCCACCTAGTGGACACCTGTGGAAGTGCTCCCTGCAGAGGGGACAGGCTCAGGCAGGTGACTTCTTAGAGCTCAGGACACTGAGAGCAAGGAGAACATGGGCCAGGTGCTTACCTCCCTGAGCTCGCCTTACTCTGACCTGTGAAGACTCTGGATCCAGTCCTGGCTCACACACCATCTGGGACCAGAAACTCTGTGTCCGTTGGGAAGCTGGGGAGGGTCCTTCCCTCCACTCCCGTGTTCTGGGATTCCCATTCGCAGCCAGCCCCTGCCCTGGCTGTCCTGCCTGGCCTCCCTGCAGAACCAGGGTGAGTGTGGAGGAACGGCAGCCCTCTTGGGGCATGGGGTCCACATTTAAGCTCTCTATTTTGCCGCCAACAGAAGACCAGCTCCTGGTCTTGGATGCCAGGCTATCTGCACAGCACTTTGCTGGTGAACTCCAAGAAAGATCTATTGCAGGAAAGAGCCCTGGGTCTTGAGTCGGGACTCTAGCCCAGTCTAAACAGAAGCACCTTGGGGATGGGAGCTGAGCAGTTCTTCTAGAAGTTTCTACCTGTTCCTTTGGCTTCTCTACAATTCTACCCCATTTGTCTTTGTTCGGCCGTCTGAAGCGCTTCCAAATAACTGTTTTTTTTTTTAATTCTGTACCTGCAAAGGGTTTTCACCTTCCCAGCAAAAATTGTCATTTGGGGCTAAATGTGCCCAACGTCCTTCATTCTTTAGACCAGTGACTCTCAACCGAGGACGATTTTGCCCCTCAGGGGACATTTGTCTGGAGACCATTTGGTTGTCACACCTGGAAGAGCGAGGCTGCTACTGACATCTAGTGGGCAGAGGCCAAGCTCAGCCAGTGCCCCCCGCACCCCCTCCAGCACCCCCCCAAAGATGGATCCAGCCCCAAACGCATTAGTGCCGAGCTTACGGAACCTTACTGGGAGTTCCCAGACTTCTCAGCATCCCAGTCCCTTAGGCGGACGTTTTCCATTTGTGGTGGATATTTCTACCATCCTATGGAGTGCCTAGTACAGAACCCCAGGCCAGCTCTGACCAGCCTGGGCACCTTGGGGGTCTACCTGCCGGATATCTCTCCGTGGAGCCGAAAGCCTCCATCAGCCTTCAAAGCACTTATCAACTCAACCGTGCATACAATTAAATCCCAGACACAGACTACCTAGAAAAGCTAGTATTGTATTTTACACACACACACACACATACACACACACACACACA
>CM052807.1:116574730-116619284 GCA_028533885.1 Nasua narica | reverse complement strand
AAAAAAAAAAAAGGAGATAAAGTGTTCAGGGTTTCTTTCTGCTGAGACGTGACAGGACGCTGCATTTGCCTCTCTCCCTTCAGGCAAGATTTCGGAGATCGAGGAGGAGCAGGAGGACCCGTACCTGAATGACCGCTGCAGAGGTGAGGCTGCCTCCTGAGGGGGAGTCAGTGCTAACCCCATCCAGGGTCCCACCTCAGGTTTTGCTCAGGTTCTCGTGGGACGAGCCCTTTGGCTGAGAGTCCGCTCAAGTCCATTTGCCCTCCCCGCACACCTGGGCTCCCACCTTCTCTTTCCCCTCGTACTGGGGCCCGGTGGGCTGGTAGGGAGGGGCCGTGTGGGACGGGCGTCAGAAGCCCCGCCCCCCAGCCCCCGTCTGAACACAGGCTGGGGGGGGGGGGCGGCGTTACTGGACTTTGGGTCTTGGAGCCCCAGCAGGTGCTGTGGACAGTATCCATTTGTCTTGCAAGGGAGATGTTTGCAAATTTAAAGTGAGCGGGGCCTGGCAGGTTTGTTTTTCATGTGATAAAACGTTATTTCTCGTTCATGGAACATTCCCACATGTCTAGACTGGCAAGTCTGCCTCAAAGCTCCATTGGGAGGCTTGCCCCGTGGTTGGAGCGTTAGTGGGGAGCAAGCATAATCACAGAACGATGTGGTCCGTGCCCAGCGACAAGTCGGGGCGGGGGCGGGGGGGGGCTCCGGGATGATGGGGGTGGTGGAGGAGGGCAGAGAACCCAGAAAGCTCCCCGTGGGGGTGAAGGGGGGCCCTCCTGGGGGAGGACGTAGCTGGTTGGCGACGGGTGAGGGTGGCTTAGCCAGGAAGGTCCACTGGCCGGAGATTTGGGCGGTAGGAGTGGACGCTGGTGGGCCATGGCGTGGGCAGGGCTGCGGTGGGGGTTAGAGGAAGAGCTGGGCAAGGGGCCAGAGGCCCACAGGCCCAGGGCGGCAGTCAGAACTTTGGTAGCATCTTTAGCTGGTAGAGGTTCGTCCCGGTGAGATTTGCTCTCTGAGCATCACTCTGCTGCCTGCGTATTTGTGGTTGGTGGGGGCGGAGGGTCCCAGGGACACTCAGGGACGGCTCCCTATGAGCCGTGGGGGCCCGTGGGGTCTCTGTGGGGCCTGGCCCCCCTCACGGGACGGCCCCCTCTGTGTCTGTGCTGGGCGGCAGCTCGCCGGGCCCCTGCCTGGCGCCCCCCAGCCCCACTAGCCGCTGCGGGGCTGGCCCGGCCTGGGCTGGGACCCGAAGCAGCAGCCCCAAGGTTGTCCAGGGCCAGGTCCTGAGGGGTCGCCGAGGGGCAGGGAGGGGTGCTAGGCCGGAGGGGGTGGACTCCAAAATGGGGAGCCTGCTTTTGTGTGTTGCCCACCCTGGGGGCGTTGGCTCTAGCCCCGGCCCAACGGAACCGGAAACCCGGAGGGCCTCTGGCGTGCGGGGGGCTCCTGGCTCACACGCGCTCCGGTTTGCTCTGATTCCAGGCGGTGGGCCCTGCAAGCAGCAGTGCCGGGACACGGGGGAGGAGGTGGTCTGCTCCTGCTTCGTGGGCTACCAGCTGCTGCCCGACAGCGTCTCCTGTGAAGGTGACCGCACTCCAGCCACGCCGCGCGCAGCCGCGCTGGGAGCCTCGGCCTCGACTTGGCATCTGGGCAGGGCCCCCCCTGCGCCCCTCGGCCCTCCCATCCTGCCCCGTGGGGGGAAACCAGCGTTCCCTGGAGTCCATGGCGCGCGGCGCCCAGCCACGGCTCTCCCCCCAGAAACACAAACACCGTGTCGGGGAAGAGGCTTGGCTTTGGGGTCTGACCAGGCTCGGAATCCAGGAGCTGCTGAGTGGCCCTGGGCACCTCCCTCAGCCTCTCGGCCCCTCCTGTCTGAGGAAGGCGACGGCCTCTCGCAGGGGCCTTAAGGATCCCGTGCCTCGGGTTCAGGGCCCGGCACGTGCTTCGTGGGTGCTCAGAGCAATCGATTGGAAACTGAGCAGCGGAAAGAAACCACTGCTTTCGATTTGGTGGTGGGTGCCCAGGACCCCGCATAGGCTCGTGCGGGGGTGGCTGGACAGAGGCTGAGAACCGATTGCCCCACGCCTTCCGGAACATTCCTTTCGATAAAGCACGCGGGGGTCCGTGGTTCTAGCTGGTTACTCCTGCTTTCCCTCCATCTCTCCTAGACATCAACGAATGTGTCATGGGTGACCACAACTGCCGGCTCGGAGAGTCCTGTGTCAATACGGTGGGCTCTTTCCGCTGCCAGAGAGACAGCAGCTGTGGGACTGGCTATGAGCTCACGGAGGACAATGACTGCAAAGGTACGACATGCTCGGGGGCCGCACACCTCAGCTCCCCAGGACTAGATGGGATGTGCTGGTAACGGCAGCGCCGGGCTCCCGGGGGCTCTGGGCTCCCTGGTGCCGTGCGCCCCACCCTCTGGCTGCCGGGGGACACTGGCCAGTTACGCTGTTGGTAGAGATTTACCTTCTCTACCGTAACGTTGAGTTGATGACAGTGGTGAGTTTGCATTTCTGGGAAGGCTCAGAGCAGGTTCATTTCAGAACAAGACCCGAGGTGAATTTCAGGGGCTCACATGTGCTTTGTCCCCGCACCCCCTGCCCCACCCCCCAAAATTATTTTTTGCACAACAGCTGCCTTCCATCCGACTCCAGGCTTCCTTGGAGTTCAAAGCATATTCTCTTCCGCTGCATAAAAACATGACATTTCTGGCTGCTGGCCTTTCCCCCCAAGCCATAGATGTTATTTGGCAGATAAGGCTTTGCCGAGGATCTATTAGAACATAGTTTTCTTCTGAGGCTTTCCAGCCCTCCGGAATGACAAAACCATTTGTGTGAAAATTCTGGTCGAGTTACGAGGGTAACTCAAAAGCCAGGCACACCCTCCTGACGTCCGAGGGCCTTTGGGGAAGCTCACTTCACTCCACCCTCGCTGGGCGGTTTGGGCTCCGGGAACCCAGGGGCCCAGCCAGCTGAGTATACACTTTGGAGCACTTGACGACCATGAACTTCAGGGGAAGGGCGCCCAGCTTGTCCAGTATTAATCACCATTGTTCCTATTTGGAATATCGTGACAATTTCAGAATGAATGACTTTATAGGGACAGTGTTTATTGCCGCTAAGATCATTGCTTACTATCTAAACTAAACACACACTTAGCCTCAAGTGAAGGAAAAAAAAAATTCCACATACTGCCAGGAAAATGCCTGGGTTATTTATTATATCACAGAACGTTTGCCTCATTAGAGCCTTGGGAAAAAAAAAAAGAGAGAGAGAGAGTTTTCAATCTTGAGCGATGCGAGCGCTATTTGGCCAGCCGAGGCTCTTTTTTATGTGATTCCTCTATTGGAATGTTTGGGGTTGTAGTCTGAGTAGTGAGCATTAAAAAAAAAACAAAACTTTCTTGTGATTTTTAAATGTTGTGAGATGCTTCTGACAGGACTCTTGCTAACAATCTCCTTTTTTTATGATGTACCAGATATTGACGAGTGTGAGAGTGGTATTCATAACTGCCTCCCCGATTTTATCTGTCAGAATACTCTGGGATCCTTCCGCTGCCGACCCAAGCTACAGTGCAAGAATGGTTTTATACAGGATGCTCTAGGCAACTGTATTGGTAAGACACTGTCGCCAGGGCCGAGAGGGTCTCCCTGGCAGGGTCCCCGGAGCTGGGCCATGTCTCCGGATCATGGGGGGCCTCCGAGCAGAGGTCGGCAAGCGTATCTTATACAGGGCCGGGGGGCAGACATTGAGGCCTCGTGGGCCGTCCGGGCTCAGCTCTGCGGAAAGCAGCCATGGATACATGAACGAACGGGCTGTGTTGTGTCCCCATAAAACCTGATGTATCAAAACAGGAACAGGCTGCGGTTGGCCCTGGGGCTAGAGTTTAGCAATCCCGGGTTTAGACGAAAGCCCTGGCTTGGCTTCAATTTCGGGATCTACACCTGGTTTAGAACTTAAGGTAATTGACTCCCTTCCTCTGACCCTTAATTTCTTCCTCTATAAAATGGGAATAGTCATGATGTCTGCCTTAGAGGCTTGAGGCAAGGCTCAAACAAGAGGGTTGTGAAGTGCCTGGGGTCTTAAAAATCTGTTTTGAAAGATACTCCGTGTTAGTAGTCAGTTTCACAGAGGTGGAGAGGAGCACGGGAGGTGCCAAGGGCCTGGGGCAGGGGCGTGGGGAGCTAGTGTTGACTGGGTAGGGAGTTTCAGTCCGGGGAAAATTAGAAAGTTGTGCGGTTGGATGGTGATGAGGGTTGCACGGCAGTGTGAACGTGGGCGATGTCGCCTGTCTGGAGACTTAAAAATAGGGAAAATGGTACATTTTCTGTCACATGTATCTCACCCCCAAAAAACCACAAAACGACTCTGTCGCTCGCTATCAGAGGAAGAAAATCCCGTGGGAACGTAGTAAACTAGTAAACGCGGGAGGCCTGGCAGGAAGCTCAGGCCGGGAAGCAGCGTGCATGCGGGAGGGGCAGGGAGCCGAAGGGACCCCCCTTCCTCCTGGACCCAGCCCGGCTAACCCCCTGGCTGGGGCACTGTGTGCTGTCGGCACTGACGTCCAGGGCCGGCCTGGCCTTGGCCTCTGCTTGGCAGAAGCTGTTAGGTCTTGCCTTTGAGGAAAGGAAGCCTCCTCTCCTGGCGAGAGGGGCAGGTGCCGCCTGTTAGAACCCGCCCTCCCCGGGGCTGGCCCGTCACCCTCCTCGAAAGGTCGGCACCTCTGCGAGCGAGGGACTGTCTTAGGTCTGGCTCACCCACTCCCAGAAAAATCTGTACTGATCTTTGGTTTGAAATGGTAGTTTGAACTGAAAGATCTGCTCGCATTTTATTTTATTTTTTAAATATTTTTAGCATCCTGGGATATTTAAAGAGAAATACAACAGCGACCTCCACTTTGGACAGGGGCCTCCTTGGAGCCCTGCCCCAGCCTTCTTTAAGGCCCCCCTGTCGTCCCGGGCGGGGAGTGTGGGGAGGCATCGGAGCTGGGGTGGGGTCCGGGGGCTCAGCTTGCCTGGGCTTGGCCCCTCGCCAGCTCCCACCCAGTGCAGGGGACCAGGAGTCTGAGTCCCGGCCCTCCCAGGGCCAGCGGGGAGGAGGGACCTGCCCAGACTTGCTGTGCGCCCGGAGGGGGCTCTGCAGAGGAGGCTGGCATCTGTTGGGGATGGAAACCCTGACTCATGGCAAGAGCAGGCCTGGTTTCCACAAGGAAGGAGCATTGGCACGTCTCAGCGAGGCCCCCACCTCCCCCTCTACGGGGTGCAGACTGTGCAGGGACAAGGTGGAAGAGTAGCAGGAGGGGACAGTGCCCTCCCTGTGCTCCCCTACATGCAGGGAGAGCCTGGGGGTGAGAGTGGGAGAGCCTGGGGGAGGGGAGCAAAGCCCCGAAGGAGCCCCACCCGCCAGTACCTGGTGATTCAGAGGGTTTACAAAACAACCATGAGGCGCCCCTCGTCTCAGCCCTGCGGCGATCCCCCTTTTCATGCGCCCACCATCCTTGCAACCAGACTCAGGATTCTTTCTTTAAAATTTTTTTTTTTAATTTCAAAAGTTTTATATATATAACTCTTTATTTACAAAAATGTAAGCAAATCCCAAAGTGAAGAACGGAAACGTTTCTCTCTCTCAACAGTGTCTTTGTGCCCCTTGGAGCTCCTGCTCTCTAGAGACCCTTTTTTTCTGATGCAGAAGGGGCCGGAGTGAGCCGCCATGTGCTCCCCCTGCCCCCCTTAACAGTGTATTTCCACATCATTTTACATCTGTACCTTTATGTCATTTTTTACAAAATGACCGTGTCATCCCAAATACTTCTCTGCAAGGAGAAAGTGTATCGGGATCCAGTGCTAGTTTCAAGGCCATCTGGGAGAGGGCGCTTCCCCTCCCCTGTGTGCATCCTGGTCTTCAGCTTGCATACCTCTGCCGACGGCACTGTCACTCCCTCCAGAGCAGTGTGAGGCGGTGGGAAGCCCTGACCTCATGGGCAGCCAAATCCATCTTCTTGGGGTTCCTAGAACCGTTCCCAGTGCCCCACAGCCTGCCTGTTCCCGTCTGGCCACCGGCAGATGGCCCCGCAGCTGCAGAGTACCAGCTTCGTGAGCTATGGGGTCTCTATTGCCGCTGGTGAAAACAGCTGGGGACAGTATATAGAAGAATGGGTGCAGCTATGTTCCAATAAAGCTTTATTGACAAAAACAGGCAGAGGGCTGGATTTAGCCGGCAGGCGGTAGTTCGCTCACCCCTGATTTGAGGGCTGGGAGGCAGGACTCCCTGGTTCTAGAGCTGAGTGGGCCCTGGGCCCAGTCTCGTGCTGGGGGAATTTCCTGGTTCATAAAATGCAGAGTGTAGTCCCGGCCTTGCCTAACTTGTAGGCCAGCTGCAGCAGGCGAGGGCAATAGGGACCTAAGCATTTTTGTAAACTGTTGAGTGCTGCACCGGCTTGAGAAGGCTGACTCAAGGGGGAGGGTGGGGTGAGGCCGGGAGGGGAGAAGTACAGCAGGTCCCACTCTTTGACTTCAGCTCGGGAATCTTCTACCATCACTCCCTTCTCTTTGTCCCCTAGATGCCTTGTACGTATCTGACAAGGGGATTCTTGAAAACCTTGGTCCCTTTAGAAGTCTCCCCCAGTAAGAAGTTCCACCTGCCTGATTTGTAGTTATTTGAGAGAGAGAGAGAGAGAGAGAACACGAGTTGGGGGAAGGGCAGCGGCAGCGGGAGAGGGAGAGAGAGAATCGTAAGCCCGACTCCACACTTGGCAGGGAGCCTGTCACGGGGCTCGATCTCATGACCCTGAGGTCATGACTTGGGCCGAAATCAAGAGTCAGACCCTTAGCTGACTGAGCCACCCAGGTTGCCCAGCCTCTGTGATTTTGCACTGAATGGGAGCTGGAGGACCGACGGTCATCCTTGCGGGTTTACTGGTTTGCACTCTCTAGGCGGGTGGGACTCAGAAGGGACATGGCCATGTGACCGTAGGCAGCCTCAGAGGCCGTGCAGAGAAAGATGGATGAGTTGAAGGTTCAGGGCCAAGGAGATGGCCCAGGCAGGTGGTATTTGAGGTAGCGTGTGCTGGTGAGATCTGGGAGCCAGTTGGGAGGCTGATGTGTGGTCCAGGGTGAGCGGGCACCATAGTACCTCCGTGTAGGGTTTTGCAGTGAGGCAGGGACGTCGGGGTTTTTGGAGATCAGTCGTTGGGTTTTTGGAGACCCTCCGTGTTTAACCACGTCATCTTTGTCTTCCCTGCTGTAGATATCAATGAATGTTTAAGTATCAGTGCCCCATGCCCCGTTGGGCAGACGTGCATCAACACAGAGGGCTCCTACACATGCCAGAAGAACGTGCCCAACTGTGGCCGTGGCTACCATCTCAATGAGGAGGGAACCCGCTGTGTTGGTTGGTATTAAAAAAAATCAGTCTGAAATCAACTTTTCTGTCTGCTCCCAGCACATCCCTCCCTTCCCTGGAACGGAAGAGGAGATCCCCAAAGTGCAGCTGTTTCTACCTCTCCATCCATCCCCTTACTCAACTCCAAGCATAGACCTGTATCATTGATGGCTTGGACCGTTGCAGTAGGATGCCAGCCTACCACTGCACCCAGCTTTGTCCCTTTCAGTCTGTCCAGGGTGTCCTGAGCTGAAAGCTCCCTTGTTCCTCTCAGCTCACGTTCCCCACTGATGAGAGACAAGACAGGCAGTGACGCCGCTTACAATTCAGTGCTCCTGCGCTGGCCCCAAATTTGCAAACCTTATAATTCAGATGAAATAGGTCTTGCAGCTCTCTAACCCAGCCCTGCCCTTTCCTCTCTGTGTGGTTTTTCTGCTTTTACACCATTCCCTCTGACCACCTGCTGCTACATTCCTTTGGACCTGGATCTCTGCTAGCTGGAAGGAGTCCTTCTCCCTGCAACTCCCAGAGCACTTCCCTGGCGGGCCTCCGGGCCTTCCCTCAGGGCCACTGGGCACTTCCTGCCTTTCCTGGGGCCACCGCTGGCCAGCCAGAGCCGCCGAGGGCAGGGGCTGCGTCCGGGTCTGCGGTCCCCCAGCACGGTTCTGTGACATCGTGTTGAAGAACAAACAATGCTGCTTTGTCAACGTACATTTAGTTTGCTGCTTTCTTATCTTCCTTTCTGATCATCTTTGGGGGGGATAAAAAACAACCCACACTAAACATTTTTTAATGCGTCATATTCTTTTACAAGATGTGGACGAATGTGCGGCCCCCGCTGAGCCCTGTGGGCCGGGGCACCTGTGTGTGAACTCCCCTGGAAGCTTCCGTTGCGAGTGCAAGGCTGGATACTATTTCGACGGCATCAGCAGGACGTGCGTGGGTACGTGGGGGTCCCTGCAGGCCCCCTGCAGGCCCCGGTGGCCCCCCGAGAAAGTCCCAGTGCAGCAGCCCCAGAGAGCAGACCCCGGGTAGGGTGACTCCCATTCTGGTCCCAGCCCTGCCACTGCGCTCCTGGATGTGAGCCCGGCCCCCACCCGTACGGCAGGTGCTCTGCTTTACCTCCGGTGGGAAAAGGTTTAGGGGACTGTAGCCCACTCTCCAAATGTCCGGAAGCACAAGCGACTTCCCAGAGTCAGTGCTGACGGCTCAGCAGGAGAACCAACAGTGGCATGGATGCCTCCCCGCCGGGAATGGGGACAGACCCCCACTGGCTGCTACCTACCATCCCCAAACCAGGCTGGTCTGGGGAAGGGGAGGGCTGGCAACTGCCCCGCCCACCCCCGGAGCCCCATGTCCAGCCCGGTGGACCCTCCTTTGGGGCTCCGGGGCGGAGAACTGAAGGGCGGACACATGGCCAGGAGGGCCAGCAGTCAGGGAAAGAACATGAGACTCGCCCCGTGGACAGGCAGGCCGGGGGTTTGGGATAAGTCACTCTGCCTCCCTCCTTGGAGAGAGGGGACTGCAGATGGTGGGGGACACCAGGAGGTCACGGGCAGAGGTGGCATGGCGGACGGGGCGGGGGGACGCTGCCTTGAGCTGGTCCCTTTCGCTGAATTGCAGACATCAATGAGTGTCGGCGCTACCCTGGGCGTCTATGCGGCCACAAGTGCGAGAACACGCCCGGCTCCTACTTCTGCAGCTGCACTGTGGGCTTCCGGCTCTCTGCCGATGGCCGGTCGTGTGAAGGTGAGGCCATGCGGGCAGCGCAGGGCCCTCCGGGACCCCCCGCTCCTGGGGAGGGCCCCCACTCCACCTGCAGACCCGTGGGGACGACCTCGAGTTCGTTTCCCCGGCACTTACTAGGCGACGCGCGATCGGGGAAGCTCCTGTCAAAAGTGGCTCATCAGAGGGGACAGCTCACCCAGTCCCTCCCGGGCCCCGGAGTGCCTGGTGGCGTCTGCCCAGGGCCACGCACACAGGGATGGATGAACAGAAGAAGCCGTGTGGGACGTGGCCAAGAGTGTGGGATTCGGCGGCGTCCGACCCACCCTGTGTTCGCCTGACCGTGGGCAGTGGCCGACATCACCTGCCTCCTTGTCTTAACAGAAGAAACGGGGTTGGGAAGTCAGATTTTCAAGTAAATTGGAAAAGACAGATTTTACTTAGACTGTTGCAGTAGCAGAGGGAGACGTCAGTGCAGATCCATCTCAGTTCTGCCGAAACAAAAGGCGAGAGGCTTCTGAAATGCTGGACCATGCTAAGGAGAAGTCCCACGAGATGTTAGGTGGGGGGTCAGCCTGCTTAGGTGGGCTGCACCTGCTAACCGGCTCCTCCCTCCTACAGAGACTGGGAGCCTCCCCTTCCTGATGTTTGCGTCTCAGAGTCATGATTCCTGCATCCTGCAGAAAGACTCTTGGGTTGCAGAGGCTTCATCTCGAAGGGACAGAGAGAGGGTTTGCATTTGCAAGTTTTCTCAAGTAAATACTTGTAAGAAGGAGGCCAGGGCATGTTGTCAGGTGTTGGCCGGAATACTGAGCCTCTGCTTCGGGCCGCGCTGAGCTTTTCAGGAGGCATTTTAAGGCCCCCGTCTTGGGCCAGTAGAAGCGAGGCTGAAGTTTGGTCGGGTCTCTCCGTCCGCCAGGTGGGGGTCGGACAGAGTGGTTTGTGCCGAGTGTTCCGGTCAGCACGTAGCACCGGCCTCCTCGGGAGATGGACCGAGATGGTGTGGCCTGCCCCCGAGAACCAGACCCGATGCCCGGGTATCGGCAAGGAAACCATTCACACGTGGGGTGGGTCCCCTCGAGCTTGGGTTCCAATCCTAGCTCTGCCCTTTTATGGCCTTGAAGAAGGAACTCAGCATTTCTGGGCCCCAGTGTCCTCCGCTGCAAACGTGGGGGGTCGGGGGACCCACCTTATCGGGAGTCAGGGTGAACGAAGCACGGGAAGAGCTCATCCCAGGGTCCCGCGTGAGACACAGCACCGTCTGTGGAGACTATTGATGTCCTTGCTATTATCATTCATGGCTTATGTCACTCCTAAGCAACCAGAGAGGAGATATTCACGTCTACATTAGCAGCCACACTGGGGACAGAAAACTGGGGCCTGGCCAGCTTGGCCACGTCATTCTGCTAAGCATTTATAAAGGCCCCCCGCTCACAAGGTGTGTAGGGAGAATGTGGTTCTTGCCTTCCAGGAGTGTCTGTAGGATGTGACGAGAAATCCCAGGGGGCAGAGCTCAGCAGGCAGCAGCCAGGCTGGGCCTGGGGTACTGCAGGATGAAACATGGGGTGAGAAGCTAATGGACACTCTAGGCTGCCCACCCCTCTCCATGTGAGAAGATGCCAATAAAACTTTGTTTACAAAACCAAGGGGTGGGCCGGGTGTGTGCTGATCCCTGCTCTCAGCAAAGGGAACAGAGGAGCAGGAGCCCGGCGTTGCAAAGCGGGCTGGTGAGCGCCAAGCACTGACATGTTAGGAATGTTGGCATCTCGGCTGTTCACCCAGGCCTCCCACTCTGCAGACGGCATCATCCTGGGGGTACAGCGGGGAGGGCCGTGATCAGATCTCCATTTGAGGATTAGAACTGACCTGGCGGTAGCCCAGGGAGAACCCACTGGAAGGAGCTGAGACTGCAGGCTTTACTGTGGTCCCGATGAGAGGTTCCAGATCCGTCAGCCGTGGGGGAGGGAGTGGGGGCCGCTGTCCCTTGGGACGACCCCAGGCAGGTCCCCAGCCCCAAGCGCAAGCAAGCGCCGTAGCACCTCTGGCCCTTCCTCTGGGTTGACCTGAGGGAGCTGCCGCATCTCCAGCCGCGCCCGGGAGCAGGGGCGGGTGGCTGGCTCCGAGCGCTGACCTGCGGGCCCCCGTGTCTTGCAGACGTGAATGAGTGCAACAGCAGCCCTTGTAGCCAGGAGTGCGCCAACGTGTACGGCTCCTACCAGTGCTACTGCCGGCGAGGCTACCAGCTCAGTGACGTGGACGGGGTCACCTGCGAAGGTGGGGGCACCCCGCTCGGCTGAGGGGAAAGCACCTCCAGCCCCCTTTCGCTTAACGCCCTTCTGGCCTGGTGGGCGGTGTGGGTTTTGTTTTTCCCCCCCTCCAACTGAGATTTATGTGGATACAAAGAAGCCATAGGGAGGGAGGTTTAGAAAGCAGCAAAAGCAGAACCGGTGAGCGTCACATGGGCTGGGACCTTGAACCACGCGTGCAGGAACCGCGAGTGGCCGGGCTTGGCGGTGGCAACCCAGGGGCGCAGCGGGGGCCCAGGGGGCCAACATTCCTGACCCGAAGCTCGGCCTCCCCTTGGCCGGGGCCACGCGTCCTCTGCCCCCCAAGGGCTGAGCCCAGACCCGCCAGGCTGTCAGAGGATTAAACCGAGGACGACCCGGAAGGGCTTCTCACGGTGCCTGGGGCACCGCGGGTGCTCGAGGAAGCTGCTGTCAGGATTCCTTCTCCTTTCCTGGCGGGTGTAATTTTTATCAGCACATCGGTACTCAGTAGCCTCAGGACGTACCTGGGACCTGCAGGTCACCTGCACCGTGTGCTGTCCCCTCCCCAAGCCCCCAGTCTGCCTCCTCCCCCACGCACGCACGCTTTACCCCAGACGCCGCTGTGTGACCCCAGGCGAGGCCCTTCCCCTCTCTGGGCCTCAGTTTCCCTCTCTGGCATGACAGTTTCTGAGGCCACCCTGGCACCTGGAGGCTTCCTGGGTCCAGACTGCCCGTCCTGGCCCGCTGTCGGGAATGGAGCCCTGCCAGGGTCCCCACTCGATGCTGAGGGGGGCTTTGCCTTCGCAGACATCGACGAGTGCGCCTTGCCCACTGGCGGCCACATTTGCTCCTATCGCTGCATCAACATCCCTGGAAGCTTCCAGTGCAGCTGCCCATCGTCTGGATACAGGCTGGCCCCCAATGGCCGCAACTGCCAAGGTGAGCATTGCGGAACCCCCTGGGGTCGCCCAGGCCATGCGGTGCTCTATGGTGCTGGGGAGCTGAGGCCGGGCAGCCCCCCGCTCTCCACTGTGGGGACGCACCGGGGGCGACACCACAGGTAGGGGGCATCTGGGAGGGGGAGGGGAGGCTTCCGCACACACACCCTGGTCTCCCGTACCTGGCACTCCGTCCTCAGGGGGTTCTGAGCTGCCTGCTGGGCCCTCAACAGCCCCAAGGGGCCAGAACGGGGGATGCCGGCCTTAAGGAAGAAGTTAGCCAAGGAGGAAAGGGGAGCTCAGCGCCCAGAAGGCCCCATTCCACAGCACGGGGCCGCTCGTTCCAAGTTGCGCTCGCCCAGCCGACGAACCCCTGATGCGAATCTGCCACAAGTTAAGGACAGAGCCGTGAGCAGACGCTGGAGGGCCTCGTCCCAAGGCGTTGATGGTGACAGGACGGGCGAGGGGCCGGGCGGGTTCTAGTGGATGACCGCCTGTCTCTGTAGTTCTGAGCACAGAGGCCGGGGGTCGTCTCCAGCAGGGGCTAAGTGAGGGGCCGGTGACACCCATCTGTACTCAGCTTCTAAGAACAGTCTAGGGGTCGTCGTGAACTCCGGAACCGAGTCCTTTGGCAGCAGAGTGGGGATGCCGGGTAGATATTTGGGGGTGAAGCACCCTGGAATGGGTCCAGGCAAGGCCCCAGAAGCTGAATCACAATGGTTGGGTCTGTGGGACCTTCCTAGAGCCCCCACCCCCCACCCCACCCCCGGACTCTCAACCCAGAGGCTCCAGAGGCCCCCCCGTTCCTTGGCAGTTCCAGTCGTGAAGACGCTGACCTTGATCAAAGTCCGGCCGGAGCGTGGCCTCGCCTGGGAGGGACCCACTCGGCTGGCCCGCAGCTCTGGGTGGAGGTCACTGTTTTCTCCTTTCTGGCGGAGGAGATGACTTTCTTGCTTCTGGCCAGCCTCCCTCACCGCAGCCCGGCTGCCCAGCCAGGACCGGCAGAAACACATTCCTGAGCCTCGGTCTTTGAGATTAGGAGTGTTGTTTTGCCACCAAGATCAGGCGTCTGGCCCCTCTTCACAGATGCCTCCCAGGCTTGGCAGCGTCCCCCGGACCCACCGTGGGGCTGCTCCAGAGAGCTGTGGGAAGGGGGGAAGCTCCCCCGGCATCACCCACCCCGGACCCTGGGCGCAACCTAGAATTCCTTTAAGCCTGGGTCTCCTCACCCGG
This sequence comes from Nasua narica, assembly GCA_028533885.1. Taxonomy (NCBI): domain Eukaryota; kingdom Metazoa; phylum Chordata; class Mammalia; order Carnivora; family Procyonidae; genus Nasua; species Nasua narica. The sequence goes on along the minus strand of CM052807.1, from coordinate 116,605,742 downwards.
ACCGTATGGGGACAGTAGCTTCTGCCATGCCCCTGCCGGGATGTACGGAGCCCCACACAAGGTAAGGCTGGGAGCCTCGGGAGCCTCAGCCAGGCCACAAACCCTGGTACCAGCCCACGTGGGTTCAAAGCTCGACTCTGCCCCTTACAAATGCATGATCTTTGGCGAGTCCCAGAATCTCTGTGAGCTCCTGCCTAAAATGAGATCCTAACGGTAGTGCCCACAGAACCATTAGAAGGGACAGAACTCCCCTGGGAGGAGCTCTCCCAGGCCTGTTATTGTCCCCCTCATCCCAGGAACTGTGCAGAATAAGTACAGACCGCAAACACTGATGTCCTGTAAGTGTAGGAGCCGCGCGGTGGGAGGCCTGGGCTCCCCGTCCGGGGATGGCGAGGGCGTGGGCGGCCTCCGCCTTCATGGGGCTGCTTCGGGGTCTCCCACAGACATCGATGAGTGTGTGACTGGCATCCACAACTGCTCCGTCAACGAGACCTGCTTCAACATCCAGGGGGGATTCCGCTGCCTGGCCTTCGAGTGCCCCAAGAATTACCGCCACTCCGCAGACACGTAAGTCCCTCGGGGCACCCCGGGGTCTGTCTGCGGCGGCCTTTCCGCGGGGCGTGCTCCCGGGGCGGGCGGGCGGTCCACCGACTGTGCCCTGCCACGGGGGTCCTGGGAAAACGGGGGACCCCTGAGCCTCGAGCCCCCAAAGGCCAGGAGAGCGCAGAGAGCCAAGGTCGTGACTTGGAGGTGGGCGGGCCTGCCCTCGGGGAGCCCAGGCCTCAGGTTTCCCCAGGCTGGGACCAGAGCGCAGGGCAGCTCGAGGGCCTCAGCTTCCTCATAATGCAGGCGTGAGGATGTCCTCTGACCCAGATGAAGGCAGTGCTGGTTCTGGGTGAGCTGAGACGGCTGGGGCGTCCTCCGTTGGCGACCCCTCCCCCACTTCCTGAAAGCCAGAGTCCGTTCAGCCCAGTGACAGTGTGGGCCCAGCACGAAGGGTCTGTGTCCCAGACTTGAAGCTGTGTGTTCCCATGTCAGCGGAGTCTCCCTCCCTCCTGGGCCAGCGGCATGTGTGCTGGAACGTTCCAGAAAGGCCCGTCGTCAGGGCGGAGGGAGGACCCTCTGGTCTCCTTACACGCCACCCTGCCCCTGGCTCCTTGGGTGCCCGTCTCAGGACGAGCTCTCCGGGGAGCCAGATTGGGGTGCGTGTGGCCCCTGGAAATGCTCAAAGCCCCCACACAGCCAGGCTGACCGTGACTCGGCCTTGCGACCTTGAGTCGGCGGCTCCCGCTGGAGGGTCACGGCCTCCTTGGCTGTTGCCCCTGGCCGCAGTGTCCACTCGCTCAGCCTCGGGGCCGCTGCCCTGGCTCGTGGTTCTGGCCCGGCCTCCGGCTTGCTGAGTGCCAGAACGGGAGACGCTCGGATAACCCTTCTCCCTGGCGGCCCTCTGGGCTCCTCCCGGGGTTCGCGCTCACCCTCCGGCCCCCCACCTCTGCGGGCCCGCTCTCTGCCCCCCACGCACGCGAGTATGTTCGTCTGCCTGGAAACGCAGCAGCTCACGTCCTCCCTGTGCCCCTGTGAGCTCCCAGCCCCCCCAGAGCTGGGCCTGCGAGTGGGAGGCATTCCAGAGCCCTCGGGGGTTACCCGGAGGACCAGAGGGCAGCGAGGGCGTCCTTCTGAGCACTAAGAAAGTGCCGTGTCCTCACTTCGAGGCTGGGCTGCCATTGTGTGTTTTAAGAGCCTGCTCTCCGGAGCCTTTGTCTGTGTCTGGGTTTGAGGATTCTGGAAGACCGGCTGGGGCTGGGCGTGGACTTCTCCCTCACTCCCGGCCCCGAAACCCAGAGGAGTTGGCTGCCCTGTGGGGGTCTGCACGCCTCCCAAGCCCGTGGGCTGCCAGGTGGGCGCTGTGTGTTGAGGTCGTGGCTGAGATCGGCAGACCCGGCCTCTCGCCTGCGTGTTGGCGGGTTCTGGAGAAAGTCATTTACTTGTTGGGGGACCGCGGGGAGACCGTGTGCAGGCGTCTGGGGGGACAGCGGGCCCGCAGAGGCTCCATCCCCTGCTCCGTGGCTACTAGGGGTGCAAGGCGGAACAGCAGTGACCACAGAGTGTAGTGGGGCCCCCCGGGACCGGAGTGGGGGGGCGGGGGGTGCCTGGAGTAGGTGATGCTGGAGGATGGGGGGGAGAGCTGAGTCAGGCAGAGAGGGAAGGGGTGATGGGCAGGATGGAAGTAGGGCTGTGGACAGGGGAGCAAAGGGGTTCTGGCCGTGAAATGGGGTGTTCAGTAGGGAACCCGGACCCGCGTTCCTCTCACTGGGGGGTTGATGCTCCAGGGCTCAGTCTGTCCCCGGCCAGTGGATTGATTCATCAGCCGGTACCCGGGGCAGAAAACGAGGGGACTCGCCATTTTCCGTGAGTGAGAACAGGAAGTGGGCCCCCACCCACAATACAGGCAAGAAGGGGAGGATGAGGCTCCCAGCCGTGCCCCCCCAAGATGGCCAAGATTAACACACGTTCCTGCTCCCCAGCGCCACCAGCGGTGGAGCGGAGGGGGAGGGGAAAGGAGCTGGGGGCGGAGCCTGGACCCGACTCCCGGACCACCAGCCCCCGAGTGTTCTCAAGCCTCACGGGGATGATGTGGCATTTGGAAAGCTGCCAGCCTAGAGTCAGGTTCACTTGTGTCTGCCTCCCCCCTCAGTCCGTTCTAGGTTTATTGAATTTCTTGGAGCCTCCATACTCCAGCCGTGAAGGGGGCGGTGATGTCCCGCCGGTTCCCATGGGGTGAGCAGGGATTGTGGCACAGAGCCCCCTCATAAAGCTCACACTGGGTTCAGCCTGGTGGGGTGTGAGTAGGCACCCCAAAGGCGTATTTCACTGCCAGTACTCATGGGTGAGGGAAAGGTGGGCGGGACCCCCGGTGTCCAGGTCCGGGCTCCACCTGAGGGGCTGCATGGAAATGGGAAGAACCCGGGCTGGGATCCTAGGCTTCCAGACTCGTTCTCCTGTTCTTCGGGGCTGTGGCCTCAGGTCAGTGTCTTGGCCACCGAGGGGCCCTTTCTGCGTCTGCAACACCTGCTTGGCAAGGCCTCGTGGATTAGCGAGGATTAGTGGTAATGAGTTCCAGGCATCCAGCCGAGTGCCAGCCCATAGCCCGTGCTTAGAAAAAGTCGTGGGGATGAGAACGATCACTAGACATCCCCGTTTCTCTTCCTCGGGGCACGGCAAGCCCGACGCGGAGGTTCCTCGGGTAACTTTGCCATTCTTGATCTGTGGCTTCCTGACCATGCGACCGACGGAGTTGCCTGGGCCTCAGATGGGTGACGACACGGGGGCTCTGAAGGGCTGGGTGGTTGGGGCCACCACTGCACACAGGGACCCCTCCGGTTACACTTTTCTCTTTGGCTGATCCCGGTGGGGAGTCCGGGGCCAGCCAGGAGCCCAGCGTAGGAAAGGGGGTTGAGTGGCTACAGGATGGGTCTTATCCTGGCTGCCCCTCCCGGAGTGGCGGGGGGGGGGGGGAGATAATGGAAGCTCAGAGCTTAGTGTGAGCCTAGTGACAGCCTCGGACAAGTTGTGAAGCAACCTGGGCAGGACGCAGGGCTCCAAGCAAGGAGGGGCTGAGCTGAGTCCCGTTAACGCCTCAGGCGGGAGTTTACCATTTTTATGGTTTCTTTTCCTCCTCCTCTTCAAAAATCCTCTTAGAGAATTTATTATCTGACTTACAGAAAGCAATTTGTAAAATTTAGAAGAACTGTATTAGGAAAGAGCCAGTAGCCAGCATTTCTGAGGTGAACATTTTGGGTGCCTTGAGAGGAAAGATTTAAGGCGCACATATTCTCTCTCTCTCTCTCTTTCTCTCTCTTTCTCGGCCTCAGCCTTCCCTTTTCTCTCTACATAGCCTCCTTCTGGGCAGTGCCGCTGGCAGCCAAGGGGCGGTAACTGGAGCATGACCCAGCGGGCTGGGCCACAAACCACAGTGCTGGGCCCCTAGGGTCATCTAGGCTGTTAAGATCCTGACCACACGATTCCCTCCGACCCACAGGAGGAATGTCCAAGTGTTCCAGAGCCTGGGCTGGGACCGAAAACATCCTCTTTATCCCCTCAGTAGGGCCGACCCCTAAGACTCAGGGTCTTGGAAGCCAGAGAGAGGCCAGGCAGCCTTGGCTGGCGGGGCTCTGGGCCTGAGGGTGTAACAGGGGTGGACGGAGGGGGCGGAGGCCCGCCTCAGCCTGTTCCCGGGGCTTCTCTCCAGAACGACAAAGGCATGGAAGTCAGGGAAGTGCCAGCAGGGAAGGCTGTGGGTATGAGACAGTCTGGGGGTGGCCCGAGTGGCCAGGCCGCCCAGGAGAAAGGACCGGGCCTGGAGGGCCTTCTTTCTCCGGCGTGTGTCGACTTTCAGCAATTGCATTTTCACAGATAATAGCGTGTTCTGATCCAACTGATTGAACTGAAAAAGTGGGGCACATTGTTCTCTCGCACACCATGAGATGGTAACCAAGGCGTGCGGTCCCGGGGAGCTGGCCCTTCTCTGCGTGACGGCAGCCCCCCCTCAGTCCAGACATACCAGCCAATAAAGCCTTTTGTGTCGGCCCAATGGCAGGCAATTTGCCAGATGCAGTAGTTGACGATTTCGGTGGTGTTTCAGCAAGTGCAGGTGTAGAGCAGGGAAGGACCATTGAGGTTGGAACCTGCCAGGAAAATCGGGGCCATATTCATTTATGTCCGTTTACTAAGCACATAGTAGGTGCCACGTGCTGGGTACTGGAGATGAAGCCAAAGAGCCATCGCCTGGCCCTTGGGAAGTGAGAGCTCTGTAAAGAGCCAGGCTCAGAAACGCTTCGTGTGAGAAAGAGCTCGGGGCGCTCTGGCTCTTGGGTCCGGGGAGGGGCACGGTTCCCCGGTGTGTGCGGCCTGCGGGGGCTAAACCAGGGCGTCACGCACACTGCACTTGCCCCCCTCCACACCCGCCGGGCTAATGCTTCCATCTGACCAATCAAAACCCTGTCGCGGACCGGGTACAGGCCACACAGAAGTGGGCAAGCCTGTCCCATGAAGGAGCCTCTAGTGCCACCTGCTGGCCAGACCCACCAGGCCCTTCCTGAGAGAGGTGGTGTGCATGCGCACAGGAAGGCCTTCTAGGGAGGGCGACTTTGCTTCTGCCGCTTAGTCCAGACTGTGGGGTCGTGGACGTGTCCTCACTGAGCTTTGATCTTTCATCAGTAGAACAAGAAAACAAAGTGGGACAGTGAAGTGAGCTAATGAAAGGAAAAACCCTGATGTACCCAGCCCGATGCCAGGCACCATCCCTCAGGGTCTCCCAAATCGCCTGGGGTTAGGCCGCCCCTCAGCAGCACCCTTCTTCTGCTTACCTTCTTTCCTTTCTCTCCCCTCTGTCTCTGGGGCCTCTCCCATGCGTGATTCCTCACCTACCATGGAGGACCATCCCCCAAGGGGGATCATGGAGCTCACTCCCTGGGCTGTTCTTTCTAAGTGCTCAGAATGGTAAATGGCCAAGTAAATGAAATGATTTCCTACCAGTCCTGATTAAGAGCCAGAAATAGGATGTAAAAAGAGACCACACGCAATAAATGCCAAGTGTAAAATAAGTCCAAGTGAGCCAACACGAGGCATGGGAACTTAAAGAGCTGGAAGGGAGATGGGATGGAAGACTAGAACAGTGCATGTCCCTGGCTGGAGAATTCCAACACGGTCAAGATGGTAGAACTTCCTGGGACAGGCTCTGCCATGCCCCATAGGGCTATGTACTTTGGCTCCACTTCCTAAGGTAGCTGCCATCAGAGTGTGAAGGCCTAGCATTCAGGAAGCAGAAGATAGTTTGTGTCCCCATCCTGTCACAGGAAGTTAGAACCTGTCTCTATCTCTGTCACAGGAAGTTAGGAGCTATCACCACCTTGTCACAGGAAGTTAGAACTATAACAGAAAGTTAAAACCTCTTTCCATCCTGTCGCAGGAAGTTAGAAGCTCTTCCCATCCTATCACAGGAAGTTAGAAGCTCTTTCCATTCTGTCACAGGAAGTTAGAAATGATCATCATCCTGTCACAGGAAGTTAGAACCTGTAACAGGAAGAACCTCTCCCCATCCTGTCACAGGAAGGTAGAACCTACCACAGGAAGTTAGAACCTCTTTCCATCCTGTCACAGGAATTTAGGAGTCATCATCATTTTGTTACAGGAAGTTAGAACCTGTAACAGGAAGTCAAAACCTCTTCCCATCCTGTCATAGGATGGTAGAACCTGTCACAGGAAGTTAGAACCTCTTTCCATCCTGTCACAGGAAATTAGGAGCCATCATCATTCTGTCACAGGAAGTTAGAACCTGTAACAGGAAGTCAGAACCTCTTCCCATCCTGTCATAGGATGGTAGAACCTGTCACAGGAAGTTAGAAGCTCTTTCCATTCTATCACAGGAAGTTCGAAGCTATCATCATTCTGTCGCAGGAAGTTAGGACCTGTAACAGGAAGCTAGAACCTCTTTCCATCCCGTCACAGGAAATTAGGAGTCATCATCATTCTGTTACAGGAAGTTAGAACCTGTCACAGGAAGTTAGAACCTCTTTCCATCCTGTCACAGGAAGTGGGGACCTACCGCCATCCTGTCACAGCAAGTTCAAACCTGTGTCCTCCATTCCAAGGCCTGGCTGTCCCTGTGGACTCACAGGAACCTGGGCCTGGAGCGTGAGGCTCAGCGAGGGGGCTGAGGAACAGACCTCACTTCCAGAGCACAAATCTGCCTTCCTCACTCACTCTGTGACCTTGGGAAGGCCCCGAACTCTTTCAGGCTCGGTTTCCTCATCTGAAGAATGGCACTCAACCCGCTGCCACAGTGCAGTTCCAGTGATCCCACTAGAGAAAGCTCGATGATGAATGGCCGAGCACTTGGTAGATGGCGGCAGCCATGACTGCTAGTGGCGGAGATGATCACTTCTAGGGTCCTCTCTGGGACCCACCAAGAGCCCTGTATGGCCCTGACCACTGTCTGGGTGAGGGGCCAGGCGCCTGGACGACACTCCGGGGGCAGGGTGTGCCTGGTGAGTGTGGCCCGGGGTGGGGCCCTGCCAGTGAGAGGGGACGCACCTCACTCCCGGCGCAGCCCTAGACCCCAGCCACCCAGCGCCCCCTGAGGGTGTTGGAAGAGGCTAGTGGCTGAGTCAGCGGCTCGGAGGTCCACGGCACCTCCCGCAGGTGAGTGAGGGGGGCTCTTCCTGTTGGCTGAACTGACCAGAGGGGTGGCGGGAGGCCCCGCACAGTGAGCCCCCCGCTTTCCCTTGCGCTCTGTTGTCCCTCCGCTTGCTGAATTTGCTCTAACCCTCTTCTTGTCTCTCTGTCCACTTTTCTTGCAGCCGCTGCGAGCGCTTGCCTTGCCATGAGAATCAGGAGTGCCCCAAGCTGCCTCTGAGAATAACCTACTACCACCTCTCTTTCCCCACCAACATCCAAGTGCCCGCGGTGGTTTTCCGCATGGGCCCCTCCAATGCCGTCCCTGGGGACAGCATGCAGCTGGCTATCACCGGCGGCAATGAGGAGGGCTTTTTCACCACCCGGAAGGTGAGCCACCACAGTGGGGTGGTGGCCCTCACCAAGCCTGTCCCTGAGCCCAGGGACTTGCTCCTGACCGTCAAGATGGACCTCTACCGCCACGGCACCGTCAGCTCCTTTGTCGCCAAGCTTTTCATCTTTGTGTCCGCAGAGCTCTGAGCACTTGCTTTGGGCCGCTGGGGGCTCCCTCTTGTCGCTTTCCTAACCCTCCCCTCCGGGATTTTAATAAAGTTGTAGCAGGCGATCCCTACACAGCATGCCTCGCGTGCCTTGGTTTTATTTCGCATGGTGGGGATTCTGTGCTGTTTACCACCCTGGGGGGAGGGGGGAGCGCGCAGGCACCTACCATTGCCTGGCGCCCTCGTGCGGTGACGAAGGGTTTGTCATACAGTAGTGTGCATCTGGGGGGGGGGTTCCCTGTTGATGGAGGTCACGGAATACCCCGCTAGGGAGCCCCCGGGGCGGGGAGAAGGAGGTTCGCGTGTATCATTTCAGATGAAGGATCTCTTCCCCATATTGTGCTGAGCCCAAAGGAGGAGGCGATCATTAAAAAGAGGTTATTGAACTTCTTCCTCTCTCATTTTACAAACGTGAAAACCGAGGCCCGGAGTAGGGAAGAGGCTTGGCCAAGGTCTCGTGGCCTGTTTGTGGCAGAGCTGGGCCATGGGACCAGGGCTTCTGGCTCTGCTTGGTTTCCTTGCTGTATCACGTGGAGCTGAGCATTTACTAGAGCCAGAAAAACTTGACCCTGAGATCCAAGCCTCTCGTTCTGTTTGTCTTGATGAGAAACCCGAACTTGCGGTGGAAAAACACTGAACACGGTTGTAGAATCTTAGCTGCAGCTCTTGCCTAAATAAGGTTAGTTGCCTCTGTTGGGGGTTGTGCCCCCGTGCCGGGAGGCGGTGAAGGACAGCACAGTAAACGTGCCCGCTCATGGGAACCACTGAGCGTGCGTCAGGTCCTTTGTGCATTACCTCCAGGGGTGCAAGGCAGGTGTCTCATCTCCTTGGAGACTCAGAGAGGGTGAGTGATTTGCCCAGGAACACACAGCTGGTATTTGAGCCCTGGCTTTACAGGGCTCCACAACTCGGACTATTCCTTTCTATCACAGTACCTTCAAACATGGGCAACAGTACCTTCAACCCACCTGCCTCTCTTCATCTTCCCCACTATGATTCCAGCCAAACCATCGTCACAAGGCCCCAGAGTGCCTTTCAGGCCCTGTGTAATTTAGTCCTTGCATGCATCTCCAGCCTGCCTCCCAATTATTCTCCCCTTGATCACTTCCCTTGAGCCTGCTGCCTCAGGCCCTTTGCACATGCTTTGCACCCTCGGCTTGAAAGTCGGTTAAAGCTCACCTTAAGTGTTCCTTTCTCAGTGAGGCCTTCCTCACACCCTTGCATTCGTTGTCTCCTCTGTCAGTCTTTCTCATAACACTTCATTGTTACACTTATCCCTGTTGGCATTTCCCGCCTGTCGGTGTTTCGCTTCTATCTTCTCCGCTACCTAGATGCCTCCGTGACGGCAGAGACCAGCTCCATCTCGTTTGGTGATGTTCCCTAGCTCCTGGTGAGGTGCCTAATGCACAGTAGGTGCTCTGTCCATGTCTGTTGAGGGACGGGATGACTTTCTGCCAACATCAGCTTATGTCTCTAGCATTTTCTGTGACTGCCGATGCTGTTTCCAAGCAGAAACAAGAGGGGAAGGCAGAATACCACAGAGGAACCAAGTAAAGGATATTGCACGATCCTAAGATCCTTTCTACAATGACATGTAAGTTGGTGGGGGAGGGTGTCCAGGCCTTACTGTCTGGTAGGGGAGACGAACGTACAGGAAACTCTGTCCTTTTTGACAAAGAGCAGCAATTAAGTTGCCATGGAACCATGCAGACTTCTAGCCAGTCTCCTCAAGCCTCCTCTTCTAGCCTGTCTCCCATACCTCTCTCTGATCATGTCTGGTCTGGACAAGCTCCCAGTCTCCTATCTTCTGGTGCATCCTCCAAGTTGCTGCTAGAGGGCCCCCTCTCAAGAGCCAGTCTGGTGATGTCCCTCTCTCATTAGGACCTTCTGTGATTCTCTTTTACGAGCAGAGGAAGTCCAGCTCTCTTGAATGGCATTCAAGGCTCTGCCCACCTTTCCAGATCCATCCTAGCTCATCCTCTTTGTTCTAGCCACGCAGAGTTGCTCGCCCTTCCATGAATGTGCCTGCCCTTGGCTTTAGCATGTGCCGTGCCATCGTTCTGCAAACTGCTATTCTCCTTGAAGCGTGAGCTCAAAGATCACCTCCTCCGTGAAGCCTTTCCTTAATCTGAGCTCGCATAGCTCTGGACGTACTCCATCTGAACATTTTCCCTATTATCTTGTGGTTGTTACTTTTTATTATCCCTACTGCACTGGGGCCTTTTTGAGGACAGGGATTATGTCTGTATTCTCTATAATTTCAGAGTGTTTGGTCTGTAGAAGGAGATCAGTAAATATCTGAATAAATGTATAGGTGGATGGATGGATGCATGCATGGATGCCCGGATGGATGGATGGACAGACTGAGGGATGGATGGTTGGATGGATGATGGGTGGATGGATGGATGGATGGGTGGTGGATGAATGATGGATGGACAGTTGGACGGATTGATGGATGGATGGGTGGACGGATGAACAGATTGATGGATGGATGGTTGGATGGATGGGTGGATGGATGAATGGGTGGACGGATGGACAGATTGATGGATGATTGGTTGGGTGGATGGATGAATGGGTGGACGAATGGACAGATTGATGGGTGATGGATGATTGGATGGATGGATGGATGGATGATGGGTGGATGGATGGGTGGATGGATGGGTAGATGGATGGGTGGACGGATGAACAGATTGGTGGATGGATGATTGGATGGATGGGTGGATGGATGAATGGGTGGACGGATGGACAGACTGATGGATGATGGATGATTGGATGGATGGATGGATGGTATTTTCAAGGCTCAGTTCAAATATCACCTCTTCTGTGAAGTCAGCAAGCTACAGCAGGGATCTAGTTATTGTATTCAGTTATTCTTTCCTCATGCTCCAGATTGTTCAGGTTGGAAGAAGCATTTTTCCTTCATGTCCATAGGAGTATCAAGTGGGAGAAAACTCTCAGGGGCTTTAGAGGCCACACAGTGACCTTATAGGGTTTGCCAGAGTCCCCTGTGCAACATTCCCACCAACTGACTCTCCAGCTTTGCTTGTACTCTCCTTCCTTTGTGGAACTCCCTACTTCTTAAGGTGGCCTATTCCATTTTAGGACACCTCCGCTGTCTCTGTGTTTGTGCGCCTGAGAGCACATGTGGGGCTATATCTTCATTACCTGAAGGCTCATCTCTGCCCTGCGGTTCCTTGAGGCTACATAGTGACAGTCCTACATCGTACTGCTGAGATCATGCAGGGCAGAACGTAACAAAAGAAACTTGAGTTTGAATGTCCTCCTTGACATTTACTAGTTTTATGGCTTATCCAAAGTCATAGATAAGTCACTTGCCCTTTCAGAGCTTCATAGCCCACTCACGGGTTATTTCGAAGATTACTTGCAATTGCAAATGAGGCATTATCATATGTATATCATACATATAATAGGCAGTCAGTAAGTGTTGGTTTCTTTATTCATTGGAAGGAACGTGAGAGTTCATTTGGATCTTGAGTTAAACGGGGAATGAAGCTTCAGAGGGTTTGGACATGTCCAAGGTCACTGCCATCACCTCTGACTAACTCCTAGGCCTCTGCTCTTCTGACTGGATCACTGTACTAACCCTAGCTCCCAAGGGCAAATGATAATAATCGTGATTGTCGCTATTATAATGATAATAATCATAGCTATGATAGCTAACACGTGTACTGTTTACTGAGGCCCAGGCACTGCTCCAAGCATTTAACTCAATTAACCCTCCCAACAGCCTTGTGAGGAAAATGCTGTTATGATCCCCATTTCACGTGGAAGACTTGGAGGCATAGAGCAGATAAGTAACATGCCCAAAGTCCCACAGCTGGTATCAGGAGGGACTGGGATTCAAACCCAGGCAACCTGGCTCTGGAGTCTTCTCTGAAACCCTGTCCCCTGCTGCTTTGAATGCTGTGAAGAGGGTGGGATTGCCGGGATTAGTCAGTGCTGGTCAGATTGTTATTCTCATTTCTGAAATCATGGATATGAGCCCTATTCTGTAATTCCCAGGTATATAATAGGATGTTTTATTAGCTAAAGAGGGAGGCAGTGTGGCATAGAGAGAAGAGCTGTGGAGATAAAATGAGATAATGTGCGAGAACTCTAGCACAGAGAATCTGGGAAGATGCAGCCACATAGTGTTTAAAGCTCTCTGGATCCCAACCCAAAGTATACAGACGGCTGAACAAAAAATTTTAAAATCTATGGGAAAACATGCCCAACTAAACAAGGTGACATGATATCCTTATGAGCCCCAAGATGCAGTTTATGTCCACCTGCATGGTCTTGGCACCTGTGCAGAAGAAAGCAGTGGAAGACTTCAGGATAGTCAATAGGTATTCCCTAGAAAATATAGCAGAAAAATTTCAGAGCAGCAGCTGAGACTGGGAGGCATTTTACTCATTCTGTTGCAGTGTGTGCAAGGAGTTCATGGAAGCATTGAGGGAATGGAGCCATGTAGCCCCTAGAAAATCTTGGAACTGAGCCAGCAAGGATTGCCTTAAGGTCAGGAGCTCATACTATGGAGAAGCTGTTGGAAGTGAAATGCAGAGTGGAGTAGGAAAGAGACAATAGACTGTGGATAAAGAAAGTCCAGGTAAATGTAGAGGAGTATCAGAAAGCAAGCTGCTGCAAATGCCAGATAAGGGAGCTCTGTGAAGTCAGAATAACTGCTGTGAATATGCCTTTTTCTAAAATTTCAGGAAAATTAATTTCACTTGAAAATGATTAACCAAAAAGTATCACATACAAAATTGAATATCACATACAAAGTTCAAGTATTGCATACAAAGTTGGATCGCATACAAAATTATTGTAAGAGAAAGGATAAAAAGGAACTGAATGACATCTCTCTGCATAATGAAAACACACCAGAAAGATATGCTCAAAATCCAGATCTAAACTGGATTTATCAAGATATCAAAATCCATATCTAAACTAAACCTATAGCAAAACAAAGTAAAAGTATTAGGAAAATGATCAAAAATGGAAGAAAACTGTAAGTCAGAATTAGGAAAAATTGAGAAATGAAGTGACAGAACCCAGAAAATAACTTAAAATTATAGCAAAAGCAACTGCAGAAAAAAAAAAAAGCAACTGCAGAAACAAATACTTGAGAGAAAGAGTGGCTGAGAAAAAGACAAATTTTACAGATCAAAAAAGAAATAGAAGAGATGAAAAGGCTTGAAGAGGAAGTGACAGACATTGAAGACACACAAAGAAGACCCAACATACAGATAATAGAAATCTCTGAGAACCGAACCCACAACAAAGGAAAGAAAGAAGTATTAAAAATGGAGTATTAAAAACTCAAAGAAGTTCTCAGAAATTTAAAAAAAAATTTGAAAATCCATGTTGAGAGAACACACAGCATGCCTGAACATACTTACTCAGAGCAGCAAATATCAAAACATAACCTTGTAAAATTATCAGACCATGAAGGAACGAAGACAAACATCTAGCAGGCATCTAGGTAAAACTAACAATGACTTTTAAGGGGAAAAATTGTATTGACATCAGACTTTTTCACAGCAACACTTATGCTAGAAGAAGCTGAATACTAGGATACTCAAGAAAACATAGGCCAAGATTATATACCCAACAAAACAGACTTGTTTGTACAAAGGACACAAAGTATTACCAACACGCAAAAGTATCAACATGCAAGCATTGGGCATAGTTACCCATCCAGCTACAACTAAGTGAGTGTTATAAGGAAATTGCATACTGAAAATTGTTATATGTTCAAACAATGTAGATAGAGCACAGCTATTAAAAACCGCAGATAGAATAGGGAGGACATATCCAAACATTATTTTAAGTACTTGTTGTCAGTGATGATTTTAGCATTGCTCTTCTGGGACTATGGTGTCAGAATATGGAAAAACTACATCAATAATTATGGAATATTCTATCATCTCCTCTGTTCCTAAGAATGAGGATTCTGTTATGGAAGAAAAGAGATTCCTGTATAATATAGAAGGGATTAAAACTCTGTATGCTTCTTGTTTTGTATCAGAAATATCAGTAGGAACTCATGATATATTTTACCTTTAAAAATACACTGAAATGGCCTGGAGGCAAGGGCCAAGCCAGCAGCACCCACCATACCTAGTATCTAGGGTATGGTCTTGAAATACCATTTTCCATTAAAAACAAAACAAAACCAAAAAATCCACGACTTCTTGGAGAAGTGGTTGGGACAGGAAAAGTAAAGATGTGACAGACCATCCTGTTGTAACATAGAGTAGGAAAGCTACTGAAGATTCCTGGAGCCACTCTGATCATCCCTCCGACCAAAGAGGGGAAAGCTGGAGTTCCAAAAAAGGATAATAATTGCAATGGACTGAAATTCATCAAATAGTTTAAATCCATGAGTTCATACTGATATTTTAGAAAAATCAACGGGTACCCTCTGGACGATGATGGAGAGAGAGAGAGAGCAAGTTCATGATCCTGAAAACTTGTGAAAACAAGGCAAGAATTGAGCATTGATCTTGCTTTTCTTCTATGAATTATACTCCCTGGTAACCAGATAGCGTATGAGGGGCAGTGCTCTTTCCAGAAGTATTCCAACTAACATACTAAAAGAGAAATGATAGAATCAGACTACCAGCATTTTGCAATCCCTGATGAGTCGGGGGGTCTAGGCCCTAAGCATCAACAGCTGCTGACATGACAGAGAGAGAGAGAGACAACGAGATAGCAAGTGCCCCCCAATAGCATCTGATCGGGTCTGGATCCAGCAGCCAGAGTGCCAGAAACGTGGAGGACAGAGGAACACGATGCATCCCACCATGAGGGTGCAGTTGGCGAGCCCACTTGGAGGAAGTTCTATGGCTCAGAGACTTCCAGCTCCTTAACAAATCAACTGTCTGGGAAATTAAGGGACAGAGAGAAAACCCGTAGATTAAAAAGGACTTGAGAGCACGTTTTTCTCATGGACAAATCTGAACGGCTGTGTCTCAAGGCATGCACCCATGTGATATGAGCTATAAAGAAAGCCACGTGGGTGACGCTGGGACTGTCAGGACAGGGGTCCTGGGGTGGGGACAGGCGTGCAGGGGGGTCCTGAGATTGGTGCAGGCACGTGAAGGGGCCTTGGGTGGCGGATGGAGGATCTCTTTCGTGACCTGAGCGGCGATGATAATACTCATTAAACTGCATCTTAGTTCCGGGTAGGTTTTGCATCTGTGTTTTATTTTACAATAAGGAGGATTTAAAATCTGTCTGGCAAACAAGCTCCCCCTTCATCTCCCCACTCCCAGTCTGTCGCACGACCCTGGGGGTCTGACCTCTTCATGCTGGGCCCTGAGCTGGGCACTACGTATGCGGCTCCCTCCCTTACTACCCCACTGCCCACCTGACTGGGGGCTCCAGGGAGGCGGGACCACGTCTCCCGTGTTTGCTTCGGCCTCCCTGGTGCCTTGCACGCCGTAGGCCTTCAAAACACACTTGGTAAGCACGTGAAGCTACTTGCAGTGGCGGAAACTGAAGTTCAGCCCATACAGTTGGGCCAATAGCGAAGCTTCGCTTCCCCACAGCCAGGGTAGATGGAGACCGGAGTGTGGGTCCCGGTCCAGTCGGCAGGAAGGGCTCTGCGGCATCCCCGCCAAGCAGCTGGCCTACGGAGGTCACCGCGTTTCTCCGGTGGGGCCGTCTCCGGGACAGGCGCTCCCCGCCGGGCCACCTGCGGCTCCTCCTGGAGCAGGGGCAATTCCGACTTTCCCATCCGCCTCTTGTGCTGTGGTTCCCCTCAGGCTCCGCCAGGAGAAGACAGACACCGTCCGCTGCATCAAGTCCTGCCGTCCCAACGACGTCACCTGCGTGTTGGACCCAGTGCACACCATCTCGCATACTGTTGTGTCGCTGCCCACCTTCCGAGAGTTCACCCGGCCTGAAGGTGAGTGGTGCTTGAGCCGAGAGCTCGGCCCCAAGGAGCCACTCCCTGGTAAAGACATGGAGTGGCCTCTGGGGCTCCCGGTGTCCCCAGGGCGCACGAAACCACACCAGCCCGTCCCTGGCTCTCAGCCCAGGAGGATGCTTCTTCTGGTCACAGCTGTTTGGGAAACAGCTGTTGAGCGTTGGCTCTGTGCCAAGTGCTGGGGCATCAGGGAGGGCTTCTGGGAGGAAGTAACTTCCACGCCGGGGCCCATGTGGTCAGTAGGAGGAAAGTAGTGAAAGTGAGGAGCAGGGAGAGAGGAGGGTGCCAAGTGGAGAATCATCTGGAAAGGTCTGGAGATGAGTTTGGGGGTGGTGGGCATTAGAGGAACAAAGCCAGGTTTTTCCGGCTGGAGTGGGAGAGGCTTGGCGAGACAGGCTGGGAAGGATAAGCCTTAACTCGGGGTGGAGGTTTCCACTGCAAGGCTCTTGGGAGCCATCACAGGGCTGGGCCCGCTGCTGTGGGCGGATACAGAAAGGTCACCGTGGAGACCGAGGGGCTAGACTGGATCCAGGGAGCCCCAGAGTAGGGCAGGGTTCCCAGCCCCACCCTGCAGG
This sequence comes from Nasua narica, assembly GCA_028533885.1. Classification (NCBI taxonomy): domain Eukaryota; kingdom Metazoa; phylum Chordata; class Mammalia; order Carnivora; family Procyonidae; genus Nasua; species Nasua narica. The sequence continues at coordinate 116,589,498 of CM052807.1, read as the reverse complement.
CGGCTCCTGGCTGGCTATGTAGACCGGCCGTGTAGACCGGCCGTGTAGACCGGCCATCACAGCACCCTTTCCGCTGGGGTGGGACCTGCGGCGCGGCACCCTCCCTGTACCTGTACGGCTCCCTCCTGGGAGTGCAGCCCCCGTGCTGAGGCTGCCGCAGCCTCCAGCCTCCCCTTCCCCTGCGGGGTCTTCGCCCCTGGCCTTGGGAGGAGCTCACCGTGCTTGATTCACGTGGCAAACGTGGACGAATCTCCTGGGTGTCAGGCTCAGGGCCAGGCTCTGGGGCGCAACGATCAGGAAGAGCCCCCTGACCTTCCGAGGGGAGAGGTGCTGGCTGAACCCCACGTCCGCACGCTGTGATAGCCTCCCACAGAGGCCCAGGAATGCGGGCCGGGGCTCCTGGCTGTGGGGGGCAGGGGGGAGGGAGTGATGAGGGCAGGAGAGGCTCCCCAAGGACGTGGTTCCCTGAAAGAGCAGGTGGCCCATTGCTCCCCTCCCCGCTGACTCGTTCTTCGAGAAAAGGAGAGGCACGGGATCTCTGCAGGGTGGTGCGGACTTGGGTCGGAGGAAGTCACTGACTGGGGTTCGCCTCGTGCCAGATGAGAGGCTTCACCAAACCACACACAACCCTTCCCAAACCCCTAACGGCCGGTTTGGTGGCCTCTGGGGCCGGGTTGGTCTGGGAGTGGATCCTACAGGGAGTTGAGCGTGGCCGGAGATGTCTATCAGCATCTGGGGCCCCGGCAATCCTGCCCTTGACCTTTAGCGCTGAAAGGACCCTTAGCGGGCACTGGCGGTCTGCCTCCTTCACCCTGCAGAAGACGCCTCCAGATTGCCCGGAGCCAGGGGAGACTCAGGGCCTTGTGCCCCCAGCCCAGCGCAGTTGGCCCTGCTTGACGAGGGGCAGCCCCGGGGACGGATATAGCCACCAACTGCCCAGCCCACCCCACGAAGTGGCTTTTCTGACCCGTATTACCGCGGGACGTGAGACCAGCCTGCTCTCTTGCCCTTGCCGACCTCTCTCCCTTTGTCCCCGCATCCGCCCCCCTCCCCCTCCTTCCCAGCTTCACGAAGATCTACAACTAATTGCTAGTTGTTCCTCAGCCCCGCCACGGCTCCCCATTAGCTGTAGGACCTCAGGGAACACCCAAAGCTCCCCAGGCCTCAGTTTCCCCACTGATCAAAAGGGGCATAGGAGATGGCCTCTGAGCCCTCAGACCCCTCCACCTTCCCCGTGAGGGGCTCGCCGGCCCTGGGCTCTTGGGGACCCAGGGCGCGTCTCCGGGGGCTCCAAGCTGTGCTTTCCTCCCGCAGAGATCATCTTTCTCCGGGCCGTCATGCCCGTGCATCCTGGCAACCGCGCCGACATCATCTTCGACATCACCGAAGGGAACCTGCGGGACTCCTTCGACATCATCAAACGTTACATGGACGGCATGACTGTGGGTGAGTGGCCAGGGACATTCGGGTCCTCCCGGCCAACGGCTTCGCGGAGGCCCATTATGCCAGGCTGCTGGGAAAACCTCTCTGGGCCATCCCAGGTCCCGTCTGAGTCCCCCTCCTAAATCCCTCCCGTCCCTCAGGGCCAGCTGGGATCCCGTCCTGCCCGCCAAGGCAATGTCGGGCGAGGAGCGGGATCTGCTCCTGGCTGTGTGCTAGGTGTCGGGGGGAGGGGGGCGACCCTGGGGGCCTCCATGTCCCGCCTACGGATTCACTAGATCTCTGTGTCACGACTGCGAACCGACGCTATCACACAGGGGACGTGCTTGTCTCCGAGTTTGGACAGTCCCCAGGTCAGCGGGACCTGATGGGATTCTTGTTCTTGTGGCGCGACAGAGGGAATAGCAAATGGGGGTCCGAGCCCGCGCTCTGGCCTCGGCCCCAGACCGCTTGCCTTGCCATGTGTCCGTCTACTCGATGTCCCTCCCGGCGGGTCACGGGCACAGCCCTTGAGCAGAGAGTGGGGGAAGGGCACCCGCCCACGAACCTCCCCTAAACTGACCTCGAGTTTGTGGGGGATGGAAACCATCACAGCTACCATTTTGGACTTAGAGTTAGACTCTGAGTACGTTCTAAGCAGATGAGCAGCCGCGGGCCAGGCCCTGTCCCCGTGTGGGCCTCCGTTTCTCCATTATGGATGGGGGGGTGGGCTCTGTGTGGTCCTGGGCTCTGGGTCCGCGCCGGTGGCCCTTCTGTAGAGCGTTTTGGAACAAGGTCTCTAGGTGGCGCTGTTGGATCTCAGAACCCCGGCCCTAGCGCCCGGACGCGCGCGCCCTCGTTAACTGGGCAGCTGCAGACGGGATCGTTATTCCCGTTGCCAAAGAACCATTGACAGCGACTTTACAAGCTCTTAAATGGGTTTGCATGTTGTAAGCATGACTGAGTCATCCAGGGGCTCCCCATCCCCGGCCGCCTCCTCCGCTAGTTGGCAGCAGGAATAATTAGTTAATTACAATTAATGGCACATTAGTCCTCACTGGGATCCCGGGGGGAGGCATGCAGTTGGGCTGTCAGCAGTCATAAAACTTGGTTGCCCTTGAGTCACTGCCCACCCTGGGCCTCAGTTTCCCCCATGTCAGATGAAGAGGCCCTGTATTCAGGGCTGTGGGAATGAGGGCAGACGGGAGGTGGGGGGTCAGGCTTTGTCCCACTTGGGCGGGGTGGTGGTGAGAGCCACTCACCAACACCGGGCTCCAGAAGCCCACCTCCTCCCAGCCCTGCCCATGAGGCTAGGCCGGCCGGGGCGGGGAGCAGCAACACGGCCTCGGGGGCGTAAATTGCGGCCTCATGGGGGCAAATCACCGCCTCGTGGGGTAAATCACAGCTTCGGAACCGTAAGAGCCGGACTCGGAGCCTTTGCTTCACCCACTCACTCTTTCCCTTCTGCTCCTTTCCCGAGCCCCCATCTGTCCCGGGCCCTGGGCTGGACCCTGCGGGGACACAGGTGAATAAACACCACACAGACCCTGCCCTGGGGGGCTTGGCATTCCAGCGGGGTGAGAGACGGCCCCACAAACAGACCATCAAAATCTGACACTGAAGAGACACAAGTCTCCGTGGCCCCCCGAGGCCTCTCTAGGCGGTGGCACCGTGCAGCATTCGCGCCTGTGTAACCGGCTAAATCCGTCCTGGGTGACCTGAGCCCGGGGGTTGGGCAGTGGCTGGGCCCGGCTCCAGTGCCCGCCAGCACGTTTTCCTAGCCGCATCTGTACTCCAGACAGGATCAACCTGGGAGCCTCCGTTTCTCGGCTTCCCATCCACTGGGGCAGAAAATCCTGGCGTGTCGGAGCCTGGAGGGTCCTGGAGACCATCTCTTTCCAACTCCTTTGTAGAGGGGGAAACCGAGGCCCAGAGAGGCGAGAGGGTGTGCCAGGCTTCTCACGGTGCCTCGGGGCAGAGTGGGGAACCGAACGGAGCCCCTGGGAATGGAATGCGCTGTCCCTCACTGCGCTTGGTCACGCGTGCCCTGGTCTTTGGAATCCGGGCCGGGGCTGCGTGGAGGAGGGCCCAGGCTGGGCCCCGGGAATTCTTCCTGCTTCCGGTGGGCCCGGCCTCCTCCGCTCCTCGCTGCGATTGCCGGGCATCCCTCTGGCGGGGGTTTGGCAGGGGGTCCCGGCGTCCTCGTGCCAAAGTCGTCCCCCAGGCAGAGGACTGAGGCCAGGGGAGTCCAGATGGCAAGGTCCCCCTGGGGTGGGACCTGGGCTGGATTTTGTTTGGGCTCTCGTCTCTGTGCCCCCCGGCCACTGCCTTATCTCCCTGGCTTGGGTCTCCTCCTTGGACTTCCTTAACCCCACCTCTTTCCCTCTGCTCCTCTGTCCCAAATAACTCCTGTTCACCCCAGGAGCTCCTGGCCCCCTGGGGTGGCCACAGCTCCAGGTCTGTCCGCTTGCGCCGGACGGTTTGCTGCTGGACGTCGGGGACAGGTGTGATCGTCTCCCTCGGGCAAAGAAGGGAACGGGGTTAAATAACCACCTGGGACATGGCATCTGAAACCCTGTGGGGCCTGGGTGTTCGCACACTTGTTTTTGGGGTACAATTCTCATTTTGAGCAACGTCTTAGAAACCCTGTATGTCAGTGGAAAGGAAGAAAGTGTTTTCTGGGGCCACTCATGCCTCCGTCTGCAGTGACCGGCAGGATGTTGGGGGGGCTCCTGAGGCCCAAAGAGAACCAGTGGGCAGCCCCACGCTGCTCGTAGCACCTGGGAAGGGCCACCGACCTGCTCCTAGGTGCCAGCTGAACACCTGCCCGCTTTAGGCCATGCCCTGTACGGATACCGGACACTGAGGCCAGGAAGGCTTCCTGGAGGAGGTGAGGTCCAGCTGATTCTCGCTACATGTGAAGGAGTGACTGCCACTTAGTGAGAGCCAGGGGAGCAAGAGGCTCATCCTTGGCCACTCGGTGTTGGGGGCAAAGTGGGCCTAGAGCCCGGTGCTCCCCAAATACCCAGGGCCGGAGCCCACTGACGGCTGGGGCTGACTTGGGCAAAGTGACTGCGTGTTTGGGTCTCAGAGAAACACGGCGTGTACAAGCTGCCAGGACCCTAAGCCACAGAGCTTATTCTTCCCCTGAATAACAGGAGAAGAAAGTGCCCCAAGTCCACTGAGAACCTAAAAGGGCCAGGCCTTCCCCTAATGTATCCTCTAAAAGCCCGTTCTTAGGAGGATAAAGGCGGCTCTGCCTGGGGCTGAGTGGCTGTCGGCCCAAAGCTCGCGCAGGCATCCTGTTGCATTCCTCCTTAACCAGCTGTCAGAGAAAAATGAAGAGAGCATTTTTAGCCCATGCAAAAATGCCCTCTTAATGCCTGAGGTATTCTCGGGTCACGACAAAGCCCTCCTCACCCAGCCCCGGGTTCCGGCTTCGCTCTGCGGGCTGCTGGCTGCGGTCAGGGGCTGTGCCGAGAAGGGGGTCCTTCCGGTACTAGCTCGGGATGGGGGCACCCGCAGGGGGTCCTGGCCAAGCAGGCGCAGGCCAGGTCCTGTCAGGCCCCCGCCGCTGGGGGGCACCCCCTCCCCGGGCCGCAGGGGCCCGGCTGGCCTCAGCCCTCCCCGCCACCCCTCCTCCTCCCTGCTGCTTTTCAGCTCTTTTTCCGAGGACAGGAAGCTGACCCTATCCTGAGGGTCAGCTTTGCCGACATTTCTGTGAAAACCTCCCCAAAGCCAAGAGGAGTTAGACAGCATGTAGCTTAAGTGGCTTTTTAGACCCACATTTCGATTTTGTGCAAGCCCGACTAATCCCTGGCTGGTGGGCACTTGGACTGGGGACTTCGTGGCTTCTGGAAAGTCAACCCTCCTGCCACACACCCATTCCGTGAGCTGGGGGTCCGGGGTGCTCGGGGGCGTCAGCCACGTGGGGCGTGAGCTCTGCGCGGGCCGGGACCCTGGGTCCCCGTCAACCGTGGACATACAGTAAGTGATTGAATATTTACCCAAGTCCACGCTGGAGGGACAGAGTGCCCCAACTCACCCAGCGTCTGTGGGTCCCGGCCTCCTGAGGCACTGACCCTCCCTGGCGAGAAAGGGCCACCACACTGGGATGGAGCCATGACTTCACAAGGGTCCTCTTGGGGTCCTACGTTTCCTGCTTTTAATGGAATCTTCACGCCTGGCCCCTGGTGCGTGAGGTGAGGTTCATAAAATTTGACTGTATTAGCGGACGTCCCTTATAAATGATGATAAGATAAGAAAAGCCCTGAAACTACTAGTTAGTGAGCCCTTCCAGCCCCAAAATGAGCTGAAACAAAGAGACGGACTTGCTAACCGTTCTTCCCGGTGGAGCAGGGAGTTTTGTTTTGTAGTCTTTGCATAATTACTGGGAAGGCTCTAATTTTACTCAAAGGAGTAGGAACACAAAAGAATAGATTGGTGTCAGCGTCCCCCGCGGTGTTAGCCTTGGGCCTCGTGAGATTTGCACCAGCCTTTCCACTGGAGCTGTGCTGCGAGGGTCCCCGCGCTCCGGCTGCAGAGATCCTGGAAATAAACGATCGCGATACGAACCGCAGCTTCCGGGGCGGGCTGCCCGTCTGAGCTGCCCCCGTGGCCCTTCCGTAGCCGCTCTCCCTTCCCATTCTGATCACACAGTGGCGGTCTGCAGGCATCCAACGTTGGCCGCACTGACGCGCCTCCCCCCGGTCCCCCATGGGCGTGGGGGCCACCAGGACCGGTCAGTTGGCTTGCGCATTCCATAGCCTTCCCGCACACCTTCTGTGTGCTGGGAGAAGCATGCGGTCTCCGCCTCTAGGGAGCTCACGGTCTCCGAAGTGGGACAGGAGAGCACGGAGGTGCTGGGGGTGCACAGCCCCGTCGTGCCTGCCTGGGCAAATCATCGCGGGCTGCCGGGAGGAGGTGGCACCTGGAAGGCTCGGCTCTGGCCAGGTGATGAACCAGAGGAGGCTGTTCCCGGACCTTGTTCCCGCCCTCGGCGGGTTGGTGCTTTCAACATCTCCACCATATCAGTTTTAAGGGGGTGGGGTCTTCGTCATCACGAGTGATCTGGAAGCTTCAAGACAACCCCTCCTACACAGTCTCTGCCCAAGTGTTGCTCAGCCCATTACCCTTAAATGTCGGTGCAGGGCAGCGACTCTCAACGGTACCCTCCGAAAGTTCTGGGGTTGGGAGTAATGTCACCCCCTTCATGGACCCAGGGATCTGCCACCAAATGGCGGGGCTTTATCTCCGGCGACTGCACACATAGGCACGCTCGTACCCACGCAGCAGCTGTCCCTCCGCTCCCCTCCTGCTTCCCGCTGAGTGCGGTGTAGCTGGCGGCCTTGCCAGCGCCGTCACCCCATCCCCTAACCTTCCCTGGAGTCCAAGAAACACGTGCAGGCCTCCTGTGGCCCAGCCCCGGGTTGGCCCGAGGAGGCCAGGGTGGTTGGGAGGCACCCCACGCTCTCTGGTTGCTCCCAGCCCCGACCCTTCCGGAATGTGCTGGACAGGCAGAGGAGAGGCAGCCCAGCTGGCTCCCCAGGCAGTCAAGGGGGACCTCTTGGAAGAGGTAACACAAGTGTTGGGTCTTGAGCGCCGAGTAGGAGTGAGCAAGCCAAAAAGGTATTCCTGACCTGGGGGCAACACGACGAGAGGCAGGGGCGGGAAGACATCTGCGCAGTCTGGCACTACCAGAGCAAGGCGAGAGGAGAGGCTGCAAGGGGTCACAGGGCCAGGCCTCCGTGGACTTCTGTGGCCCACAGGGAGCCACCGGAGGTCCGTGGTGCTCCTTGGGAGGCGTGCATTGCCCACGGTGCTTCTAGAGCCCTCTGCACCCACCTGCAGCCCGCGGTGGTGGATGTCCCCACTTCGCAGATGAGAAGACTGAGGCCAGGGGAACTAAGCTGCTTGCCGGGGCCTCTCAGCTGGGGAACAGTTGAGGATGGCAGTTGGACCTGGGCCGCCTGTCTCCAGAGCCTCCCACCCCCACGGTGCCCAGGCCGCAGTCCCGTTTTCCTCCAGTCTACACCGGCGGGCCTCTCTGCCACTGGCGTCTGTCGGCAGCAGTCAGGGGTCGTGAAGCGTCTTCTTTTGAACCGCCACAGTGCTCCCGGCCATGGGGTCTTGGGTCTCAGGTCACCCCTTCATTAGTAAAGAGCCCCTCTACGCCCACGTGCTCAAGAGGTGAGGTTTCAACACCACCACACTGGGGAGGGAGCAGCGTCCTGGAACAGCCTTCTCTGAATCTTCGCCTGACCGGGCGACTCATTCTTGTTCCCACAGGCGATAGCGGCGGGGGTGGGGGGGCTGCTCCTCGGGACCCCCGGGCCCGCCTCTTCCCCAGCTGCCACAGGGGGCTGGTGGGGGGCGTCCAGGACCGCAGTGGGGAGCTACTCAGCCTGGGCCAAGTCGCACCCCTACGGGCACTTTCAACTTAGGGGGATTATGTGTAGGCCGGGCAGGACTCTGGCTGGAAACATGCTTTAATTATAACCTACAGATCTGGGGAGAAATTCAGATCCCACTCTATCTGGGACTTTGTTTCTGGGAAAGCCCTCTGGTCTGACAGTGTGGCGGGGGGGGGGGGGGGCGGCAGGGGGGTGGGCCGGTGTGAGTTTCCGGGTGAGTGTGTACGGGTGTGTGTAGGCGTGGGGGAGGCTAAGCGTCTGGGTCTGTAGGAGGATGAAGAGGGGCAGGTGCACGCACACAGGGTTTGATTTCTGAGACGGGGGATACTTGCCCCCTCGAGAAGGGTGACCCTCTAAGATCAAGGCTCAGCCTCATGTCCCCAGTGCCAGGCCACCCTGGGCCCAGGGCCAGGGTCTGGAGGGTCTGCTCCCGGTTTCGCCTGGGAGGGAGACGTCACCTGGGGCCCCCGTGTGCGTTCACTCGTCCCCGTGCACAGAGAGAGCCCTTTGCAAGCTCAACAGCAGGGAGCGAAACCCTCCGCGCGCTGCCTGGCGGGCCGGCACTGTTGTTCCCGGAAGAAAAAACTGAACGGCCGGCCCTGGGTCCTGAGCCAGCGAGTCAGAGCTGCGGCTGGAGGGCTGGCCGGCAGCGTGCCCACTCCGGCTCCGTCTGCCCTGAGCTCCCTAACCTCATGGGCGTCTCTGAGGGGCCCCGCGCCCCTGAGAAACTGAAGAGCTCCTGTTCTTGCCCTTGGCTCCGTGGGGGCCGGTCCTGCACTCAGTAAAGTCAGAATGAATGGAGGATCACGTGATCGTCCCACTCACCTTAGAGATGGTTCCTGGTTAGGTGTAGAGGGGATATGCCCTAATTATAGATGCTCATTAATGCAATTAGATGGAAGGATTGTGTGAAGGCTCCTAGCCGTGCCTGGTGCGCGATGACTGTGCAGAAAATCAGTCCTGGTGGGACTTGAGCCTCCTCCGTGGAAAGGGGCTGGCAGCCCCCACTTGCCCCGCCGTCTGTGCCGACCGGGGCGCGGGCACCCTCGTACAGTACCCCCTCTTCAAGCAAACTAAGAACGTTTTTGCTTTGAAATAGCATTCCGAATTTCATCTGTGAGTATAAGGATTCCTACTCGATTGCAAGTTTACGATTTGAAAATTATCAGTAGTTGGGGTGGCCCTTCTGGGGCAAAATGAGATTTGAGTCTCTGTGGCCGCAATCTGAGCCCTGGACTCAGGGTGAGACATTCTGGGCTTGATTCTTGCTTCTCCGTTTCTAGCTGTGTGACCTCAGGCAGTTCGCATAACCTCTCAGAGCCTCAGTTTTCATCTCAGCAAAATTGCCATAATCCTTGCCTTCCTGGGCTGATAACCACCTGCTGGGAGGATGGGGCGGGACTTACGTCTTTGACCACAGCTGGCTGGGTTGTTAGGGGATGAATGAGCTGCGGTGAGGAGACATTTGGAGCTGGAGTGGGTGAGAGCTCGGTGCCCCCTGAGAGTGTTCACCCCAAAGCAGCTCCAGCTGCCTGGGGCCATCCTTGTGGCCTGGGCAGACCAGCCAGAAGCAGATGGCAGAGGCCGTGCCTTCCAAGTTCTGCCATCCTTGAATTATCTCACTCACTCAACAAGAACATCCTGGGTTCCTACTCCAGGCCACGCCCTTACACCCAAGGCACAGAGCCTGCTTTCATGAAGCTGTCTCCTAGCTTCCCTAGGATCCTGCCATCTGAGCTCCTGTAGGCCCTGTACCTGTTCATGTCTCAGAGGGAGAGAGAAGTGGGCTGTGGTAGGTCTGCCATGTCCAGCTGAATATGTTGTGCACTGCAAAACCCTAGGGGGCTACCATTTGCAGCCTCTTCCATGCACAACATACGGACTAGTACACAGCAGCCCTGGTACAAGACCTCCTGAGCGACGATCCCAAGCTCACGGCACCCCTGCCCCCACCCCCACCCCCAGGGGAAGCATCTTTCCGAGCAAAGCGCTTGCTTGCCCAACCGTCTGGCTTCAGGTCGCCGTTGGCTGTCCCAGCCAGTGGGGTGCAGATCACCTCTTTAAAATCGTCACCCCCCCAAGGGGTTAACTGTGTGCTGCTGACCCTGTCCTGCGGCCTGATTCAGAAAGTTTGGCCGGGGATCAGTACACATTACACATGACATTCAGAAATTCCACCTAAAAACAACAGTGTGGCTGTCCCTGCCGGGTGACGAGTGATTGGCCCTGTCCCGGCTTTCACGGCAAATCCCGGGGATTAGGCGCTCTCTCTCCTCCGGGAGGCACAGCCCGCCCGTCACCCCGGGCCACGCCCTGGCCCACAGCCAGCATGTTTCCCCGGGGTGACGGTGACTGGTGACGGCCCAGCAGCCTCGGGGCTGGGATGGGCTGTGGCCCAACTTCACCCTGAGGGCTGGCAGCCTTGCTGAAGGCAGTGGGAGGTGGAGGGGAGGTGGGAGAGTCTCTTGAAGGGAATGGGATGGAGATGAGAGGCACACGCATTTCTTGTGCCCCTGTGCTGGGATCCCGGGGAGCGGAGATGGGAGGGCAGGGAGCCCAGTGCTGTGCCTGACCTCGTCACTGTGCTCAAATGACAGCTTTATGCCCCCAGAGCCCTATGAGGAGGGCTCTCGGCCACCAATGTCATCGACACAAACTCAGAGCTGCTGACGATGCCCCCAGGCAACCCTCCAGGCTTGCCTTGGACCCTCCGAGGGCTTGGTGGGGCTAAGGGCTTTGGAGTCCACCCGAGTGAGGCATGTGGGGAACCCTGCTCCTGCCCAGGCCCCAGTGGCCCGAGCTGGACCCGCTGAGTCTGACCAAAGCATCCCTCCTCTCTCAGCAATGTTTCTGTGTCATGGCAAAAGGTGCTCTAGCCACTCAGTTCCTAAAGCCAGGAGCCAGGGACCCTCTACAGTGGCTCCCCTCACACCCCCACAGCCAGCCGCTGTGTAACACCCCCGCTGCCCGGCTGGAGAGACGTCCTCCGCCTAGGCCTGTCCTTGTCCTCCTTGGCGCTCAGCACTCTTGTCCCCTCTCTCTCTCTGTCCATGGTGCCCCAGCAACCTCAGCCCGTGCCTCAGACCCCAGGGAGCCGTGGCCTCTCTCTTCTTCTGGACATTAGCTAGGACATTCCCTGCTTCCTCCTCTGGGTAAACTCCTATCCATCCCTCAAGGCCCAGGTCACTGTTTTCTCCTCTTACCTGCCCTCCGTACCCCACAGGCTGAGTATTTGGCTTCTCCCCTGAGCTCCTCAACAGCCTGGATGGGCCTCTTTGGGGACGCTTCTCATATCCCTTCTTCCAGCAAACAATGTCTGTGCCCTCCAGAGCAGGTCCTGTCCAGGAGACACAGTAGCGACCTGGACAGACGTGCGTCCCCGCCACATATTCATTTTATTCCAGAGGGTGGGAGCAGATAAGAAATGGGTAGAATATGTTCATGGTCAGGGGGTGGTAAGTGCGACGCAGAGGGCTGGAGAGGAGGAGGGCTGGGTGGGATGTAGGGCAGAGAAGCGACTTTAAATCTGGTAGACTTTAAAACTGGAGACAGTTGTCTAACCCGAGGAGCTGAGGCAATGAGCCACATGGAAATGTGAGGCAGAGAGCATGCGCAAAGTCCCCAAGGCAGAGAGAATAGCAGGTGCAAAGGCCCTGGGGCAGAGGGAAGGCCAGTGTCTTTGAACTGCAGCAAGGAGGCCCGTGTGGCTGGGGCAGGGGCGTGAGCTGGTGGCTGGTGAGGTGGGGTCTTGAGGCCGTTTGAGCCTCTGGCTTTTCCACTGAGTGAGGTGGGAGCCATGGGAGGGTCTTGAGGGGAGGGGTGAGATGACCTGATGCTTTAAAGGGCTGACTCTCAGTGCGGGCCAAGGCTCTCATAGCCAGCTGGGCTGAGGCGAGGGCGGACCCCTATCTGCCGTGAGAGGGAGATAGATTTGGGGTGTCATATCACATTTTGTTATGAGATAGCTTTAGGGCGGATAACCCCACAGATTTGGGTCCGAAAAAGAGAAGACTGCTGAGAGGAAGAGGCCAGAACATGGCAGCTTTGGGCTGGAGGTTCAGTTTGGACATTAGGATCAGGTCGCCATGGCCCCACGGGGGGCATGCAATGGAACCAATGAGGCTGGGAGCCATTAGCGTGGGGATGGCGGTCAGAGCCTGAGATCCCATGAGCTCACCAAGGGAGCGAGTGTAGACACAGAGAGAAGAGGCCAACACCGGGCGCCACAGCCCTCGTGCTCAAGGTCAGGGGAGCCGGGGAGCCTGCAGCTGTGATCTCCTGGAAGAGGGGAAGGCATTGCCTGGAGGAGGGCACACCCACTGGATTCGGTGACACCCAGGCCACTGGGGACCCTGGCAAGGCCCTCCCAGGGGACAGGGTGGAGGGGAGTCGCTCAGAGCAGGATCCCTGGAGGCTCGTTCTGGAACGGGAGCCGAGGAATGCTTGTGCCCTTGGCAGCGGTGCGGTGCTCCCGGCCTCGTAAGTTGTCGCTGGACTTGCTCTTCCGAAGACTGTGCGTTCCCGGAGGCAAGGACCTATGAGGGGCTCCTCTATGCGACGCCCCCCCATCACCCCGTTCGTTTGTCTTTCTCGCACACACGTGTGTGCACACACCCACCACACGCACTAGGAGGTCACCCGGGCCCAGCGCCCGCTGACTTCCAGAGTCACGGCGAGGTTAAAGCGATCCCAGAGCAGACTCTTAGCATCCCCCGTGGTGCCCCCCCGGGGACCGTCTGTGTGCAGCCAGGATGATTTGTGAGCCTCCTCCTGCTGCTCTCATCATTTTTGGAAAAGCCTTTGATATCACCGGGCACGCTCATAAATCGCTCGTTATTTAAAAAAAAAAAAAAACCTACAGTGTTTTGGGCAAACAGCAGTAGTGGCATATCGTGCAACCATAGGAAAGAAAAGTTGGACGATGATCTGAAACCTCCAGCCACCTTGCCTCACGACCAGAAATGTGCAAAGGACCCAGATGCCCACGGTCACCCGTTAGCAGGAAGCGTGTTTCCTGCAGCCTCGATGTCAGGGGTTTCTGGTCGGACTCCGCAAGGAACGTCCGCTCCATGGCCAAGACTGGGGACCCCGGCGTCCTAGTTATCACTGCCATCAGACGGAGAGGTCACCCCCGGGGGCCCCAGCTGCGTGCCAGGCAGTCTCCCGGCACGTTGGAGATCCTATGGACAACAAGCCTGCGGGTGATTCTCCCCATCCACAGAGGAGGAAACTGAGGCTCGGGCTCAGGAACTGTGAATCGGGAAGGCACACAGGGTGTCGGGACTCCGTGTGGGGTTCCTGAGCCATGACCTTCCAGGGCGACCTTGGGCAGGGCGAAGTCCTACTGTTCGGGGTCCAGCCCAGCCCCCCGCAGCTGCACTTCGAGCACACCCCACAGACCACTCTTGCCAGGCCGACTTGTCCTTCAAAGTTCAGCCGAGACGAACTCCTCGCCGATGCTTCCGTGGGCGGCCAGTGCCGGTCTGGGGTGAGCACTTCCCCCAAGCTCCACCGAAGCCTCTTTCCTCACTTTCCCAGCCTCTGCGGCCCTGCCCTCTACGTCGGACGTCCCCAGGGGCCCGAGGGCTCCTCGAGGACCCACGCCAGCACTGGGCAATGCTTGTGCCCAGAGCACGGGCTCACCAAAGGAAAGAGAGGAGAGGGCGCCATGTTGCAGCCGGCAGCAGGGGCTTGGGGGGCCCACTCTGCACTTGCAGCTACGCGCTGGGCGGGCGTCTTAATTCCTCGGGGCCTTGATCGCCCCTGAAGAAGGAGGTAACGTAGCAGACGGCAGGACTTGTGTCTCTCCGGTACCCCCAGTTCTCTAATTCTAAGTCCAATTGGCAAGACTTGCGCACACCCGCCTTTCCGTGGCCTTTGTGGATCCTGGGGGCGTGGGGCGCTACGAGGGGTTCGGTGTGGCGGGGGCAGAGTGCTAAGAACTCAGGGGACCCGAGCAAGGTGAGCTCTGCCTGCTATGAGCCGGGGGCCGGGGTGGGGGAGACGCGATTTTTGGCAGAGCCACGGCACAACCCCAAGATCTGACCTGCCTTCTAGAAAGCTGGCGGTGGCCGCAGCGCGGGGAGTGCGTCCAGGGTGCGGAACAAGGTGTCGTAAGGTCAGGCCTGAGCTGAGGCAGGGCGGGCTGGGGCCGGAGCAGAGGGGAGGGTCTGGACGCTCTTGTGGAATGCGTCTGTGTGCGTGGTGACCGAGTGGGCCGGACAGAAGCCAGCAGGCCTGTTGAGGAGGGTCCGAGTTCTCTGGAGACTGCAGGAGGGCAGCAGATTCAGGGGAAGGGGCATCTGGGGAGATCTGAGCAGCTGGCGAGCTTGGGTCTGGGGCAGAAGGACCTCAGTAGGCAGGGAGCAGGGACGGGAAATGATTTCTCAGCCCTTCCATCGTGGGCACCTTTTTGGCCAACCCCGTTACAGTTGGTGCATTAGGTGGCGAATCCCTTCCAGAAAAGGGCCCAGCCTCCTCTTCCTCTGTGCGCCACACAGCTCGGTGGAAGGGGCGTGGCCCAGGGCTGGCTCCCTGATGCTCAGAACTTACTGGCTTCCCCGCACCCAGCCGCTTGCCTCCTCCAGGAGCACAGAGAGCGAGGAGGACGAGACAGTCGACAGGAGTGGGCTTCCCAAGGGCGAAGCGCCATAGAAACGTCAGCTTCCGTGTCGGGGAGCAAGGCAGGAAGGTCTAGCGCGGAGCGACCCTGCTTTCCACATTCCTCCCGGAGGGGCAGGGTGGCCTCGGGGGGCTGCCTCCCATGCAGCCGCCCGCAGCCGCCGGTCCAAGCTGCTCTCACTCCCAGGAGGCCGGTGGGGGGAGCACGTTTATAATAATCGAGAAGTGCGGAGGGCGAGTTCTGCGGAGACATGTTGAGGGCCATTTGGTATTTTAAATATGCAGCCCAGACACCTGTCCTCCTTCCTTCCAAGC
>CM052807.1:116555592-116574230 GCA_028533885.1 Nasua narica | reverse complement strand
GGGCTTCGGCCAACCATCAGCCAGGCCTTCCCGGCTAACCTCCCAACCTTGGCCCCAGTGGGAGCGCGGCTTGGCACTAGGGTGGGCAGCACGAGGGTGGGGTCGGGGAGGAGGAAAGCTCTTCTTTAACACAAGTGCCCAGGTCATCGAGGCGCTCGGGACCAGAGCCAGGAGTGGGCTGAGGGGAGGGCACGGCCCGCGCACACGACCCCGGGGCCGCCGCGGAGGCGCCGCGCCCAGACGACCGCCAGGACTGCGGCTCTAGGGGCAGGGAGGGGAGCCACCAGAGCGGGGGCCGTGGACGTGGGGCGCCCCTACCTCGGGCCGCCAGCAGCGCGAGGCCGCCGAGCAGCAGCAGCGGCAGCGGCAGCGGGACCCTCCTCTGCGCGGCGCGCTCCATGGGGCCGGCGGGCGGCGGGCGGCGGGCGGAGGGCGGACAAAGGCGCGGGGCGCGGGGCGCGGCTCCTGGGCTCCACGCTCCGGCCGAGCCTCCCCAGCCAACGAAGGGCCCGGGCTGCGCGGTTCAATTATCCCGCCCCGGAGGAGGGCGCGGCGGGGGCGGGGCCGCGGGGCGCCCGGTGCCCTCCCCCCTGCACCCCGGCCCCGAAGGGCGCGCGGGCCCGCGGCCAGGGGCGGGAGCGGGGACCCCCAAACCTCTCCCGGGTGGGGGCGGAGAAGGGGGGCGCATTCGGGCGGGAGGCGCCCCCCCCCGCCGCCCTCCCCCTCCACCCCCAGGCGCGCGTGAAACCCGATCCCTTTCCCCACCCGCCGGCCCGAGGGGCGGGCTGCGTATCAAAGGTTAGCTCCGCCCGACTCCGCGGCAAGGGCGGCGGGCGGGGACCAAGGTAGCCAGGGGTCCCCACGGGTCGGAGGCGCTTTCCGGGGGGAGACAGGACGGTGTCCCTTCGAGGCGGGGGGAGGGGGGACTCCCTGCAGGACGTGGCGCGCGAGCAAAGCCCCGCACCCACTGTCAGATCGCATCCCGCCTTCGGCCGCCCGGCACACACGCAGCCTCCCGGGACCTGCAAATCCGTGGCGGTCCCAGCTGGGGCCCGGCACCTGGCGCGGCCCTCAGCAGACTGCCAGTCCGGCGGGCCGACCTCGAGCCAGCGTCCCAACTCCCGGGGAATGTGAACCCGGGACCTCGAAGCGCAGAGGAAGAGATTTCGTTCGGCCCAGAGGAAGCAGCCTTTGAGCTGGGCCTGCAGAAATTACCCCTTTGTGCGCGAATTCGTGGCTGCAACCAGGCAGTGGTTCCTGAAGGCCAATTAGTCTGTTGGAACCATAAATACAGTTGTTTTAAAAAAAGTGGGGGGGGGGGGGAAGCGACTGCCAGCAAAGGTGCGGAGGAAGGCAGGAAATCCACAGGAAGACCATTCAGCGAGGACCCCCTGCTGAGGCCCTCCCAATCCCAGGTTCCTACCCAGCACGCATCAGGTATTAGGGTGTTGATAACAGCACTATTCAGAGTAGCTTCTAACTGGGGACTGCAGGCATCCCCAGCAATAGAATGGGAACATGGCGGACCCAGAGGCACCCCCCCCCCCAGCACCACGCAGCCCTGGGAAGTGGGTGCTGTGGGATTCCCTCTAAGTGAAGGACAACAACAACTTAGCCGTGGTGGGGAGAGCCTTGGTCCTTAGGAAGCACAAGGGAGCTTTCTGGGCGGCTTCATGGGATGTTTTTTTAAAGCTGGGTGTTGGTTAAGATGTATCCAGCTGCTCAATCAGGCTATGTGCCCTTTTCTAAATGAAAGTTCGATTCGCAAATAAAAACCAAAAAACCCCTGTCTTCACAGGATGCTTGCCAGATGTTTGCAGAGAGTCTAGGAATGCTCATGAAAAGGGGTCACGGGTTAATTCCTCAGCTAGGGATGCCTCCCAAAAGAGGTGAGCTGGGGTCGGCCTTTGACAGGTGAGCAGAGGGTAAAAAGGGTTCCCTGCCCCCTCGCAGCGCGGGAGGGTTCTCTGGCTCACTTTGCTGGATGGTGGGGCCTGTCTGCGAGAGGCAGGGACCTGCTGGCCCTTGGATAGGGGTGGGTGGGGAGCTCTCTGAGCCGGGGACAGATTGAAGACCTTTGCTTAGGTGATGCTTTTTGCATTTTTTTTTAAGCCGTGGGAGAAAAGGGGGGCCCTGGAGAGTTTATAATTCAGAGTAAGAGTAGTACGTGCAGTGGGAATTACGGGCCCGAGCGTCATCTTGTTGCTACAGCAGCTGGAAGGTCTTAGTGCTCCCATTCTGCAGATGAAGCCGCTGAGGCTCAGAGAGGCGAGGTCGCTGACCACGTGCTCACAACCAGGTGGCTGGCCATGCTAGGATTTGAAAGCAGGCCGGCCGAGTCCTGGTCGTGGGCTCCTCTCAGAGTGGACAGAATGAACGCTGTGCACGTGTGGGCTTCACCACTCCCCTGGGACTGGACATTTAGGGCATTTAAATTGGAGAGCCGGGTGGGGGCGGGGGACTGTTGGACAAATTGTGCTGCAGTGAAACCTGCGTGTTCTAGGCTCCACACCTGGGGCAGAAGAGGAAGCCTCAGGAGAGCCATTCTGCACCCAGAAATGGGCTCATTCACTCGCGGCTGTGCAGAGGGACACAGCCGAGCCCGGAGTCCCTCCACCCGTGCTCCTGCGCTGAGTAACATCTTCTGTTTAATTTGGGTTGGGTCCACAGGCAAAAGCAGCGAGCGTCTCGCTGTTCCAATGCATCATCTATCATCATCAGATGTATCACCACGGCGTTTGAACGTGTTTCAGGGGTTTCTTAGCCATTCGTGTTTCTTTTCTTTGTGACTCCTTTCATAACATTTGCTCATTTATTTTGGTAATAACAAAATTGTTTATGGTAGTGAACGATCGCGAAAAAACGCAGTGTCCAACAAGAGCCTATTTATGGTGTATAGGATTAGATTCAACTCTACCCATATTCTGTGGTTCGAGGCAATAGCATACCATTGCGGAAAAGGTTGAATAGGACACCCAAGTAGAAATAGGGTCTTTGTAAGCTAATATTATGTAAAAACAACAAAAAGCAAAACAGAACAAAAACAACAAAAAACAAAATTGAGTAAGAGTGTATAGGTCCGCCCTGCCATTACAACCCTAGGAGAGCTGTATTCATGTAGTTAAAGATCAAAAGGGAACTAAAAGAAATGGGATACTATGTTTACTAGTGAAAATTTTGTTACTTAAATTAAAAAAAATTTTTTTTTTAGGAAACAGTTAGGACAGAAAGGAGTAATTGTACCAGAAACCTGGAATGGTAAAATCCCTATACCTAAAGTTGACTGAGTTTCAATGGGCAACAAAGTAAAACTCAGATTATGATCACTTTTATAATTCCTGTTTTCTGACCAGAAAGTGTGCATCCTTTCATCAGGAGAGACGAGCTTCCTCCAGCACAAAGTCCTAACCATTTTCCCTCTGGGTCCTTATGTAAGAGTCAAGAAACTTGAGGAGCGATTTGCATGTCGCACGTCATTTGCAGGAGATGGGACTGGTCTTCACAGAGGTTCCCCTGGGGGGATTAGGGACCGCGGAGGCCCCCCCCACCGTCTGACCCCCGGATCTAGGGCAAGACGGCACCGCCCCACACACCCCCTGCTCCAGGCAGGAAGCCATCCGTCATGTCCCGCTGAGACTGCCCAGCTTTCTCGCATCTCAGAGGAGCCGGACGACTCACTGCTCCCCACCCCCCATAACAAACAGCTCTCCGTTTGTTTGAAAGATCATTGTTGGCACACGTGGACCGTTCTTCTCCAAGTCCGAAAACAAACGGCTTGGGCGCTGACCGAACTCTGGAGGCCAAGCCTCTTGTGGTTCTTGTATGTGTCCCCACCCCAAAGGCAGTGGCCCCGCGTCCCTGGCTCGCGGCCCCCAGAACACACAAGCACCCCTTCTCCTCCTGCCTCTTTGCTCCGCCGGCTCCTTCGGTCCTTCAGGCGTCCGCTAAGATGCGACCTGGCAGAGGGCTTTTTCTGCCCCTGTGCCCGGGGCCTCGTCCCGCACAGTTCCATCCCCTTTATGACAATTTCCCTCCTCATACTCCTTTACTTCCGTGTTAAAGGTTTGGTTCTCCCTCTGGCCCCTGGCCTGTGAGCTCCCTGAGGGCAGGGACTGGGTCTGCACGTCTTCCGTGGGCAAGAATCCTAGCCTGCGGCCGGGCCTCGTGGAAAGAAAAGCAGGGTTCTGCATCGGAGACACCTAGCATCACGACGTCCACCGGGCTGGACATCGTCGTTCCATACAACGGCCAAGGAGACTGAGCCGGGGAGGGGACAGAGTCCCTGCCGCCCGGTGGGGCTCAGCCCAGGAGCTGGCCCCGGGCTGCGATCCAACCACCTCCACTCCCGGTTCCCCTCCCCAGCCCCTCTGGGTCCCTTCTCCATGCTATGCTATCCCAGGGTCTTTTCCTTACTAGGAAGGTCCTAGGGACAATGGCATGACTAGAGTGACAAATGAGGAGTCCTGTCCCCGCCAGGTGGCTGCAGAAAATTAGATTTCAAATTATGCCCGATATCCATAGAAGACACACAATTATACACAAAATAGGGAGGAGCCCTGGGCTCCCTGGATCCCCCAGCAGATGTCTCCTTCCGAAACTTCCACCTGGCAGGGCACTAAACCTGGGCCCGCACTGGGTGCCTCCGCATCTGGTGACAACTCTGTCATCAGGGAAGATCATGACCAGGGAAGCTCCTGGCCGGGGGCTTCTAATACTTCTATCTCCCCCGTGACACCTAAAGACGTGAATTTCCGCACACCCAGCATCCTAGCATGCCTCGGGCCTTCGGTCGAGTCTCACTCACACGGCGGGCCGTTAGGGAGTCACTGTGTGACCCTACTGTGCACCGAGAGAGGCAGGATCGTGGAGGAAGCTGCCGGCTTCACGTGGACCAGCCGCAGGGGGATGACCATTGCAGACACAAGAAGACGGCCATCTACAGGCCAGAGAGAGAGGCCTGAGGAGAAGCCAGCCCTGCTGACGTCTTGCTACCGGCCTCCCAGGCTCTGAAACTGTGAGAGAATATAGTTCTGTTGTTCAAACCACACAGTCTGTGGAAGGAAGGAGGAGGGGGAGGGGCGCAGAACATTCCAGAACATTCTAGAACCTCAGCTGTCCTGAGGCTCTATGGATCAGAACTATCAGGGCAAATTCAAATAACACCACCATCGTTCATCCTTGTGTTGCACGGAAGTCTCGAGGGGCCATGCTCTGCTAAGACCTGAGCTCCCGTTCCATCCAAGCAGAAGCCCAGAAAACAGAAAAGCCGAAGAGATTCTGTGCTATGGAATGGGAATCTCGAAGCTTCCTGTTAGTCTGGGTTGAAGGGTCGCTGCCGACAGCAGTTTTCTCCCCTTTGTTCGAGAAAGTGCCAGCCGGAGGGCCTCATGAGGCAGCCCTGCTCTTCTCCCACACCAGCCTCCTTGAAAGCAGGGTGCTGACCGTGCCCGAGGGGAGTTAACCACACGCAATGGTCCCAAACTTTGTAGTGGGAGCTGGTAACGGGAGGAGGAAGCGTTAGTGGCCAACCCCTTCTGCGGGCAGTGAGGAGCAGCGGCAGTGAGAGCATGGAATGTCTGAGGTCGGTCCCGGCAGCAGGGAAGCTGTGGCATCAAGGGGCACGGTGGTGGGTAGCAGTGACATCACCAAAAGTTGGGTGTGGCCCTGGCTTTACTCCAGATGCCCCTGATGGAGCCCAGCTTCTAGGCTTGGCCTGCGGTATTCCTGATAATTCCACAGGCTGCCCGGTACCATGCCAATAAACTTCTTTCCCTTAACATAGACCCGGATGGGTGGCAACTAAGAGTCCTGATTGACTCTTGGGCTTGTCACAGGAGGAGGGACGGGCCTTCCCCTGAGGATGGTGGGCCCTGGGAAGAGTGGCTCTGATGTCACTGTGAATCTGAGCGTAATTTCTGAACCTGACTTCGGTCGCCTCTGGTGGGAGGAAGTTCACAACGTTGTAGTTGTATGCAAGACAGTTGGCTTGAGTTCAGCAAAGGCAAGCTTGTTTGTATATACATACATATAGAAAGAGAAAAGAAGGTATATCAGCATTCCAAGAGCAGCCAATGGGCAGCATATCGTGAGCACCATTGGGGAATCACACGCCTCCATGACTCCCTCTTCTTGGGGCGCTGAATCCCTTAATAAAACTTTGCATTTTTTAGAAGGACAAATCTTCCAACTTCTTTAGTTCTAAGTGCTTTGTGTCTGTGATTGACATTCCACTGGAATATGTTTTCCATCGTGGTTTCCACGTTGTTGCCGCTGATGTAAAGGAAAGCTGTAAGATTTCATATATCAAATCTGTACACCTATATTTACATCGTGTGCAATTACATTTATTGCCACAGGATTTATAATAAAAACAGGACCATAGATGGAAACAACAACTGGTGTGTAGGCACGAGCAATAATTAAGTAATTCTATGGCAGAGCCCCGCTCGGAATAGGATATAATTCTGTAAATTGACAAATATAAAGACAGAGATGTTTGCTTTTTCATAAAATAAAAATGAAAGCAGAACTTAACATTATATATATACATACTGTATATACACTAGGCTTTGTCAAAACATACATAAATATGGGGAGATACTGGAAGAAAAAATGGGAAGAAAAACTCCATTTCCTAAGGGTGGTAGCATTTCTAGATCTTTCTGCACTGAATATTTTTGTACCCTCTACATGTGTTACTTTTGCACTGAAGAAAAAGAAAATCTAAAATAAGCCATACCAGCGGTTCTGCAGAACTTGTTTTCATAAAGTGAGGAGATCTATCTCTACCCCAGGAAAATCAGCCATTGTTTCTTTGTTTTGACTTCTTCGTTTAAAATATATTTTTAACTATAACCACATTGCAGAAAATCAGGAAGATGGAGAGGAAAATTATCCATGATCCCACCCTCCGACAGAAGCAGAAATGTGGGGCGTTCGTTTTCCCGTATTTTGTATGCATAGTTTACATAGCTCGTCTCAGGGTACATAGTTTTGTAACCCGATTTCTTTAATTAACATTCTACCATAAACATGCTCTGTGTGGCTACAAAGCCTCCATAGCCATTCCGTCTCGGTGGGCAATAAAACGCCAACCAGCTGGGGAAACATCAACTCACTCCCCTATTGGATATTTGAGTTCATTCCAGTTTCTTTGCTGATATAAGGAATACTGCAAAGAGCGTTTATTTGCTCATGAGGCTTTTCATATTCGGGATTATTTCCTTAGGACGGATTCCCAGAAGTTGGATGAATGGGTCAAAGGGCAGATGCTGCCCCAATGAGCATCTCTCCTGAAGCTGGTCGAGTCACCTGCAATTTGCAATTTGCTGGAAGGACAAATGATTCTAATTAAAGCCCATAGGTTCCAGCTGTGTGTGTGTGTGTGTGTGTGTGTGTGTGTGTGTGTGTGTGTGTGTGTGTGTTGGAAGGGGGGGGCTCTCTGCAACCACAGCAAACTTGCTAAATTAAATGGTCAGTGCCAGAAGTCTCCGTAGGTAGTGTTTTCTAAAAGGAACTCAACAATCTTTTGTACTGACTCATGATTGAGGGAAAGTTGGGAACTGCCACCGTCCCTCCCTCCCGCCATCCTTCCCTCCTGCCACGCCCCAAGTGCTTTCCTCTCTCTTTACCTCAAAGTGTCCCCATTCTACAGATGAGAAAACCAAGGCTCAAGTGGATGAAGGGACACGCCTGACAGTCCACGGCGATTCAGTAGCCAAACCAACGCTCCGTCTGGTCCCTCCCATCCCGGGGCCACTTCAGAATCCACCCATGTTGGACTGGATTCATTCCCTCTGCAAACGCCGAGCCCAGACCTGTGCTGGGACCTCCCTCCTGGAGCTCACGGTCTGGGGGAGACCTACACCAGCTCTTACAGTACCAGGCAGAGCCGTGGGAGCCCCAGCAAGGGGCGGGCTGCAGGGAGCGGGGGGACGGGGGGCTCAGAGAAGCATGTCAGGTGCGCAGGGAAGAGGGGGAACCGCGAGGAGAGTGCGCGGTGAATTTGGGCGAGTGGGGCGTAAGCCTCGCTGTCAAAAATCTCAGCTCCTGCCCTCCTGGATGGAGACAAGCACGTGTGGCTAACCCTACAGGAGAACCATCAGGATTCCCTCTATAAACATAGAGAGCACGGACGGACAATGTTAGAGACCACCGTCACCTGTCACACACCTGGCAGCTGTTTGCTTCCTGCTTCCTCTGGCACGTGATCACGGGGTGGTGTGGCAGGAGAAGCCTTACATGCACCCAGACCTCACAGCAAGACGTCGGCCAGGCCCCTGGGGGTCCTGGAGGGCCGCCAAGTGGGTGGCTGTGGCCGCGGCACTGCCCAGGGTCCGGTGGCCGCATACCTGCCCCCACCCCCGGGCGCCGGAGGCGGTTGGGCAATACCGAGGGGATCTTGTGTCATCCCTGCTGGCTGTCCGCCGTCTGCAGGACACCGTCCGGGACCTCAGGCTGCCACGCGAGGTCCCTAGAACGCTCTGTCCTGCTTGCTGCCTCCGGTGTCATCTTCAGCCGCTCCTGTAGGCACAGCCGGCCCGTGGCTCGTGCACCCGTTTGCTCAACGAGTATTTTATTGAACAACTCTTATGTGCCAGGAAGGGTTGTAGATGCAGAAGCCAACCAAACAGAAGAAATCCTACCTCCCTGGAGCTGACAAGAGGGGGCATGGGGTTTCCATGGAGACACGGAAGGTCGTTCCTTTGCCTGGGGCTGCCGCTCCCTCACCTGGGAAAGCCCCCGACCCCGCAAATCCATCGTCATCCTTCAAAGCTGCCCCAAGTGTCCCCAACTCCCCAGGAGCAGTCTAATGACCGGGTCGGGGGTGGGGGTATCCCAGCACCCCCTCCCCCCGCCGACCCGCCCTGACCACGCGGACACAGAAGCTCCACGGTCACCTGACATGGACTGCTGTATCTCACCCCAGACTGGGCTCTGACCTTACCTTCGGTTTTAGTTTCAGTCTTAATAGGACCTGTGCCGTGTTTGCTCCGACATGGAAAGAGTCAGTCTGTTTTGGATTTCACAATCCGCGAGGCTGACTCCATTTATGACCCCACTTCATGTGCTCTCACGTTTCCGACCACCAAGCACCTTTCGCTCCCTCTGGGATTTCAGGGTTGACGTCAGGCACAGCCAGGGGCTCGCCGGGAGCAGGCTGGGATGCACATCGCCTCTGCCATCAGCCCTCCGTGGCCCTGGCCCCCCAAGCCTAACACGGGCCGGCCTGTGCACGCGTGGGCCATTTGCCCACCTGTCTCACCGCAGGGCAGGGCGGCCTCCTGTTTATCTCAGACTCCGGCTCGCGGCTGGCCCGGACAGAGCGCACTTGTCCTGCATTCACATCGAGCGTCCTGTGGAACCGTGGGGAAGGAACGAATGGGCCTGGCTGCTGAGCGTGTCTAATCAGACCGGTGACCTGAGCCCCCAACGCCATCATCTGTCCACGCCTGTCAGCCCCAAGGCTCAAAGGCAGTGCCACGCACAGCACGGCCCTGAGTCCTCAAGCCACCCTGTGAGGTAGGACTATTGTACCCATTTTACAGGTGGAGAAACAGGGGCTCAGGAAGGCCCCGGTGCTCCCCTCTCCCAGCTCTCCCAGCTCCAAGTCCACACCTCTATCCACCAAAGTACCAGAAAATGAGCAGGAGACTCAACTGGGTCAATGTGGTGAATTCTCCCCAGCTTTTTAAAGCATCTCAACGAGGAGGAAGCCAGGGGCCAGATGAAGTGTGGGGGTCTCTCAAAGAGCAGGGGTCACCTCGGGTGACTCAGCCTGGGTCCAGCCGAGGGGCGTGGCCCATTTACAAGAACCCGGGACACCATCGGGCGAGCAGACCTCAAGCAGAGCCACATCGCCAAGCCTGGTTTCCAAAATGCTATTTTTATAAAATTCTCGAAGCCACGGTTTAATCACATTAAGAGAAATCAGAAGCCCAGAGAAAAATGGACTCTCTCACCACCCTAACCCAAAGGCTCACTTTTCATGTTCCTTTCCAGTTCTTGTTCATTTGCATGGAGGATTTTTACAGTTGGAATCATGGCAAAGGTACAATTGTATATTTAGTTTTTTTTCACCTAAGCGTGATTTCTGGGGGGAAGGGCAGAAGGAAACAGAGAGAGAGAATCTTTTTTTTTTTAAGATGTATTTATTTATTTATGAGGGAGAGAGGGAACACGAGCGAGGGGAAGGGGCAGAGGGAGAGGAAGAGAGAGAATCCTTAAGCAGGCTCCCTGCTGAGCGCAGAGCCCCACATAGAGCCTGCCGAGGGGCTGGATCCCAGGACCCTGAGATTATGACCTGAGCCTCAATCAAGAGTCAGATGCTTAACCAACTGAGCCACTCCTCAGAGTGCGTGGCGAGGAAGCTCGAGTGGGTTCAGATGCGCGGATCATTTCTCCTGGTGGGGTGTTTGCTGAGTTCGGGTGCTGTGCAGGGATCTGGGGAGCCAGGGGTCAGCCCGGAAGGCAGCGTGGAGCTTCGGGGACAAAAGACCAGCTGGGAGAAGACCCACCTGCACCACGCCACCTGTGCCCCTGCTCGAGTACTTGCGGGACATGGAAGCCACTCGGCAGGGAGTGGGAGCGCTGGGCGGGATCCTCCGCAGGGCAGAGCTGGCTCTCCGAGTGCATCAGGGCTGAGGAGACAACGGTTCATCAGGTTCTCAATCCAAAGCTCAGGAGAACACGCTCTGGGAACAGGGACCCCAGAGACACACTGACCGTGATGAAAACTACAACCTAGACCCTTCCCTGCTCGATTTCTGGTTGGACTCGAGCGAAAAGCTCCTCATTCTATTTACGGAATGGGGACAGTTTTAGTATTTAGCTTTTTTTTTTTTTTTTTTTTTTTTAGTTAAGCAGAATATTTTTAGGAGTTGAGGAGAAACTGCTCCCAGAAGAGAATAAAGTCACCTGGAGCCCCTTTGCTTTCCACACATGATGTCCAGCATTCCGTTAAAATCACAAGACACAGAGTGAAGAAAGTATGACAAATAATGAAGAGAAAACAGGGCCAAAGGACCCATAACCACACCTGAGGCAGATATAGAAGTTAGCCAACTATTAAAAATAGTAATGTCGAAGGAAATAAAGAAAGATGTAGGCAAAAGAACAAAAGGTAGATTTTTCAACGACAAGGACGACAAAATGGAATCTTTAGAAAGGAGGGACCAAATAACCAGATTGATATTCTCGAATGGAGAAATTAAGTGGCCGATGGAAAGGTTTAACAATGGATTAGGCACCACACAACACACAGAAAACGAATGGAAAGATGAGTCAGTAAAAAATACATGAACTGAAACATAGAAAGAAAGAGGAAGAATAGATTTTTACAAATACAAAGGATAAAAGATCTATGGTTTTGTAGTCAAAAGGTCTAACATACAGTAATGATGGCCCCAGAAAAAAAGGGGGGGCAAAGCAGCACACAGATTATGGCCCAGAATTTCCCCAAAACAAGGAAAGATGTCAAGGTTCAAAAGCTGACTCAGTTTACCCCAAATAGGATAAGCACGAAGAAGACCACATTCCAAAGTACAGTATAGTCCAACTGTGAAAAAACAAACACAAAGAAAATTCTTAAAAGCAGCTGGGAATAGGAGGGGAAGGAAAAATACATTATCTTCAAAATACCCCTGATAAATTGAGGCGGGCAGAGGAGTAGAGCGCCCCGTGTCGACCACAGAGACACACAGACATGGTCCCTCCCAGGGAAGCTCACAGGCTGGGAATAGACTGCAATCCCTCGTGATTTGTTCATGGCAGACGGAGGCTCAGAGGGAACAAGACAGGTGACCCCGGCTGGGACGGCGCTGTCTTCCCAACAGAGGGGAACGTCTGACTGGCATCCTGAACACATGAGGGTTGCCGATCAAAGAGACATGACGTCCCAGACAGAAGCCACAGCCAGGCCTCTCATCCCCAACCTCGGGATTGCCCCCAGGCCACCGTGCAGGGCCTCCAAGACTGCAAGGTCCCTGTTCTTCCAGATTCCCCAGAACTTTTCCTGGGGGTCAATCACCCCCAGCGAGTTCTGAGGGAGGCATGAGGAGCAGGGCGAGGACTTACCCAGGGACTGGGTAGCATCAAAGCTCTCTTCCTCCCCTCTCTGGAATCCCTCCCTCCAAGCAAAGCAACTCCTTAGATTTTAAGACACTGTCTGCTCAGAGTTCCAAAAGTCCGTGTTGACATTGAAAGACAGAATCGCGTCCTTTGCCCTGAGCTGTGGATCAAAGTCCTTGGGGACCCACCCATGTAACACACCTCCCGGTGTCAAACATTTTTGAAGAATCCACTTAGCCTCTGTCTACTGAGCACCTAACACTGTGGGGCACTGAGCTAGGGGCTGGAAATTAAGAAATAAATGAGTCCCAGGCCTGCCCTTGGGGAAGATCCTTAATGAGAACCATTTGGGGGCCATCCATGGGGTAAACTGCTTTCGAGCCAATGTGCTGTAATGCTATTTCTTTTTTTTCCCCTAATGGGGTTAGCTTTAGAAGTGCCTTTGGCAAGCGCTTTTAACAACCTGCACCGATCCCCAATGCAACGTTCCTTCCTGGCGCGTAAAAACGTTGGAGCTGAGGCTATCCAAAATGCATGAGAAAATTGGGAGGTATACAATCGCATAATTTCATGCCTAATCTCAAATGCCAGTTTCTCGGGTTTGAGTTTGGGCCATTTAGAGTCACAGCGGGGACACGGGCCAAATAAACAAAAAGCAAGCCCGAGCTGAAAAGGGGTAAAATGCGCGCACGTACTAGAGGCCGTTGTTATGTATGCGCGACTGAACCCTGAAATCGAATCTGAGACGTTCCCCAGAGAATGCGCGTATTTTTTCTTTATGGCAGGTTTTATATAAGCCTAATCTTTTTCTGCACACGAAAATCGCTTTCATAAAACTTCCCCACACGCTCACGTTCTAGGAAGAGAGCATCTGTTGGCAATTCTGAGATCTTATGACTTCATTCTGAGCCAGGGAAAATTCAAAATCTATTTTTTTCAACTTTAATAGAAAAATGAAACGGCCCGTAAAGACGTGACCTCTACTTTAGAGACACAAGTAAGAATTTGGTCGTAGGGATTCAGAATTCATAAGACTTTAGAACTGATTAAAAAAAAATCATTTCCAACGCTGAAGTCGCCACCGAGACCCCCAGTGAGGGGCCGGGCTGCCGGCGTGACCCTCTCTGCTGTCACCCAACATTCCATCTCCCCTTAAAAAGCACCACCCAGTAACCACTCAGTGATCAAGGGTGTTTGGAAAAGAACCAGTCCCGCAGGAGCAATCCCCCCCGCCCCCCGCCCCAGTATGGACACTTCTCCCTTCAAGCGACAAGCCTTTGTTTTTCATTTGGACAATTTTGAATGGAGAGGTTTTCAAAACGCACAATACATTTCCTTGCCTTTAGAAACGGAGTGCGAGCTTATTTTGTCGTGTTTTCCTTTGATAGTTTCTAGCCGTAATGATGATGGGACACAGTCCTGCGTCTTGGACAGACAAGCACTAACGGTTTGCTGACTGACCCTTTCCGGGAGTGAAACTTAGAAGCTGGAAAGATAGGGAGAGGGGGATCCAGCAGCCTAGGATGAATGACTCCAAGTTTTGTGAACTTTCCTCAGTGAGTCTGCTCCCCAGGCACTTGGGGATATGGAACCCAGGCATCAGGACAGCTCAGATAGAGAATTCCAACTCCTGCACCCCTCTGGTCCGCCAGCCATAAAATGCTGCCCAGATACCGCACATTGCCTGCAAGACGCCTACCTGGGCTTGGACTGAAATGAACAAGACCAGGTATCTCCCACCTGCTCTTACCTTTGGAGATGTAGCTACCACTTCGCTGGGCAATGGCTGCATAATGCTGGAATGCCCCCTCATTTTTTGTTTTAAAACATGCTGATGTTTTATCAGAAGCTTGCGATCTCCGGGTTGTAAGAGTGAGAGAGGAGAAGTGAGGCAGAGAAACAGGGTGAATCAGTGAAAGAAGGCAATGAACAGAGAACCACATGTACATACTTTAAGTTTCTGAGTCTGATAGGGCTCACAAAGTGCCCTCTCTATCACCTTCTCGTGTCTTAGCAAAACGGGAATTAGAATTACTGATAGGGGTTGTAAACCAAAGGTCTGCAGCCAAGATCCACAAAGAAGGTTTTTAAAGAAGTATGAATTTGAATGCTTTGCTCTCTAGCCACAGACCCCACCACTCCCTATTACACACTCAGCTTCTTCACCTGTTGATCTTACTAGTTCAGCCTGGAAGCCATTCCAATTTATAACCATTGATCCAGAAGCACAAATTCATTCATTCCACACGTGCTAAGCACCTACTGTATCCATAGAGGGACTGACGGTTAGAGGGAAGATTCAAAATTAAGAAGTGGATTGCATCAAATATTTGAGATAAAAATGACACCAGTTGTACACAAACTCAGAAAACAGAGAAGGGACTATTTCTCAACCCACTTTATAAGGCCAACACTATTGTCTTGCCAAAAACAGACAAGAACACTGGAAGAAAAGGAAATTGCAGCTTAACATCTCTCATGAATACAGACACAAAAGATCCTTAACAAGATACTGGCAAATCACATCCGGCAATGTATCAAGAGGATAATACATCGGGGCGCCCGACTGGCTTATTCTGGACAGCATGCCATGCGTGACCTCTGAATTGTGAGTTCAAGCCCCACACTGGGTGTAGAGATTATTTAAATGAACAAAACTTAAAAAGGAGGGATGGGGCAGACATTTAACCTACTGAGCAGCCCACATATCCCTGTTTTCTGTATATTTTCTTTGATGAAATGTCTCTTCATGTCTTTTTTCCATTTTCTGATTGAATTGCTAGGGGTTTTTTTTCACTGTTGAGGTTTTTTGCATTTTTTATTTTTATTTTTTTAAAGAGTTCTTGATATATTCTACATACTAGTCCTTTGTTGGATATGTGGTTTGCAAATATTTCTTCCCAGTCTGTAGCTTGTCTTTTCATCTGTTTAACAGGATTTTTCACAGAGCAAAATTTTTAAATTTTAACGAGTCAAATTTATGAGTGTCCCTTTTCTGAATAATGCTGTGACTGTCACCTTTGAGAACTCTTTGCCTAGTCCCATATCCCAAAGATTTTCTCTCAGGCTTTTTTGTAAAAGTATTATATTTTAATTCCAGTCCTGAAACCAATATTATACTATGTGTTACCTAACTAGAATTTAAAGAAAATTTTGGAAAAAAAATTCAAAGTTTTACATTTTACCTGTAAGTTTGTGATCCATTTTGAGTTTTTAATGGGTGAGAAACTTAGGTTGACGTTTGTTTCTTTGTTTGTTTGTTTTATCTGATGGATGTCCAATTGCTTCAGCACCATTTGTAGGAAAAGCTATCTCTCCTCTACGGAGTTACTTTTGCACCTTATCAAAAGTCAATTGGGCATATTCGAGTGGGTCTATTTCTAGGCTCTTTATTCTGTTCCATTGATCCGTGTGTCTTTTCCTCTGTCAATAGAACAATTTTGATCACTATAACTGTAGAATAAGTCTTCAAACTAGGTACATTGATTCCCCCGCTATATTCTTCCCTCTCAAATCTGTTACCTATTCTAGTTCCTTTGCCTTTCCATATAGATTTTGGGACAATCTTGTCTATATATTGTCCAAATGTTGTTGGGGTTTTAAAAGGAATTGCATTAAACGTGTATGTCCATTTGGAGAGAATCGACATCAATACTGTGTTGTGTCTTCCCATCCATGAACAAG
Source organism: Nasua narica (assembly GCA_028533885.1). Lineage (NCBI taxonomy): Eukaryota > Metazoa > Chordata > Mammalia > Carnivora > Procyonidae > Nasua > Nasua narica. Next base: position 116,558,477 of record CM052807.1, on the reverse strand, counting down.
GTATGTCTCTCCGTTTACTTAGCGCTTCTGTAATTTGTTTTATTAGCATTGTATAAATTTCGTCCTGTATATGTTCTATTAGGTTGAGACCTAAGTAGTCCATTTTTTGAGTGATTATAAATGATATTGTACTTTTAATTTTGGTGTTCACATGTTCATTACTAGTACATAGGAAAGGTAGATTTTTATATATTTACCTTATACCCCGAGATACTGCTGAACTCACTTATTAGTGCTAGGAGTTTTTTGCAGAATCTTTGGTATTTTCTATGGAGAAAATTAAGTCATCTGTGAATAGGGACAGTATTATTTCTTCCTTTCCAGTCTGTAATGCCCTTTATTTTCTTTTCCTGCTTTGCTATACTGGCTAGATCTTTCAGTACAGTGCTGAGTAAGAATGCTGAGTGCAGACCTTGCCTTGTTTCCTTCCTTAGGGGAAAGCATTCAGTCTTGTACCATTAAGTATAAGGCTAGCTATAGGGTTTTTGTAGATGCTTTTCATCAAGTTGAGGAAATCTCTCTCTATTCCTCTCTTCTGAGAGTTCTTTATCATGAATGGGGTCTAATTTTGTCAGATGCTTTTTCTGCATCAGTTGATATGATCATATTATTTTTCTTCTTTAGCTCATTAATAAGTGCATTGATTTGATTTTGAAATATTGAGCTGGATTTCATTTCTGGAACAAACCTCATGTGTATAATAAATCCCATGTGTCATGGTGTATAATTGTTTTTATACATTGCTAAATCCTACTTACTAGTATTTTGTTAAGGATGTTTGTATCTGAATTCATGAAGGATATTTGATCTGTAACTTTTTTGTTTCTTTTCTTAACGGTTCTTTCTTTATCTTGTTTTGATATCAGTATAATACTGACTTCATAAAAGGGAATTTGGGAAGTGTTTCTCCTATTTTCTGGAAAAGGCTGTGTAGAATTAATAATTCTTTAAACATTTGGTAGTATTTTTCAGTAAAACCATCTGGGCCCGGAGATTTCTTTCTTTTTTCTTTTTGGGAATTTTAAAATAATGAATTCAATTTTCTTAATAGTTGTAGGGCTGTTCAAATGATCTCTTTGATATCAAGTGATCTGTGATAATATGTGTTTTTGGAGAAGATGGCCTATTTCATCTAATGTGCCAAATTTATGTGTGTATAGTTGCTCATAAATTTCCCTTATCAACCCTTAAAAGCGGGATCTGGAATGATAGTCTCTATTATATTCCAGATGTTGACAATTTGCATATTCTCTCTGTAATTTGTCAGTCTTGCTGGGTTTGTCAGTTTCATCTTCTCAAAGAACCAACTCTTGGTTTTGTAGATTTTCTCCACTTCTATTTTTTTTCTTCTGTCTTCTGCCTTCTGATTTCTGCTCTTTATTATTTCCTTACTTCTGCTTCCTTTGGGTTTATTTTTCACCTCCTCTTACAGAATCTTGAGGTGGAATCCTGAATTATTGATGCAAGGTTTTTCCTCTTTGCTAATGTATGCATTTAGTGCTATAAATTTCCCTCTCAGCACTACTTTAGCTGTGTCTCACACATTTTGATATGTTGTATTTTTATTTGAATTCAGCTCAATGTTTGTTTGTTTGTTTTTTTAACTTTCCTTGAGACATCCTCTTTGACCCATGTATTATTTAGAAGCATGTTGTTTCCTTTCCAAGTGTCTGGAGATTTTCCTGTTAGCTTTTTGTCATCAATATCTATTTGGCTCCCATTGTGATTAGAAAACAATACTGTATGGTTTCAATTCTTTTCATTTTTTTGAAGTCTGTGTTATGGCCCAGGATATGGTCTGTCTTGGTGTATGTTTCCTGGCAGTTAAAAGAATGTGTGTCCTGCTATTGTTGGATAGAGTGTTCTTTAAAAGTTGTTTAGATGCTGTTGGTCAATGGTGTTGTTGAGTTCTGCATCTTTGTTGATATTCCGTCTGGCTGTTCTATCAATCATCAGGAGAAGCATGTTGAAGTCCCCAAGTATAAATGTAGGTTTATCTCTTTCTTCTCTCAATCTTATCCATTTTTCTTTCATGTATTTTGCAGCTCTGTTATTTGATGCACATTCAGAATTGGTGTGTCTTGTTGGTGGATCTATCCTTTTTTCATCATATAATCTCTATCTCCAGACATTTGCTTTGCTCTGAAATCTACTTCCTCTGATATTATTACCATAGCCACCTGCTTTCCTTTGATTAATATTTACATGATCTTTTCCTACTCTTTTGATTCTAACCTGCCTATGCCAGTATAAGTGAGTTTCTTGTGGATATCATATAGTTGGGTCATTTAAAAATTCCACTATGCTGGGGTGCCTGGATGGCTCACTCTTTTGGGCTTCTGACTTCTGGTTTTGGCTGGGGTCGTGGTCTTGGGGTGGTGAGATTGAGCCCCACATTGAGCCCCACTTTGGGCTCCATGCTTAGCATGGAGTCTGCTTGGGATTCTTTCCCCCTCTGTGTCCCTCCCCCTCTGTTCCTCCCCCCACTTTCTCTCTCTTTCTTTCTCAAATAAATAAATAAATAAATATCCACCAAACTAACTCCTGTCTTTTTTTTTCTCCCCAAAAATGTTTATTTTAATTTTTCAGTGTTACAAGATTGATTGTTCATGCACCACACCCAGTGCTCCATGCAATACGTGCCCTTCTCAATACCCACCACCAGGCTTGCCCATCCCCCCACCCCCTCCCCTCCAAAACCCTCTGTTTGTTGCTCAGAGTCCACAGTCTCTCCTGGTTCATCACCCCCTCTGATTTCCCCCCATTCACCCTTTCCTTCCTTCTCACGATGCCCTCCATGATTTTCTTTATACTCCACACGTAAGTGAGACCGTAAGATAATTGACTCTCTCCGCTTGACTTATTTCACTCCGCATAATCTCTTC
>CM052807.1:116537859-116555092 GCA_028533885.1 Nasua narica | reverse complement strand
TTCCCCCCATTCACCCTTTCCTTCCTTCTCACGATGCCCTCCATGATTTTCTTTATACTCCACACGTAAGTGAGACCGTAAGATAATTGACTCTCTCCGCTTGACTTATTTCACTCCGCATAATCTCTTCCAGTCCTGTCCATGTTGATACAAAAGTTGGATATTCATCCTTTCTGATGGAGGCATAATATTCCATTGTATAGATGTGCCACATCTTCCTTATCCATTCATCTGTTGAAGGGCATTTTGGTTCTTTCCACAGTTTGGCTATTGTGGCCCTATAGAACACTCATGAAAGAAATTGAAGAAGACAAAAAAAGGTGGAAAAGCATTCCATGCTCATGGATCGGAAGAATAAAATTGTTAAAATGTCTATACTGTCTTTTAATTGTCAATTTCTGTCAGTTGTCTTCATGTGGGAAATGACCATTTACATTTAGTTTAATGATTGACACGTTAGGGCTTAAATCTCCCTTTTGTTTTTTTTTTATATTTGTTCTTTTATTTTTTTAATTTCTCTGTGTTTGCCCCCTGCCATCCTGTGAGTTATTTGGATATTTTTTAGAGTTATATTTTCATTTGTTCTCATGTTTTTTAATTTATTTTTCTGTATTACTGTTTTAGTAGTTGCTTTAGGTATCGCATTATATATACAAAGCTTATCACAGTCTACTGGTGTCATTTCACCAATCAGAGTGAGGTGTAGAAATCATACCTCCCTTCAGGTTCCTTTATTCTCCCCCATTTATAGTTGCCTGAAATATTTCCTCTACGTATATTTGGAACCACATCAGCGAGTTTTGTTTTAATGTCAAACACAATTTAGAAAACTCGAGAGGAGAAGGAAAACTCATTGGAGAAGATGGGAAAACTCCCATCCTTTCGCTTGTTTTCCCAATGTTCCAAGGTTTCCTCGTTTTATTGTTTCCTTTCTGTTTAGAAAGTTTCCTTTAGCAATTGTTATAGGACAGGTCAACTGACAATAGTTCCTCTTAGTTTTCCTTTGTCTGATAATGTCTTAGTTTCCCTTTCATTTCAAGGATACTTTCCTTGAGTATAAAATTCCGAACGTTTCCTTTTGGCCCTTGTTAAATACGGTGCCACTTTCTTCTGGCATTTGTGATTTCTGATGAGGAGTCTGCTGTGATCGGAATGGTTTCCCCTGTGGGTAGAGTGTCCTTTTCCTCTTGCTGCTTTCAAGAATTTTTTGTCTTTGGTTCCCAGAATTTTGACTATGATGTGTCTTGGTGTGCATTTATTTAAATTTATCATATTTAGAATTTGCTCACCTTCTCGAAGCTGTAGTTTCTGTTTCTTGCCAAATTCGGGAAGTTTCCAGTTATTCTTTCAGCCCCGCCCTCTTTCTCTTCCCCCTCTAGGACTCTGATGTAACAATGTGTGATCCTTCGATATAATCCCCTGGATCACTGGGGCTTTGTTCATTTCCCTCCCAGTCTGTTCTCCCTTAGTTGTCCAAATCGGATGATTTCTATTCTGTCTTCCAGTTCACAGATTCTCTCCTTTGTCTATCTCCTATTTCTCTGCTGAGACTTTCTATTTTTCATTTGCTTTGAGCATATTCATAATGGCTTGCTGAAGCATTTTTCTTGTGGGTGCTTTGCAATCTTCACCAGGTAACCTAACACCTCTTCCATCTCAGGGTTGGTATGTACTTATTGTCCTTTTTCATTCTGTTTGGGACCTTTCTGGTTCTTGGTACGATGAGTGATTTTCAACTGAAACCTGGATATTCTCACGTTACATATGCAATTCTGGATCTTATTTAAACCTTCTGTTTCAGTTGGCTTTCTCTCATACCATTCTGGCAGAGGAAGCGGGGGCCCTGCCTTATTATTGCCAGGTGGAGATAGAAGTCCTGGTTTTCCACTCATCCTTCATTGACACCCAAGGTAGATGCTTCCCATTCCCTCTGGGGGAGGGGGGAGGAGTTCTGGCTCCCCACTGAGCCTCCACTGCAATCTCCCCAGCTGGGAGAGATAGAGATGCTTTGTTACCTCTTTCCACCTGGATCCCTGGGTTGGGGAAGGGAGAAGGGTCATGACCTTGTTACTACTGGGCCACGGCGAAGGTCCTGGCTCTATTTGGCCTCCTCTGACAAAACCTCCATGGGTTTTGTCATCTCTGAGTTGGGGGAGAAGTTGAGACTCCCCATGGGTCTATACTGACACCACAGAAGGGGGACCTCATTACCAGATGGCTGGGATGATGGTCCTGGGCCCCCACTCAGCCATCTCTGACACCAGCCCTGTGGGATGTCGGGGCCCCTCATTACAGCCTGCTTAGGGGTGCATGGGCAAGGCTCTGTTTTTTTTGTCGGTTTTTTCTTTTCTGTGTGTTTAGCTAAAGTAGGGCAGTTTTTGTCTGAAAGTTTTCTGTCTTGCTGGGCTGCCCTTTCTCGGTCCTCTGGCCAGAGAGAACAGGCTTTTGTTGGGCTTCTGGTTGTCTGTGCTTGCTGGCATTTCCAGATGGCAGCTGCCTTGGCTCCAAGTCCAGGATACATACAGCAAGAGAGAACCCCGGGGAACTCACCACTGTGTTGTTTCTTGGGTCTTGAGGCCTCTGTCAGCCTTCCTGCTTCTCTCCATCTTTCAGAATCTTCTTGCATTTATAATAAAATGTTCATTTTTTTTTAGTTGTACTTAGTGGGAGGAATAAGGAAAAATGCATCTACTCCATCTTCCCGGAAGCAGAAAAGTCTCTGTGCTATTTTTGCAACTTCCTGTGAGTTTATGATTATTTCAAAATTAAGAGGTTAAAAAGAGATTTTAATATAGGCGTCTCACCAATTTTTTCAAGGGTCAGAATCTAAGAAAGCTTTTTTACTCGAAAAGAAGAAAACGATCTATCGATTGAAGTCAGCGCGTGATAAAATCCAAAGGATGGCCGCTCAGAGGCAGGAGCGAGCATGGGGCTGACTTTGGCAGGAATGGGTTTGCCAAGGCAATGAGACCGTGAACAGCGCCGGCAGCGCCCAGGGAGATGGCGCTGGGCCGGCAGCCCAGGACAGACTGGCGGGGTGGTGTCTCTGGAGATTATGAAACACTTTTTGGGGCGCCTGGGTGGCTCAGTCAGTTGGGCGTCTGCCTTCAGCTTGGATCATGATCCCAGCATCTTGGGACCCAGTCCTGTGTCGGGGGGAGGGGGGGGTCCCCCGCTCAGCAGGGAGTCTGCTTCTCCCTCCCCCTGCTCTTGTGCTTTCTCTCTCTCTCAAATAAATAATTAAATAAAAATCTTTAAAAAAGAAAAGATTATGAAGCACTTTTCAAATAAAAGGCATCAGTCCTGCTACCCCCGTAAGGGTCCTTGAACACCTGACTTTGATTCTGCGGTAGGCACCTGCCCAGGAGGCACACCGCAGCAGAGTGAGAGCTGGAAAGGCCCAGGGTACCACCTGCCCGACCGTCCTCTACAGCAGGAAGCGAGCTGGATGGAAGCGGGTTCCCAGGGAGGCCGTCTGGCTGCCCGGGAGGGGGGCCTGAAGGAGAGGCCCACCACGGGGGACCAGCTGGCCAGCCGGACTCCAGGCTGTAGGAGATGGGAGCATCTGGAAAACATCACTCACTTTGACCAATCAGTGTTTAAAGCCCAAACAAAGCCACAGCGAGCACAGCCAGGGGTTCCCCCCCTTCCAAGCAGAACAGCACATCTGGATGTTTCATTTGCTTCCCTGTTGTTTGCTGCCACAGATTCCCAGGGGACAGCATGAGCCTCTTGTGATCAAAGGACACATCCACCCATCTTTAACTCCCAGAAAGGGGTGCGGTTTCTCGAAAACAAATTCACACCTGCTTAAAGAGAACTGGAAATGGCATAGTTAGTTCCCTGTTCTCCTTGTTACTCCATTCCTGCAGCAGCCGCCTGGGCGAGTGCTGGGAACGAATGTGCATAAAAGCAAAACTAACCCCGGCCCCAAGCTGTCCGCCATCTTGTGGAAGACAAGGAAGGACAGGAGCTCGGGTAGAAAGAAGTGCCCGCCTCTTACATGGAGGCCATTGGGCACGGCGACCACTCCCCCTTCCTGGAAGCAGCCCCTTCCTGCTCCTCCCTCCCCTGGGTCTTCTCCTGTCCCACCTGCCATAGCTTCTACCTGCTCTTCCTATGTTGGGTCCTGGATCTCCTCTCTTCTCTCCCCGCTCTCTCTCTCTCTCTCTCTCTCTCTCTCTCTCCAGAGCCCGTTCTTCCTCTCCCCCAGGTCCAGTTACCATCTCTTTGTCACGCCCTCCCAAATTCACAGCCCCAGCCAAGCCTTTCCCTCTGAACCTGAACACACACATCCAACAACACCGCCTCTGGGATGTCTCCAGGATCTCAGGACCCACCACTGACTGCAGGGGGTGGACGGTGAACCTGGAAAAGCCGCAAGAGGTCCCTTGACAGCTGTGTGTGGCTGGAGCAGTGGGGCCCAGAGGAAGCTAGGAGGGAGCTGTTCTTGGAAAGACATCAAAACCACCGCTGCTCACGTAGGTATTGAAAGCAGAAGAAGAGGAACTGGCCAGGCAGACCAGATGGGGAGGGGCAGTCCAGGGGACAGATGGCCTGGGCAAAGGTCCAGAGGTATGACAGGGTTTTCTGAGTGCCACTGGAGCAGAGTGGGCTGGGGGGCCCCCAGGAGACTCGGCTGCACTGATGCCCAGAAGCAGGGAGCAGAGTGATGGGGTCAGATTTGTGTTTTTAATAGAGGCTTGGCCCCATGGTCCCCATACTCTCCAATGACAGCCTCAGTGTCCCCGTCTGTTAAATGGGGATAATAATAGGACCTACCTCCTAGGGTGATGGTACAGATTAAGCAAGAAAATATGCCTGGCACATTGTAAGTGTGGAACACTATGACCTGTCTCTGTGTCTGTCATTGTCGTTTGTCAGGCCCTGAAGCTAAAGGGCAGGTTCTGGAAAACGCGGCTGAGCTCTTGTGAGTGATGCCTCCCTACTGAGGGAAGTCAGTGCTGCCCAGTGCGAAGCTGCCTGCTCAGACGCCAGGCCAAGGGCTGCATGGTGGCCCAGAGGCCACCCCCTGCAAGCCAGCAAGAGATGACGCCCATCCGGGGGGCAGAGGCTTTTCCCAACTTACCAAGCTCTGCATTGGGAGAGGGACCTGGGGGCTTCTTCAAATTCAGACCTGCAGTCCTGGGGCTCGTGGGAACAGCGGAGGGGACTCTATTGTCACTTCCATTTGGGGTGAGGGCCGGAAGCCAGGCAGACTTCTCACTGTGGTGCTGGTGAGGTACGGGACCCTCGGGAGAGAGGCCCGCGCCCTTGAACCCCAGGTCAGGACCCCTGACCCGGAGGCCACTTTTCCAGGAGCCGTTAGATGCCCCGTGGAATTCCACGTTAAAATTAAGTCTACAGAATTTCAGAAGCGTCTGTCTCTTCTCACTCTACCTCAGTGTGCGTTCAACACAGAACCTCGAGTCCAAACAACCCGGATTCCGATCTCAGTGTCCCCACGCCCCCGGGGCTGAGTTTTGGCCCCGTAGGGCTTGATTTTGTCACCTGGAACGTAGTGTGAGGATGGCAGCTCCCACAATCCACAGCCGACGGGAGCCCAACGGGCCAGAAGTGCAGATGGGAACTAGCACAGCGCTTGGCACACAGCAGACGCCCCAGAAACTCGGGCGACACCTCTCCCCCCGGGGCGGGGAAACGCGCACCGGTTCTTTCCACTGAGGCCTCCGGGAGGAGGTTGTGATTTGGCTGGAGGTTTCTTTTAATTAGCGAACAGCAGGAAAAGTGGATTCAGGAATGCGAGCCCTTGATGATTTCCCCAGGTGGTAGGAGAAAATATCAAATGACAAAAAAACAAACTGACAAACATTCTTGAGGGAAGGAAAAAAGAGAGAGAGAGAGAGACCCGTTAATGGCACAGCCTAAATATAGCAAAGGGTATTTTTGTAGAAGGCAAAAATGGTGTCTAAGCCGTGGAAGAAAATACTGCTCCTTCCCAAATTTTCCGTCCAGCTCTTTCTTGACTCGAGGCGGCAGCCACTTCTGGATGTGTCCAGCCCAGCTGGACGAGTCCGGGCGTCAGCCCCATGAACCTGGGCGCTAGGCGCTGGCCGGCAGAGGGACAGGGCTCGGCAAACTGCCGTCCCTTCTCGTAAAATCCAACGTAGCGGCCCGACTGCGAGCTCTTTCTCACCTCCATGGGTTTTCTCCGTCTGCGGTTTAAAAAGGAGCCGGTGAACCCAGCTCCACAGAGGGTCCGCAGAGGCAGGATTTGGTCCAAGAGCTGCGCAAACAACCGGGAGGCCCTGAGCATCCCCTGCGCGCCCCCCGCCCCTAATTGGGAACAGGTGAGTGGAGGCGTCCACGGGGAGTCGGCCACGCCGTCTCTGACAGCAGCATTCCCACCGAATTCCTGCGTCCTGATTTCGACATACACCAGCACAGCACCATGCAGAAGCAATTACGCCGGCCCACAGAGGCCGGGGCTCCAGCCGAGGTGGCTGGATGTGGGCGCCTTCGGAGGCCACCCCCCATCAGCTCTATGATCCGCCTGTGCCCCGAGCCCACGCCCGCCTTCCCGGAGGAAAACCACACATCGTTGATCATGAGTTTGCTGAAACGGGGGAACGTTGCCGCGGATGTTCAACAAATTACTGACCACAGAGCTGACCGCTCCCCGGAGCAGCCGTGGGGGCGGCCCTCGGGAAGGGATGGCTGCGTCTGTTAGGGCAAGGGAGTGGAGAGGGAGGACTTCCTCTCCCAGATATCAGCTTACAGCCATCCCCGGGCCTTTAGGATCAAGTCCAAAAGAGGTGCTGGGCGGAGAGGGCCGGCTTCAGGGCGGTGAGAGCTGCAGGCAGAGGAGGCTGCTCAGCATGGGGTCGGGGGATGCATCCGGAAGCCCTTTTCAGCAGAGCTCCTCTGAGTGCCCGCGCTGACCCCACTTTGCTCCAAGCTCTGCACCCACGGCTCCCTCAGTCCCCGAGCTGTGGATGCTCACAGGCACGGTGGCAGTGGCCATCCCGGGACTTTGCAAAGGCAGGGAGAGGGGACAGAGAGAGAGAGAAAGTTCCCAGCTCTGTGCTCTGCTACAGGGGACACAGAGGTAGTACCACCCTCGCGTTCTTCACGACCCTGTGCGGGGTGACACCGCCTGGCTGCAGGTCCCGTCTCCACCGCTGAGTGTGCGACCCTGGGCCAGTGACTTAGCCCCCTGGAGCCTCACTTTCTCCTCCACAAACGGGCATGGTCGTAGTACAGAGCGCACAGGCTGTCATCAGGATTATGTGGAATAATCCAGGCCTAGGATGAAGGAGGGACTCCGCAACCCTTAACTATTTTACGATCCTGCCAGAGATACCCCCAACTGCACAAAATCCACCCTGAACTCTTACTGATTTTGCCTCCTGGGTCTCTCGGGGCAGACTGGTAGGGGAGCTGTTTTAGGGGAAGAGGGTTCATGCGTTCAGGGTCATGCAGCAAATATTTATCCCCTGGCTGCCTTCTAGGAACGAAGCAAAACCAAGCGAGTGATACAAGTCTGTTGTTCATCAGAGCTCCTTGAGGGAGCAACGAGCGGGCCTCGCAGCACCGTGGAGATGCGGCCCAGCCCCAAGCAGCCAACCCCGGGTGAGAGCTGATGGGGCCCAGGGTGGTCTCTGTCCCCCCTCGGGCTTTGCAAGCGCAAAGCCCAAGGGAAAGGTGACTAATGTTTGAGAAGGGGGTGTGGGGGTTTGTGGTTTGCCTTATCTGCCCACCGCCCAGCCCCGCCCATCCATTGTCTTGCTAATACTCTGCCAGCGTCCCCAGCTCAAGGACACTGGCCCAATCTTTTGGCCTTCTCCAGGCTCAAGGTCCTTCTCAAGCTGGATCTGCCCATCTCTGGCCCACTCCTTCCAGAAACGTTCCTTTCGGCCATTCTTAACTCCATATCCTTCAAGCCCCGCCCAGCAGAGACTGCGTCTGAGTCACCTCCACGTCCTGGGTCCTGCTCGGAGCAGGTGCCGGAATCCCACCACGAGCCCCATCAGTTCTGTTGTGTAGGACGCAGCGGACAGGAAGAAGGGCATAGTCTCACCCGGGCTGTCCCGGTCTCAGGGCCATCCCTGGAAGCTCCCCCCTTACACCAACTACGTAAGAGTTTACGTTGTTGTTATTGACATCTTTCTCCGAAGGTGGAATTCAAGTGGAGACGCCCAAGGACTCAGATGTCAGCTCAGGTATGGAAAAGAGCCACGGCCAAGTGGGGTCTGGATTTTTCCAAAGATTACTTTGGCTGGGGAGGGGAGCACTGAGGCTGTCAGTCAGAGGTTGACTGCGGTGGTCCAGACCCTGGAGGAAGACCCCAAACCAGGACAAGGGCCAGGGGGATGGGGAAGAGGGGACCGGAGCTTGATTGATGTGGGTGTGGCACCCCAGATTTCCTGCCCGGGACAAGGACAAGGGGTGCCTTTTGTCCACGTGGGATTTATAGACAGAAGAGCAGGTCTGGGGGGAAGTGATGAATCCGATTTGGGACATGTTGAGTCTGAGATGCCCGTGGGACAGCCGGGTAGAGATTTCTAGTAGCAGCAAAAGAAGCTCAGAGAAGAGGTGGGGGCTAGAGGTTTCGTTTGCACTCTGGGACTTTTCCTATCGGCTGGGGGACACCTTCACCCAAGACCCTTCACCCCAGGCTTCCTGATGCCTGGAGACGGGAGGAGGCGGGCGACCCGAGTGTTGCAACATCCCGAGGTGATTTATAGGGAAAACGTCTGTGTTTGTTTCTCAGTGCTGCCTTCCAAGAGGGAATCTAAAACCCCACATTCTGATCCTCAAGTGTAATTTCCAGTCATTCCCACCGACAACATTTGGTTCTTATTACCAAAAGATACTCACACAGATGTAGCATTAGAATCTTGGCTCTGACGGGTAAAGAAAACAAGATAATCGAGAGTATTGCAGCAACCCTCAGACATTTACGATTCCAAGAAACGGTTGTTGGATCGCGCCTCCAAAATGGCCATTTTCCGTGAGGCTCGGCGTGGAAGGCAGCCAGCCACTCGGTAAATTTCAGCCGGTCCATCTGAACTTGCACCCAAGTGCACGGTGCACGGTGCACGGTGAGCACCTTAGGGACAAAGGCCTGGGCATTGTCTCCTGGCGTCCCCGGCCAGGCACACAGGCTGAGCTGCCTGAGGGTTTGTTGACTGAAAAAAAGGAACAGCTGAATACCACAAGCCAGGATAAGCTAGTTTTTCTCATTTGACATTTCCTTCCAAAGGTTTCAAGGGCTTATTACAGGGAGAGGTGGCTTCTCTGAGATGGAAATGGGGAAGTATTTATGGAGAACTAATGTTTTGAAATTGGATGGAGAACTTTATCCTTGCCTCTGTCGGAGTCCATAGTCAGGATTTGGGTCTGTCCAGTGACATTACCGGTATAGTGGCCACTTACGAACCCGGGGTATCTCCAAGCGTCTGTTTAAAGATTTGTTCATTTTTAGTTGAGAGAATGAGAGAGAGAGAGAGAGCAAGAGCAAGCACCCGAGCTGGGGGAGGGCGGCAGCAGAGAATCTTCAAGCAGACTCTCTCCTGAGCGCGGAGCAGTGCAGGGCTGGATCTCACGTCCCCGAGATCATGATCCGAGCCCAAACCGAGAGTCCGACGCTTAACCAACCGAGCCACCCAGGCACCGCCCAAAGATTTATTTATTTTTATTTGGGAGAGACAGAGAGAGGTCACACCCACTCGAGTCAAGTGTATTTTTCCATAATAATAGCTAACATTTCTGATATTTATTCTATATGCTGAGCACTTTAGCGAGCCATGTCCTTTAATCCCCATAATTCTGGGACGATGATACGCTTCTTATCTCTGTTTTATAGATGTGGAAACGGGCCTTGGAAGGTCATTTTTCCAAGGGCGCACGGCTGGTGAGAGGCGGAGCTGCTGCAGGAGCCCCGCCAATGGGATTCCACCGCCCACTTCCCCATCGCTTAAGACTCCTGAGCGCCAATGGGAGGCCGTCGTGGGGGGATGCCTTTCGCGTGCTTTCATCCACGTACTCCTCCTGGTAACGCTGAGAGCTGACCAGTGTTATGGTTCCCCTTTACAGCTGAACCTCACAGAGGGAAAGCTCTTTTGTCTTCCCACCGCCCCCAGGATTCCACCCACCGCTCTGCAGCCCCTGTGCCCCGTCACTGCATGGGAACCACACGGGCCCCATCTGACAGCAGGTCTCCATCCGGCCCCCCCAGGGTGCGTGGGCTGACAAGGGAGGGCCTCAGCCCCGGGAACCCCCGGGAACCCCCGGGACCCTCTGGGGCCTCGGGGCGATTGTGGACGAGCCAGGCACGGCTCCGGGAGCCCTGGAGAGGAGGCAAAGGAAAACGGACTGCATGTAGCTATTTCTGCACGGAGGAAGCCTGTATCCAAACACCGACCCCTTCCTGCCCACACCTCCCCACCCCCCATCTTGTGCACAGCGCCATATGGAAGGAATCAGGAAACTGGTGGAATTCTGTCCCTCTTCTGGGGCTTGCTTGCCTGGCGGGTTTGAGTCAAGGTCAGGAAAGCCTCTCTCTTCCTCCCCGCATGGTGCTCCAGTGACCAGAGAGCTCCCCGCCCCACCCACCAGGACTTACCGTGCAGCTTGCCACCTCGCAGCTCTGGAGAGAGACCTGGGCCCCCCTGCAAACAGCCTGGCATCATCCAGGAGGCTGGCAGCTGGAGGCAAGCCCCCGGAGCCCGTTCTTGCCTGGTGCTCAACGGACCCAGGAGGGGCACGTGATGGAGACCCTGCCTGGACCAGATCTCTACGCATAGAGCAAGCTGGGTCTTCCCGTCGGCCTGCCCAAGCGAGCAGGCTGAGCTCCGGTTCAGGATGGAGAGCATCCCAAAGTGGGTCCGCATCCAGGCTGCGTGCTGTGTGGCTTCAAGCACATCCCTGTACCTCTCTGAGCCTCGGGAAATGCATCCCACTAGCAAAACGGGCACGATATGGGGCTTCGTCACCTGGCACCGTTGAATCCTAAGAGATCCATGGAGAAGATTGAGGGAGGCATGAAAGAGGTTGGGGAAAAATTGCCTCCTTATTTCCAACAACGTAACTGAAATGCGGCGTTTCCTTCCATTACGAAGGTAGAGAGCCTTCTACAGAAGTGTTCGCGGCACCTGGGACCTGGCGTCAGTGGCCCTCACTTCTCCGAAATTATAATAGGTCCTAGATCGGTCTCCTGGTCTTGCTGCTCAGCGCACTAATTTCTCAGTGCCCTTCCTACGGGTCCCAGAGGAGAGGGGACTCGGCTGGACGGTGGGGTCTGTCTGAACTCCCCAACCGTGTGAGGTCCCTCTGTGCGCACAGCCCTCTCACCTCGTGGTTAAACCACCTGTCGCTCGGCATCTCCCACTCAGAGGAAAGGGACCGGAGAGTTTGGAGGAAGGCTGACTCTTGAATGCCCAGGACAGGCTCCGTGGGACAGGCTCGGTGCAATGCGTCGTTCCAGGAGAAGGCATCAATTTTTCTCACAGAAAATCCTTTCAAACGGTGGCTGGGTCTCCAAAGCTTGGGTCATCCCGTGTGCCTTCACATGGTGCCCCCCTGTGTCGGCATGCCGGTCTGCTCCTTCTGAACGTTCATCTGGAAGCAGATCACCTCCCCCACCACTGGGGCTTCTCCGGCTCTGAGCCACCATCCCCCCTGACTCGGATAACTCCTGTGGGCTCCCCTCCAGTCCCCTGTTTCATCTCTGTTTCCTTCCCACTCGCCAGTGTTGCCGCCACAGCAGCCACAGGAGTTGTCCCCACGTGCAAGTCAATTGTCCCTTGGTCAAAACCCTCCAAAAGCACCAATCTGACTCTTGGGGAACGTTAAAATCCTTGCAAAGGCCGGTAGGGTCCTCCCTGCTCCCCTTGCCCCCCTCTCCCACGGCCTCAGCTCCAGCCACACCGGCCTCCTTGAACACCAGGCATTGTCCCTCCCCAGGGCCTTTGCACTTGCTGTTCCCTCTGTCTGGAAAGGCTTTTGCCCTCACGCCTTCAGGTTCTTATTTCCACGTCACCTCCTTGCTGAAGCTTTCCCAGGCATGGTGGACACGGGGGTGCGTGACCCAGCTTCCTCTTTAGGAATGGAAGACCTACTGCCCGGCTGCTCTTGCCCTCTTCGAGAATTGCCTCAACTGAGGAAGGCCGCACCTCCTTTGATGGGCAGCCTTGTCCAACGGCTGACCAACACAGCGTATAAAGGCTGATGTTAGACGTTTCTGAAGGCTCGCCCATCTGCAGAGTTCCATGTGGGGCTGGATGTCTTTGTCGGGCCTTGTCATGGCTCAGCTTCTCCCTCTGCCCACTCCTGCCTTTTCCCCCTCCTCCCACACATGCTGATCCCAGCTGCCCTCCCTAATAAATGCCCCATGCACTGATCTAACCAGTCTGCTTCCCCAGGAACTCAGTGACATCAGGCACCCTACCTAAAAGTGCAGAACACCGGCTCAAATGCAGGCTCGCTAACCCCTTCCTTTCCTGCTCATTAGCGCCCATCCTATCTTCACTCACGGATTGACTTGCTTATCTTGGTCATTGTCCTCCCACTGCTGGAATGTGAGCCCCATAAGGACGGGGGGTATGTTTTGTTTTGGTTTAACTTCATTGTGCAGAACAATCTGTCACACTATCAGCACCCACGCAAAGTTTGTTGAGTGAATGAGTGACAGACGAGGCAAGCTGTCCTTGACTCGTGGTCCGAACCCATTTTAGATGCCCTGTGCGCTCTGATGTCGTGAGTTAGCGTAATTGGTTTAGGGAAACTGATTCCAGATCTTGATGACTGGCCACCAGTGAGTCCCATTTTGCTGTGCTCCAGATTGCGTGGGTCCTGATTCCAGCCCTACTCACCTGACCGCCTGAGGAATGTTTTGTTTTGTTTTTTTTTAGAGCTTCATCCACATCACCATTAAAAAGGTTGGAAAGAACAACGTGGCTCTCATGGCTATTTTCTTGGTGGTATTCAAGTTGGCTTGAGTTGATTTTGTCGGTTTATCCGCTTGTGTATTTCTGCCCCTCTTAGCTGCATGTCTTGTTCATTGCTGCAGCCCAGGGCCTCCACTGCTCCCGGCACATTGTAGGCGTCTCGTGGTTGCCCTCATCACCCCTAGCAGGTAGGTATCATGTTCCCCCCACCTAGGCTAGCTGATCATGCTGACGCCTTGTGACATCTCTCCGTTACCACTCAAGGTCGTGCTGCCTGCTGGTCCCCACGCCCACAGGAACACCGGTCCTTGGACTCTTGGCACCCTCCCCTGTATCTCTAATTAGGAGTCTCATGGAGCTGAGCTGCAGCTCTCTCTATTGTCAACCAAGCCATTATAATTAGGACACGCTGTGTGCCAGGATTGTCCTCTCCCCGCTGGGTGAGTGTTTCCCCAGCAGCTCATCAATCATCAAATATGTGGGTCCCCAGTGCCTTCATCCCACTTGCTCTCAGAACAAGCCCTGAGTGTGACTGAATTCCGAGTGGATGCGCTTCCGCTGTGAACCTCACACCACGTTAATCTGTGCGTTCAGGGCTCTGGGCACAGCAGTGATGAAAGCAAAGTCTCTTCCCTCAGGGAACTTATCTTCTAGGGGCAGTTGGGGACCAACGATAAGCATAAATAGCAAGTGATGGATGCCATGGAGAAAAACAGCAGGGTGGAAAGCGTGTTCCAGAGGAAGGATGCTGCCATTGTCCGCGGGGGCCAGGAAAGAGCCTCATCGAGAAGGTAACTTTGGCGCTGAGTCTGTAAGGAGAGGCTAGAGTTGGCCACGAGGGTATCCAGAGAAGGAATCTTTTAAGGTGAGAGAACACCAAGCGCCAAGCGCCCGAAGCAGGAACGAGGTCGCTGTGCTTGGTGAACAGCACGGAAGCAAGTATGGTTGGAGCTGAGTGAGCAAGGCAGAGACGGCGGGAGAGGAGGTCCCAGAGACCAATGGCGGGGAACGAGGTCACGTGGCCTGGGAGGCAGCTGGCTCTCCTCTGAGTGAGTTGGGAGCCCCTGGAGGGTTTGAGCAGGGAGACCGCCTGACTTGCATTTTAACTTTGTTTCTGTGGCTTCTCTGGTGGGAAACAATGTGTGTGGACAAAGGGAGAAGCGGGACAGCAGTGAGGACACTAATGCAATCAGCCCGCCGGGAGAGAAGAGCTTGGACAAAGAGCCGAAAAGGCAGTAAGAAGGGATCAGATTTTTTTAAATATTTTGAAGTCTGGTTAATAGAATTTGCTGGTGGGGTGGATGTGGGATATGAGAGAGAGAAAACCCAGGAATGAATCCAAACTTTTTGGCTGAGCAATTGGGAAAATGGGATTGCCATTGACAGGGATGGTGAAGGCTTGCAGGAACGGGTTTGGGGCAGGGATCTGTTTGGATACATTGACTCCGACTGTTGGACATCCAAATGGAGCTATCGGCTGGGTGTTTGATGCTGAGCCTGGAATCCAGGGTGAAGGTCAAGCTAGAGACACGTATTGGAGAGTGGTCACCCATCCTCGTGACCTGGGGCTCAGCCGACCATTCCTTCTGGGCCCTCTGGGACTCGGTGTCCGGCTCCCTTCTAGAAAAGTTAATTCTACTCTTTAAAATCTCTGATCCTCATCTAGGAAATAAAAGTGGCCATCACGCATTAGAGATTCATGAAGGTTCGAGTCACGTAATGCGTCTGTGCTACGTCATTGTTGTGGTAGGAAGCCTTGAGCGTCAGCTACTGATATAATTTGACTTTGCTGGGAGCCTTAATGTTGCTGCAAGCCCTCCACCACCCCTTTGGCCTCTGCTTACGCTCTGAGCCACATCCCCCCGGCCACAGAGACGGGAGCAGGAATGGAACCTTAACCTATGGACTGCCCATTTTAAAGAATGACCAGGTCTCATCAGACTCCCCAGTCTGGAGTCTGAGTTGGGAATGAGAAGACCGGCCCCATCTCTGGTGGCCCTGGAGCTGAAAGGCCAATCGGGGCCACTTACCGCATGAGCAAGACAAGCGCAGAGTAGCGCTGTTGAGAGGCTTAATGGCGGCTGACTGGCCCCAGTGCTCATCCTGTGGAGGCGGCAGTCCTGTCCTCATGCTCTGCGAGTCCCCACTGGACATCCAGTCAACAAAGGCACATTTGTTGAGCCCAAGAACCCCAATGGGAACCTTATGGGGTGACGAGTTCGAGCCACATCTTTCTCCAATGGATTTTCGAATGCTCCATCCCCAACAATTATGGACAATAGGGTTGAAGTGTCTTCTGGCACTGTCAAAACAAGTGTGTTTGGAAAGCTTTCTAGAACATCTGGTAAGAAGACCCACTAAATCATAGGCATTCCATCTCCCCACGTTCCCACCCATGTCCACACTGGGGCCAAGACTAGCACTGGCTAGGGATAGGCCTTGTGGCTTTGGATTCATCACTCATTTGGCAAAAGAAAAGAAGGAAGGCGGACCTACCAGACACACAATGGGCAAAACTGACTTTGCCAGGGCTTGGCAGATGGGTGGCTATGTTCCAAGACAGGGCAGCATGAACTCGGGGGTGGTTGGGCAAAGATGTAGGGCAACACCTGGGCCTTCGCTGATTGGAAGGTAAGGACAGAGGAAGGCCACATAGGTCCACATAACTCATGTCTGGCACTCACTTGGCTTCTTCCGGCTTCTTTCCATCATTGTTTTAGCATCATGTGGACACATCATAGGTCAAGAAGATGCCTCTTTTGGAAAATGTACTCAGAAGGCCCTCTCCCCAGACTGTAATGGCCATGTGACCAGACAAAAGGCGTGGGGACCAGTCACCCCTGCAGCACCACTCCAAGGTGGCTGTCACAGTGGCTTATACGCACAGCCTCCACACCAGCCTCGCCTATCTGCCTGGAGAGACCAGAGGCCCGCATGGAAACAAGATGGCCCTGCAAAGGGCAGAGGCATGCGAGACACAATGCCACCTGCTGGTGGACATCAGCACAGCAGGCAGCCACCAAGCTCATTCCATGGGAATCTGGTAGCAGGTGTGTTAGGGGCCCTGCCTTTGCTTCTTGATGGGGGTGGGCCATGGAGTCTTGTTTCCTTTTTTTTTTTTCCCTGTACATTTCCTTCACTCCAAAAATGTCGCCTCATGTGCTTTTCTGGTTATCTCCATCACCCTGTCCTAGGCAAACACCAATGGAATCATTTTGCTGATTCTAGAACTTAACACATAAATATAGAGTTGGATTTATGTCTTCTTTGGGGTCTGGTACGATGTTCCTGGTTATGGTTTCTAATGCAACCAACTTTGGGGGTATACTAGTAGTTTGTCCTTTTAACTGGTGAGTGATACAGGTCCAATATGTGTTTACCAGATCGCTTTTTGATAGGTATCACGGTGGTTGCTTGCGGGTTGGGGTTACTGTGAATAAAGATGCTGTGGACATTTCTGTAAAAGTCTTTTTGTGGACACGTGCTTTCTTTTCTCTAGGAATAGCTAGGTCCCAGGGTGAACGTGTGGTCCATTTTATTTCATGTTAAGTGCACGGTTAAATGTATGGTTAAGTATATGGTTAGCTTCGTAAAAACTGCTCGTTTCCTACCAATGATGGATTAACGTTCCAGTTACCCTGAATATTGGTCATTACTGGGTATGGTCTGTCTTTTTAGTATTCGCCATTCTAGTGGCCATGAAGTGTGGTATCTTGTGGGCTTCTGAAAAATTGAGATATAATTCGTGAACTATAATATTCACTCTTAAAAGTAGATAGTGGTTTTTATCATATTCAAAGAGTTGGGCAACCATCACTATGCTATAATTTCAGAAGATTTTCATCACTCCAGAGAGAAACCCTGAATCTTTTAGTCCCTGGGAAAAAAAACTAATCTATTTCCTGTCTCTATGGATGACCTATTCTGGACATTTCATATAGATGGAATCATGGTATGTGGCCCTTCGTATCTGGCTTCTTTGACTTAGCATAATTTTTTCCAGGTTCATCTGTGTTGTAGCATTTATCAGTACTCCATTCATGCTAGTCCATTCTGGCTATATACATACACGTTTCAGTTATCCCTTCATTCATTAATGGATGTTTGGGTCATTTGCACCTTTTGGCTGTTGTGAATAGTGCTGTTCTGATTATTCATGCACAAAGTTTTGTGTGGACACACGTTTTTAATTGTCTTGGGCATACAAGCAGGAATTGAATTGCCAGGTCACATGGAAACTCTGCTCCAGGGATTCCTGGATCTCAGCTTCTCCGGCTCTGAGTTCTTCCTCAGCCCAGTGGGATTAGCGTACACTACTTGGG
>CM052807.1:116518543-116537359 GCA_028533885.1 Nasua narica | reverse complement strand
CACTATCCCACAGCCACAGTGAAGACTCATTGTTTTCCAGCAGTCTCTGCCCATCCCTCCCTTTCATTAAGGATATACCCACCTTCCAAGGTCCTAGATTAATGCAGAGGTCTCAATTTTTGATACCACCCCTTTATGAGGGCCTCTTATTTTTCTCCTAATTACTAATCCCCCAAATTCTGGATTCCTATGTTTAACCTTGGCCACCAGGGCAGCCCCGGCCTCTATTTCTTATTAATGTTCACTGTGTTGGTTTCAGTTCACTGTTGTTTTTATGTGTATGTATAACTTCCATGGTTTCATTTACTCCCTTGTGAGCTCAGCAATGCATATAAATTGCTTGTTGCAATAAATCTGGGACCTGGTTGAGTGGTAGTGGACAAACTTTCCAGGATATTCATTCTGCCATATAGATCATTCTCTTAGAAGCAGAAGTCCTCCAACTCTGTGACTTCATCTGTGGAAAATGGGGACAATGATCCTGGTTTGTGAGGATTCTTGCAAAGATTATGGGGAAGGGATGCACTTAGCATAGTGCTTCACACTATGGTAGAGGGTGCACACAGCATCCTTAATAAAACAGGAGGTGAGGCAAAAGCACTAACTAGTACACAATGCACTATTTGCTCCTTCAGTAAACATATATTGCTCATGTAGGTCATCGTTGTGCACTGTATGGGTTTGGACAAATGTATGATGACCTAGATCCAACATTAGAGTATGATATGGAGTAGTTTCACTGCCCTAGAAATCCTCTGTGTTCCCCTTGTTCAATCCTCCCTCCCCCCAGCTCCCTGGCAACCACTGATCATTTTACCATCTCCGGTAGTTCTGTCTTTTCCAGAAGGACATAGAGTTAGAATCACTCATTATGTAGCCTTTTCATATTGGCTTCTTTCACCTAGTAATACGCTTTTAAGGTTCCCCTGTGTCTTTTTGAGGCTGATAGCTCATTTCTGTTTATCGCTGATAATAATATTCCCTTGTCTGGATTCCATTGTCTGGACACCTTGGCTACATGCAAGTTTTTGCAAGTATGAGGAAAGCTGCTGTAAACATTAGTGGACAGGTTTTTGGGTGGACATCAGTTTTCACTTATTGGGGTAAGTTTGAATGACTTTGGAATCCTATTATTTTTTACTTTTCTATGCTATTTTATTTTAACGTGTCTTTTTTCCTTTAAAGACTTATTTATTGGGCGCCTGGGTGGCTCAGTTGGTTGAGCAGCTGCCTTCGGCTCGGGTTAAGATCCTTGAGTTCCGGGACTGAGTCCCACATTGGGCTCCCGGCTCCACTGGGAGTCTGCTTCTTCCTCTAACCTTCTCTCCTCTCATGCTCTCTCTCACTTTCTCTGTCTCTCAAATAAATAAATAAAATCTTTTAAAAAAAAGACTTTATTTATTTATTTTGAAGAGAGAGAGAATGAGCAGGGGGAGGGGCAGAGGAAGACGGAGAGAGGGAATCCTCAAGCAGACTCCCCAGTCATCGAAGAGCCTGACATGGGACTCAATCTTAGGACCCTGAGATCATGACCCGAGTCGAAACCAAGAGTCGAATGCTCGACTGACTGAGTCACCCAGGCGCCCCTTAATGTGTCTTTTGTAAGCGGCATATAAATGGAATTTTTAAAGCTGGTCTATGAAGACACAGGTAGGGAAGCAAATACAGAAAAATATTAATTGGAGAATCTAGGTGAGAGTGTATGCACCCATATCATACAATTCTGTGTTTGAAAATTTTTGTAGTAAAATGTTGAGACAAAATGAAAGAAAACAAATCCAGCCCCTATGGAGAAAGAGAGAGACAGAGACAGAAAGAGAGAGAGAGAAAGAGAATGTGTGTGTGTGTACCTGAGAACCACTGGGAATGTGTTGTGCTTCTGGTCACCAGCAGAGGGCGCACGCAAAGCAAGCACACGCCCAAAATTTCCAAGCTGCCTTTCCTCTTGGAACATTTGTTATAACAATGCAAAATTCAGAGTTAAAGCAAACCTCTCCACCCTGCGCCTGGGGTTCCAGGCATATAAATGTATTACTGGCGGCGGCGACGGCGGCGGCGGCGGCGGCGGCCTCTGAGTGCTGTCTCCCTTCTGCCTGTGGCCACCAACCAGCCCATGTGTGACTCCACCTTGGGGTCCTTTGCCAAGATCTACTCTATCTCTGGGTCTCCCACTTTATCTCCCGCCGGATGCACAGTCTCTCCTCCTTCACCCGTACCCTCCTCCAACTGGGGCTTGTTCTGCCTGGCCACCAGTGTTCCTAATGGGATTGTCCTGGAGGTAATGGGACCAGGTGCCCTCTGCGTTCCGCCCATTATGGGTTGAATTGTGTCCCCCCAGAAAGATATGTTGGAGTCCTGACCTCCGGGTACCTCAGACGTGACCTTACTGGGAAATAAGGTCATTATAGACGTAATTAGTTAAGATAAGGTCACTGGGGAGGGCCCTAGTCCAGTATGACTGGCTTCCTTTATAAAAAAGGGGAATTTGGACGCAGACAGGCGTATCCGGAGAATGCCATATAGAGACAGAGGCGTAGGTCAAGGTGGTGCAGCAATAAGCCAAGGAACCCCAAAAGCCGCCGGCGAGCCCCTGGAAGCTGCGGAGCCCTCGGAAGAAACCAGCCCTGCCAACGCCTTGATCTCTGGCATCCAGACGATGAAGTAGTAGGAATGTCTGTGGCTCAGGCCCCCCAGTCTGTGCTACTTTGTTATGGCAGCCCTAGGAAAGGAATACAGCCCCAACCTGCCCCCCCAGAGGGGGGTCCCGTCACTGTCAATCACTCAGGGGCACTCCCTCCCTTCTGGTCGGCCAGCCGCCGGGGCGAGGGGGTGAATCGCAGGGGGTGGACGTGATTTGGATGGATCCGGAGGTCCCCTCCCCCTGCAGGAGGAGCATAGTCAACGTGGGTCTGGTAAAACTGCCCCACCGCCCAACGGGGTCAGCCGAGGGGCGATCTGAGCCTGTAGACCCGTCACTCCTTTGCGGGCCAAGGAGGTTAACACCTCGGCTCCACAGACTTGTCCTGAACAAGCCCATCCCCATGAGGCACTAGTGAGATCCGGCATCTGTTGGGTGCTGATAAATGGACTTGCGTGGTCCCCACTCCCTGGCGGAAGATTCGCATTTCCGCCGCAGCACCTGCAGGAGCCCAGCCCCCGCCCCGCCCACCTCCCCCCTGGGGGTGGCAGCATTACTAGGCTAGTTCTGGGCTTGAACTACGTCCCCGTGGGACCATTCGTTCAAAGGCTGAGCCCACGTGAGCCTGCATTGGCCGGGAGATGGTGACATGTGTCTTCCAAGTCAGCCTGTCTCTGGTGGCCCAGCCGCTGCTGGAGCCCCCTTTCGGAGGCATGCACCCTAGACCCGGCTACCCGTGGCTCACAGCGCCTCGGGAGCTCTCCCGGATCAAGTCCACGGGACTCTCCCCTTCCACTTCACCCCGGGCGGTCCCGCTGTGTTCCGCAGATAGCGCGGCTGTGTGTGTGCCCGGCTAGAGAATCCTGCCCCGCGTGATCCACCCAGGGATCCCCGCCAACCCGCAGGCTCAGTTCCCATCAGCCGCTGGCGGGCTTGAAGCCTGGGCAGAACAAGTCGCCGCTAGACGAGGGGGGGATGAGCAAAGCATAAGCTGCCATCGGTGTACCTGGCTCTACCTTGGCCAATGGTAAAGTGCCACCAAGAGCTGCCCTGTGTCACGGGTCCTGTGCACGCCCCCCTCCCCCCAAGAAACCTCCATGGAGAAGGAAGACCTGGAGGCCCACTCATGCTGGGCCTGGGAGCTAGAGACCCCATTACTGCCGGACAGTCCCCGGCCCAGTACACAATGCCTCCCTTCACCTCCCCTCTGGCAAATTCCAAGTCACTCTGCGAGCCTGGGGCATTCGGCTGGTGGTCCCCCAACAACTCTTCTTCCACTCTTACACCATTCTAGAAGCCCTGCCTGGTCACGTGGTTAGCCAGCTCAGTGTCCCAGGCTCCTGTGCCGCTGAACGTGGTTACCTGACCCATTTCTGGCCCACAGGGGGTGAACGGAGCTGAAACGGCCACTTTCTGTGGCTCGTCCTTGAAGGCAAGGAGCATGCACAGCCCCCTCTGTTCCCCTTTTCTCCTCCCTGCCGGCGGCATCCCTGGGCCACGAGATGGGAGACGGCAGAGCAGCTCGGCTTGGACGTCTCTGGGAACAGGAGGGAAACGGCTTCGCTGGAGCCACTCTTGCTTTGGGGCGCTGTTACCAGAGGCTGGAGAGCAAGGCGTTCGGGAGCCGGACTCCCGGGGCTCAACCCCCGGCCTGTCCCTGCCCGTCGGTGTGACCTTGGGCAAGTCACTCAATGTGTGTGTATCTCAGGCTTACCTCCAGGAGCAGGGGAGTCACGAGAACGCCCACCGCTGGCTGCCGTGAGGTCAGACCGTTCTCAACGCCTGGCATGGAGTGAGTGCTCGTGTTACCCTTTACGGCAGCTGGACCTGGGGGCTCAGGGAGACGCGGCCCCTCAAACGCCGCTCTCTCTGGGATGGTCCTTCGCAGGCCCACGTCTGCCCCATCCGCGCGCCCACGGCAGCCACGGCCACCCCAGGAACTCTCTCCGAGTGGAGCTGCACAGAAACGAGTGGTCCTCGTACACATACTAGGGAGAGAGGTTCCACACGCCTTTGTCCACAGGAGAAAAGTGAGAGGGGATTTCTGAAACACGGAGTGGATTTCTTTTTTTAATAAATGTGACTCTTCACAGCTACTGCATTTTAGGCATAAACGATGTCTCTCTCGCTACCGACTTCTTGTATTAAATTGCATGAAATAATCTCCAGTGGGTTGATCTGTACAGACTTCCTCCATATATTTTTTCCTGATAATAAAACAAGGAGGAAAAAACAGTCAGCCAACTCCTGGTTTCCTAAATATTCTACTTTTTGAATATATATATATTTGTTCATCCCCTCTGACTCCCCTCAGATCATGCTCGTGCTCTTTTGGGGCCCCCAGCAGAAGCGACCGGCCAACAGCGGATCCCTCACCGGGTAACAGACGCCTGATGGCAGCACATGCCCATGGGTCTCTGCCAAGTTCAAGCCAAGAGCTTGACGAACAGACAGATAAATAAGTAAATAACGTGTTTTTTAACAAGTTCACCAGTGGAACTGCATTTGACGTTTTCTGTAGGCAGAACACTGAATGACTCTTGGGGTCTGTCAGGATGATGGAGAGACCCCAGCTCGCCCTCGGCATTCCGGGAGGCCCCTCGCTGCAGCGGGCAAGCTGCCACCGTCCTCCCACCATGTCTGAGCCATGTAGCCTCCTGGGAAAAGCCTTCTGACTCCCCGGGGCCCACCCAGCGCCCTCCCCCAAGGCTCCCAGTGCCCTCTGTGTACTCTGTCACCAGCCCCCACATCTGAGCCGCTGGGGGTCGCTAGCCTCTCCATGAGCACCTCCCAGGGTGGGTCACCTGGCTGGTGCCTGGACCAGAGGTTTCCAAGCACTTAATCTCTGGCCTGGGGCTCTCAGCCCTCCTCCCCTTCCTATTTGAATCCTACACCAGGAGGCTGTGCAGCTCAAGCTGCTGCTGCTACAGGGCCTCCCCGGAGATCCACGGCTCGGGCCCCAGGCCTCTGGGTGGGAAAGACTCGAGGACGTCTCGGCTGGCCCTGACCCTCCCCACGACGCAGCCCGATCTCCGCTCCGACGCCTAACCTGCTCCTGCGACCCCAGCCACCCCTCCCCGGGCCCCTTTGCCCAGGCCCTCACTGTGCACGCTGCTCCTTGGCCAGGCCGAGGTTGCTGCAATCCAGAGCCCTGCGCAGGTCGCGTCGCTGGCGCTGCTGCCGGCGCTCCGATAGCAGAGCGTCGCGCGCCATCTGTACCCTCCGACGGTCCCAGTCCATGTCCCGCTGCCGATCCTCCTCCTGAAGCCTCTGGAGGGAGGAGAGGGGATTCACCACCACCCATCCCCAGACCCAGAAGAGGTCCAGGGGATCATCTAGGAGACTCTCAGCCTCTCCTTTTACAGCTGGGGAAACTGAGGCTCGGGGGAGGGGGCAGGTGGACGAGCAGCATCATGCAGGAAATCAGCGGAAGCCACCCCCACCTGCCATCACTGCACTTGGAAGGTGTCAGCCTGCCCTCAGGCCAGCAGGGACAGCAGAGGCGGTCCCAACAGTAGCTGCCAGCCGAGGGCCCCAAACGCAGGGCCTCGCCCCCAGGACGCTACCAGTGGGACAGGCTGCCGAACACTGGGATCACCAGGTTGCTTCTAGAACATACCGAAGCAACAGCCCCACCCAACAATGGCCTCATGATCTTGGGGGTGAATTTCTGCATCTCAGCTCATTCCCCATGGCCTTCCAGATCCCTCAACAAAAGCCACCGAGCCTTAGGAGGGGAAACTGGATTAATGCAGAGGGAAGGGGTCACTCCCCGAAACCTGAGTAGTTGTATCAGGCGTCCTGAGTGACAGGAAGCAAAAGCGGGTGGGGGCGGGGTCTGAGGATGAGCACCCCTCCTTCCGTCCCCCCGGTTTTAGGGCAGGGCTCCCAGCCACCCAGTGAGAAGGGCTGGAGTGGCCAGTGGCCCCACAGTCCCGGGTCCACAGGCCACTAGGCGCCGACGGCTGGCAGAGGCCCCGGCCCCCCGCCCAGGGACAGAGCAGAGGCCCAGGCCTGGTTTTGTCACCTACGGGGGAGTCATTTTGCATGTCTACACCAGTTTCCCTTCCTGTAAAATGAGGCTGTTCGCAGTTGCCCCCGAGGCATAACACAAGATGTTTTCGTGAAGAACACGGAATGCCATGCGACACACTTGCCTCAGACTCAGAGACAGGCAACCTAACTATTCTGTGCATGATCTCAGTTTTCTAAACCGTCTCCCTCCACGGAAGAGGCAGCGGGAGGGAAGGGCAAGGGGGGCGTCTACAAGGGTGGGGGCAGGGGAGTATTTATGAGTGGCGAGACCTATTGTAGTATTTTTCACCCTTTGTGTTTTTCTGTCTTAATTTTCTACAAAATTGAAAATCAGATAAAAATGCTGCTTTCAGGACAGATGGTCGCCCTCCCCTGCCAGACAGTTGGGCTGAATCACAGGAGTGAAGGACAGAGCAGGGCCTTGCAAGGGGGACCAACATTCCCCGCAGCTGGTGCCAACCTTGGGGCTCTTCCCATGTTGGGCTACTCCCCTGCCTCGGCCCCGGCTGCCCCCACCTGTCCCGCTCGCACGTCCCCGCTGCCTCTCCCACGCCCTTGACCTTCTGGGCCTGGAGGAGAGCCGGCGGGGGAGCCGTCCCACCTGCTCCTCATTCCCTGAGCCAGGCTGCTGCCCCTCCCCCAACTCGCCTGACCGTGGCACCTGTCACCCCACCACAGGTCGTCGTCTGCTCCCCGCTCCCCACCCCCCATCCTGCAGGCCTGAGAACTTTCCTTTCCCTGGCTTCTCAGCCATTCCCCCTCCTCCCCAAAGACCAAGTGCCAACCCCGCCTGCTGTCATCCCCCGGGCACAGCCTACCAGTGACCCTCGAACTCCAACGGGCATCAGAACCCCTGGGCGTGCTTTCCCAGCCACAGACTCTGGGCCCCACTCCAGGAGGGCTGGGAGGGCCTGAGAATCTGCATTTCTCCCAAGTTCTTAGGCAATGCCGATGCTGCTGGTCCAGAGACCCCACTCTGAGGACTTCTGCCCCTACCTGTCATTACCAAGAATGCCAGCCTCCCCAGTGTCACCACCTTCAAGCGTCCTGATCGCCACCATTCTGACCTGCCTCTTCCGCCCTCTCTCCAGTTCCCTGATTGCAACAGTTACTTTTCACCCCTCACCCCCCGCCGGGCCCTCCCGCCAACCACACACTCTCCACTGTCCCGGCGCTCTGTGTCATGTCCCTCCTTGCTCAGCCCACAGTCCATGGCTGACACCCCCTGGCAGATGCTCTCGGTGCCCTTGAAACTCTCACTTGGTCAGACTTGCCGAGCGGACCCTGAACACGGTCCCCTTACAGCTGAGGTGGCCAGAGTGGCACTGACTGTGCTCACTGGGGATACTTCAAGTTCATGACCTTCAGCCTCCAGGGGGCCCTTGACTCTGGCCTGGCCATCCTGGCCTCTTCCCCGAGGCCGTTCCTTTCCGGCTCTCCTAGAGGACCATTAGCTGTCCTCAAATCCCCAACCGGACTCCGTCCCCGTCAGCTGCTCACCTCCCTTCCTGTTTCCCCGGGAAAAGGGTCTCCACAAGCTGCCCCGCCTACACGCCCGCCCCCACGGCCAAGGACGACGGGCCTGGGCTCCTACCCACCCCAAGCCTCAGCTGGTGCTGCCACAGCCTTGTGCCCCTGCCACCTCGGACACGGGCTCCAGCAAGTTTCCGCTGGCATCAATGTCCCCCTCTCGACTGCGTCGTCCTCACCGAATGACGAGTATGCTGTTATTTCTACAATCAGAAAAACCAAACAACTTTCTCTTGACCCCATGTCCCCTCCAGCTACCACCCCTTTCCCTGCACCCTTTAAAGCAAAACATTTCGCAAGTGTTCGACCTTCGGTCACCCACACCCCTCCTCCAAGGAAGCTGCAGATCGAGGCCCCAGGGACTGCCACCCGGAGCCGGCATTCAGCCAGCAGCCTGGCGGCAGTGTCTGACCCAGGGGCTCCCCTTGCTGGGCCCCTCCTCCCTCTCTGGCTTCCCCTTCTCCAGCCCCTTCACTCTTCATAAATGATGGTGGGGATGTGGGCTGTCCTATGACTCCGTAGATCCCCTCTGTCTTCACTCACTCCCTGTGTGACCTAGTGAGGTTCATCGCTTTAAATGCTGCCTGTGTGGCCACATCTCTATGCCCATGTGTCCGGCTGGGACCTTGTTCTGAACTCCAGCTGCTGGTTTTACTTGGAGGTAGTGGCAGAAAGTATTACTTGCATCCCTGTAGCCATTTTTCTTTCTTCCTTAATAAGACAACTGCCAGCCCCTTACTGCCTAGAATAAACTCTGCTTTTCCCAGTCTTCTTTACAATCTGGGGCAACCCTGTGACTAAGTGTTATCCAAGGGAATTTGAGTGGAAGTGTCCTGTGAAACTTTTGAGAAGTGTCCTTAGAGTGTTTTTCCTCATTCCTTCTTCCTGCTAGATGGAATATGCATGTGATGGCTGGAGCTCAAGCAGCCATCTTGTACTAGGAAGTGGGAGCCAGTTGCCAATGATGGCAAAACATTAGTCAATGACCATGGAGCTCCCATGCCAGCCCTGGACTATCTTCCTAAGGATTTGGTCTACATGCAAGAGGTATTTAAGATGCTCTTAGTCAGGGTTTTCTGTCATGATCAGGCACAGAATCCTAACAGACATAGATATCTAATGGGCACTGCACATGTAACATATCCAAAGTTGCGCTTGTGACCTTGACTCCACCTACCACCCTGCTCTTCCCATCATCATCCCATGTCAGTAAATGCCAATTCCATCCTTCTCACTGCTTGGGCCTTCTGAGTAATCCTTCCTCCTCTGGGTCTCATAAGCCACACCCAACCCTTCAGCCAATCCTGTTCTCTCGACTTTCAGAAGAGATCCAGAATCCGACCACTTCTCAGCACGCTTGCTGCCAGTGCCCTGGGGCCAGCCAGCACCCTCTCTCACCTTGACCGCTGCAACAGCCTCCTGAGCGATCCCTCTCCTCCCCCCACCCCAACATCACTGCGACAGGGATCCTGCTAAATGTAAGTCAGAGCATATCACTTCTTTGCTCAAAACCTTCCAGAGCTTTCCATCACAGTCGCAGAAAAAGCTGAGTCTTCCCCCATGAACTGCCAGGACCTTGACCTTCCACGTCCCAGACCTCCTCCCGCCCCTGTCCTTGCTCCACTCCAGCCACCTGCCTCCTCACTCTTCCCTGAACAGGTCGAGCCGGTCCTGCCTCAAGGCCTTTGCCCTCGAATCTCACCCTGCCAGGCGGTCCTTCCTCAAATATTTGCACCCTCCATTCCCTTGGCCCAACCTTACTTCCACCCAAGCACATGGGCCATGGGGTTAATGGCTCTCGTCTTCCCCCACCCACCCAGAGCGTAAACCCCTTGAGGGGTTCTTCTAGGGAGAGTAGGGCAGCAGCTATGACTAGATGCGGGAGGAAGGCAGCAAGCGGCCCGGGGCTATGTCTGCGGGCTCTGTGAGGAGGGGAGGGGGGCGGGCACCAGCTTCTCCTGCACTTGCTGCTTCTGAACCAGGCGGATCTGCTCCAGCTGCCCCTGGGTCATGCCCTTCCAGCGGTCGGGGACCACGCGGTGGGGCCCGAAGGAGCTGGCCGCCTGCTGGGGGTTCTCCGAGAGCAGGTCCCCACGCAGCAGGCTGGAGATCTCAGCCAGGTTGTCTTCTTGTTCCTGTTTTTTCTCTCGAATTTTCCTTTCCAGTGACTCGGTGGCCTGCACATGGGGAAGACAGGAAGATGCCCTGAGTGACCCCATGGGGATTGAGGCACAGGGGGGCACATCTCCCTAGGAGCCCTTGATGGAAGGGAGAGTTTGCTAACGTGCCCGTGGGACAGGTGGGCCGGAAGACTCCCCACGCCCTCGGCCCCTGGATGCCTGCATGCCGACGGGCGTGTAGGCTGGGCTGAGGAAATCCCCACCTGTGGGCTGTGTGTGTGAGAACTGCAGGTGTTTGCACTAGTTTGCCAAAGCAGGGAGCTGTCTCCCTGGGTTAGGCCACGATCTGCCAATGGCCTGGCTTTGCTCACCTCGGGGCAGGGCTCTGCGCCCCTCCTAGTGGCCCCGGTCACCCGACAGAGTGATTCACAACAGTGGTGACGTCTTCTTTTTTTTTTTTAAGATTTATTTATTTAGAGAGAGAGCACATGTGCATAAGCAGGAGGCAGAGGGAGAATTTTAAGCAGACTCCCCACTGAGCAGGGAGCCCAATGTGGGGCTCGATCCCAGGACCCTGAGGTCATGACCTAAGCCGAAATCAAAAGCTGGACATTCAACTGACTAAGCTACCCAGGCTCCCCAAGACTGAGATTTAGTAAGTGTTTCCCGCCCACCCCAGCATGAGTTAGCCCACTCTGACTGGCATAGGGGGTTTCATCACTACCCCACTCTGCAGATGACGAGACTGAGGCACTACGGTGGCTTTTCCAAGGCGGCAGACAAGAGTATAGTCTTGTCCCCGCACAGCTGGGCTCCGGGACCTGCCCCGACCCTGACACCACAACACCTGCCTAACAAAAGGGGCAGACCTCACCTCCCCGAGGGAAACTTTCCAGAGTGCTCTGGGGAGGGGGTTCTTACCCCCCATTCAGAGCCTGGGACGTACCTGGCTCTTGTTGAATTCTTTCACGGCTGCGCAAACCGCCTTTCTGGTGGCATTTTCCAGATTCTGTAAATGCTTGGCTGTTTCATCAAACTGCAGCCTTGTCTTCAAGTACAGGTCCTCTGAAAAGGAAGCAAACGCAAACCTTGCATGTGCACCTCAAGCTCCTTCCCAGGCATGCAGAGCGTCTCATCCTGCACTTATCCAGAGCAGGGGATTCAGGTAAAGCTCTTGGGTGCAGGCACGGGGTGTTAGCGTTGCTCCTGGGGATCCCTGATGTCGGCTGTGGTCCCGGCTGGGGCACAGATCCATCACCCTCACAATGGGTAAGGGAGCACTGCCGGGGGACCCCAGGGGGCTCCCTAGAGGAGGGGTGTCGGAGGGGGGAGATATCCATGCAATCACGGTAGGACTTCAGAGGAGAGTCCAAACAGCAAAAGCTAAAGATTTCGAGTCAGACAGGGGCAGGCTATCCCCGCCCAGACACTTCCTAGCTCTGTGAACTTGAACTACGACGTTGCCTTTCTGAGCCGCCAGCCCTCTTTGGGGAGGCAGGACCACTCCTACACTGCATGGTGGTTCCATCTTCTTAAAAAGTCGCAGATCACAAGGTTCTTCACACAGTGGTGGTGCCCCGTGGTGTCCTCATTATCTCCGCAAACAGACCAGACTCTAGCAGTGAGCCAAGGGTCTAATGGGATTTGCCAGGATCCGGAAGTGAAAGGACGCCAAGTGGCCGGAATGGAGCAAGTGGGGTAGGGGCCATAAGGTGACACGGGGTGGGGGTGGGGGGATGCTGAGCAGGAGCCCAGCGTGCAGGGCGCTGTACGCTAGAGGATGTTGCATTTTATTCCATACGCAATGGGAAGCCACCAGAGGGTTCTAAGCTGGGATGGGGGGGGGGTGACATTCTCCAACTTGACATTATTTACAAAGCAGCTCTTTGACTGCCAGGTTGGGAGTAGACTGGAGAGGACAAGAAAGGAAATGAAGGACAATTAGAAAGCCCTCGGCGTGGTCCCTCCAGGTGAAAAAATGGTGGTGTCTGGGATCACCATGGTGACATCAGGGATGGGAGAAATGGACAATTCCAAACATACACAAGGGGTAGAAGGATGGGAGTTGAGGGTGGCCTGGAGACAAGGGTAGTTCAAGGAGGACACCCAGGTTTGTGGCTTGCCTAGGGACAGAGGTGTCATTCACTGAGGGGAGGAGGGTGGAGGGAACAGCAGAACGAGAGAGAAATTAGGGTTACTTTCCAGAATGTTCTAAGGCGCCTGGGGAGATGGCTGGGGTCAGCTCAAGGAGCAAGTCCAAAGCTGAGACAAAAGCTCTCAGCCGGAGATGGAAAAGTGGGGCACCTGGGACAAGGGCAGAAGCAGGGAGGCCACTTAGAGGCTACTACAATCATCCCGCTGAGTGACGTTGCTAGCTTGGTCCACAAGGGTCATCGTGGAGGTGGAGGGAGGTTGTTGCCATATGAGATGAGTTGCTGCTCGAAGTGGATGTGACATTTGAGAGAAAGGAAGGAATCGAGATGCCTTGGGGCTGGGGCCTGACTAGCTAGAACAGTGGAGGTCCCATCGGCAAAGGTGGAAGGTCAGTTTTGGGGGGAAGGTCAGCGTGTCTTGTATTGACATTGGTAACTTTGTCATACACCCGAGAGCAGACAGATGCCGGGGGTTCACTGGACATATGTGTCTGGATTCAGGAAGAGTCCAGGCTGGAGATGTAAATTTAGGCAATGATGGCCTATGGGGAGTATTGAAACCCATGAGACGAGCTATGAGCACCAAGGGAACGAGTGTGGCCGAGAGAGGAGAGGTGCACAGGGCCCCCGGAAGCAACGGCATTGGAGGTTTGGAAGGAGAGGAAAAACCACCGAAGGGCCTGGAGCACGGGGCTGAGAGTGTGTCTGGAAGCCAGTCTAGGGGAGTACTCCCAGGAGGAGGTGATCCATGAGGGTACTGGCTGCAGATGAAGGAGAGGTCTGAAAACCCAGCTTGGGTCAGGCAGCATGGCGGTCCCGGTGATGGTGGCCAGGCAGGTTGGGGACAGGTAAGGGCAGAAGTCTGGTGGGGGTGGGCCATCTGGGGAGACACTGCTTCCAGAGAGCAGAGTGAGAACAGAAGAGGGGAGGAGGAGCTGGGAGGAGGGTGAGCTGCCCAGGGAGACTGCAGGGAAACCTCCAGAAAGGCAAGGCTTGGGCCTCGCTCCCTGTCACAGCTCCTGTTTGATCTTCACCAAAGCACTTCTGCCTCCTGTCACTTTACCGGCACATGCAAGAGAGCAGGGACACTGTCCTCTAGGTTACCACGTCTTCCTGGCACGAGAAGTCGCCAGAGATCAGAAGCTGCTGGGATCCACACACAGAGGCCCTGGTACAGCAGAAGCCGCCAGAGTGCTGGCAGGATTTCCTGGACTTGCAGCGCCCTCCAGGAGAGGGGCTCTCCCAGGGAGGGTCCCTGGGCCTGGAGGGTCCTGGTGAGGGGATGTGGCCACAGCGCCCTCAGCTGCACCCCTCAGACCCTGTAGAGATGTCTAGTGCAGCCCTCGGTAGACCAGGCTGCATCGGTGTCTTCCCAGCAGACTGTAAGCACCCCGGGGGCAGGGCGCACGGCATTTTGAGTTGCTGTGCACCCCAGCACCCAGCTGGAGCCCGGGCTCGGGGTCCAAGCTCAGAGCCGCTTTCCAGCGTGACTGCCACGGGACTGAAGACATTTAAATCCTGGAACGCAGGCTGACATTGGCCAACACAGCACATTAGTAGGACTTAAGAGACAAAATGAAGCTGTGGAAAAGACCAGGGGGCTGGGCCGTTGAAGAAAGTATTGAGACCAATTTGTCCTTGTTGCATTACCTGCACTTCTCTGATGGGCGCGGGCATTCTCCCATTCGCTCTGCTGTTGCAAGGACCATTCTCGGTTTTGTTCCTCCTGGAATTTCTTCCTCTCGCGGAAGTTTAAATCCTCTCCCATGAATCTCTGCATTCCTGACACCGTATTCCGAATATCATTATCTGACTGCCTAGCTGGAAGATCTTTCCTAAGGGCTAAGGGGTCTGATAGGTCAAATTCACGGCGCATTTCTGGCCTCTGGAAGCGCTGCTGGAAGTCATTGATGGCTTTACAGAGGCTTTTCTTATCCCTCCTTTCCCGGCCTTCCAATATGCATGCGATTTTGTCATTGTGCCTCATTTCAGCAGCTAGAAGAAATAGAGCGTATTCATAAAATTAAGGTTCGGAGAAAAAAATAAATTTGAATCTGCTTTAAAAAATAATTTTTGGGGACGCCTGGGTGGCTCAGTTGGTTGAGCAGCTGCCTTCGGCTCAGGTCATGGTCCCAGTATCCTGGGATCGAGTCCTGCATCGGGCTCCTTGCTCGGCAGGGAGCCTGCTCCTCTCTCTGCCTCTGCCTGCCTCTCTGCCTGCTTGTGTTCTCTCTCTGTTAAATAAATAAATAAAATCTTTAAAAAAATTTTTTTGGTGATTCTAAAAGTAATATAAGCCTCTGAAAAGGTAACATAACCATCAAAGAATTAGTATTCTGAATATATAAAGAATACCTACAAATCAGTTTTAAAAATGAAACAAGGACGCCTGGGTGGTGCAGTTGTTTAAGCAACTGACTCCTGATTTGGGCTCAGGTCATGACTGATCATGTCGCAAGTCAGGCTCTGCTCTCCATGAGAACTCTGTTGAAGATTCTCCCTCTCCCTCCGCCCCTCCCCCTCCGTCCCTGCACACATACTCTCTCTCTCTCTCAAAAAACAAACAAAAAACACCAAACAACCAAAGCAAAAAGTGGGCCAAGAATAAGATCAGGCAAATCACTATAAAGAAACCCAAATGATCAATATGCTTCTGAAAAGATGACCAGTCTTACAAGATGGGAACCATCTGATAAATTGGCAAAATATTTAAAGTGTGAATAATAGTATATACTAGTAAGGACATTAGTAAGGATAGTAAGGAAACAAGATTTCTCATTCACTGCTTGGGAGAGTGTAATTTGGTACACTTGTAACTTTGGAAAGCAATTTGTCAATATCCCATAAAACTGAAAACATGGTCACCCAATGACCTACCAGTTCTACTCCTAGGTACCTCTCACCTATGAATACTAGGGACACAATGCATGCATAGTCACTGCAGCATTGTTTGGAAAAAGTCTAAATCAGCCATTGGTAGGGGAATGAATAAAGAAATTGTGGTTAATTCATACAACAAAATATCATAAGATAATTAAAATGAACACTCTACATGTAGATCACTGATTATTTTTTTTTTATTTTTTAAAGATTTTATTTATTTGTCAGAGAGAGAGAGAGAAAGAGAGAGAGAGGGAGGGAGGGAGAGCACAAGCAGGGAGAGCAGCAGGCAGAGGGAGAACCAGGCTCCTCATCGAGCAAGGAGCCCAACTCGGGACTCGATCCCAGGACCTGGAGATCAGGACCTGAGCCAGAGGCAGATGCTTAACCGACTGAGCCACCGAGCCATCCCTAATTTTATTATTTCTTTTTAAGATTTTATTTATTTGAGAGAGGGAGAGTCAGACTGTGCCAGTGAGGGGGAAGGGCAGAGGGAGAGGAAGCGAAACAGATACGCTGCTGAATGAGGAGCCCAATGGGGGCTGATCTCAGGAACCTGAGATCTTGACCTGAGCAAAAATCAAGAGTCGGTCACTGAACTGACTGTGCCACCGAGGCACCCCATGGCTAATTAATTTTAAAAATATGTTGAATAAAAAAAAGTTGCAAAAGGATCCATTCAGTGTATTTGTGTAAGATTTAGGTAAAATTTTAAAATGCCACACAAAATTTTCTATCACCATGAATATGTACATAAATAGTACAGTATTATAAGACACATGCATGGAAAGGATGTACTGGTCTGAGGAGGGAGAAAGAGGGAAGATGAGGTGGGGGAGAGCTCTATCTATAGTTATACATACACGTATGTAGGGCTTAAATATATTACGTATACATTTAAACATTGATACATTTTATATATACATTATAGCATTTATTTATCTATAGCTATAGATACACATTTATATAACTATAGCTATAGATATATATACATACATATATAGCATTTAATTCTCAAAAAGAATTCTTAAAAATAAGATATCTAAAGCCAGTTTGGCAAAATATTAACATCTAATCTGGTAGGGGGTATGCATACACCTGTCATATAGTTCTTGTAAGTTTGGATTATTTTTAAACATAACATTAAAAAAGGTGAACTGTTCAGAAACTAGAGAAGAAAATAAACTTCACTCATAGTCTATCACTCCAACTTCATCACTGCTTACATTTTGATATATTTTCTTTCTGTCTTTTTCCAAGCTTATTTTTTTTTAAATATATTCTAACATTTAGTTGATGGCCCATGGTATATACAATTTTGCATCCTGCTTTTTTTCTATTTAAAAAATCCTTATGGGGGTGCCGGGGTAGCTCAGACGGTTGAGCGTCTCTTGATTTGGGCTCAGGTCATGATCTCACCATCATGAGATGGAGCCCCAAGTTGGGCTCCACAATGTGTGCGGAGTCTGCTTAAGATTCTCTCCCTATGCCCCTCCCCCTGCACTTGCTCTTACTCTCTCAAATAAGTGAATAAATCTTTTTAAATAAGTAAAAAATCCTTACAGTACTTAAAGAAAAAATAAGCCAGAATTGTGGCACCCAATGTGGGAAAATGAATTCTATTTGAAATTTTTATCTCTGCTACCACGCTCTCATATCCAGCTCTGAGTAAGTGCAGGGGTGTGAGCTAAGAGTGTGTGCATGTCATTTAGTGCAAGCAGCTGTCCCCAGGAGAAGGTCTGGAACTTTGGGGCAGAGAACGGTGTTTAGGGTTTTTCATATCCAGTTTTTAAAGAGAACCGATAAAAATGTACATTTACCTTCAAAACATATTTCCTACACCCTCATAGAATTCATGGAAAAAGCAGACTTTTTCCAAACAATGCTGCAGTGACTATGCATGCATTGCGTCCCTAGTATTCATAGGTGAGAGGTACCTAGGAGTAGAACTGGTAGGTCATTGGGTGACCATGTTTTCAGTTTTATGGGATATTGACAAATTGCTTTCCAAAGTTACAAGTGTACCAATAATAGAACATATTTCCTACACCCTCATAGCTGCCTTCCTTTTTTTAAATTATTTTTTAAAGTTATTTATTTATTCATTTGACAGAGAGAGAGATCACAAGTAGGCAGAGAGGCAGGCAGAGACAGGGGGAAACAGGCTCCCCGCTGAGCGGAGAGCCCGATGTGGGGCTCAATCCCAGGACCCTGAGATCGTGACCTGAGCCGAAGGCAGAGGCTTTAAGCTACTGAGCCACCCAGGCGCCCCAGTTGTTTTCCTTTTAAGAGAGAAAGAATCAGCACATTAATGGAGCACAAGCAACTGTGAAATTTTAAAAGGAGGAGGAGGGTGAAAATGACAAGTTTTACATATATGAAGACATGAGGACCGGAGTCTAAGAGGCACATGGCCCTAAACTGCTAGGGAGGTGTCAGGAAATGCTCACCAAAAGTTTCATGTCTAGCTTTTTCAGTTGCTTCTTTTATCTTCTGGTCATGAACCTGAATATCCCAGGCTTCTGTGTCTCCCTGGGAATGGAAAACAACGGGAGACAAGTTACAGTCAGATAATTTTAGTCAGTCGACTGTTAACTAGTTGTCTTAGGTACACATCAGGTCTTTTGATACCTGGATGCTTTTGCTTATAGCTGGTTCTTCACCCTGTCCCCAGATCTTCCTTCTCCCTTTGTCTTAGTTAACAGATACCTTCAGAATACAGCTTAGGCAACACCTCCTCTGGGAAGCCCTCTCTGATTTCCTCTCCCAGCCCCAATCTGTGCTCCCCTGACACCCTGTGAGCCCCTCCCTCACAGCACTGATTCCACTGCATAGTCATGTGACCATTTTAATGCCTGCCTCTCCTCTCCTCCATGGGCCATGAACTCTGCAAGGTCAGGCAGCGATTGCCCTATTCCCCATTTCCTGGGACCACGCAGCCTTGCCACAAAACAGGAGCGCCACCCGCACTTGCCAAATGGATAGACTGGAAGGAGCCCCTGGCAATGTAGAAAATCTGGCTCAGAGAACGGAGACCCGCGCGCCCTGGTCTCTGTTGAGCCACTAAGGCAGGCAAGCCCCCTCCCTGCTGCAGGGCTCCCCGTGCCTGCCCGGCAGGTGAGAAGATGCAGTATCTGGTCTGTGAAGGTCTTTCCCCTCGTCGGCAGTCGATACCAGGAACCAGCCTTCCCCAGCACAGCTGGTGCGGTTCGCGGCTGTGTCTGGATCAGCGGTTTCACCGCAGGGGTTCGCCTCCGCTGTCCCGCCGCCCGCCTCCCTCGCCACCTCCCTGCACACACGGTCCCGGGCTGGAGACCTCACCCCGATGATCCTGTTCCTGGCGTTGAAGATCCGTTTCTGCCTGCACAGCTCGTTATGCCTCCTCTTGCCCAGAGCCAAGGACTGCTCCAGGTCCCCGGGCTGCGCTAGCTCCATGACTGGACGTGGCGAAGAAATCCTA
>CM052807.1:116443443-116518443 GCA_028533885.1 Nasua narica | reverse complement strand
AGCCAGTACCCCAGACCCTGACCCTCACCCTCTGCCCCCAACTCTCCAGCCTCTGCCTTCGCCAGCTGCCCATCCTCGTGGTCTGCCACCCGGAGCCCGACCCTCGTCCTCGGGCCCCCTGCCCACCGCACCGCCCCCCCCCCCCCCCGTCCCCAGTCCTCTACCGCCCGACCCTCGTCCTCGGCCCCCCTGCCCACCCCCACTCGTCCCCAGTCCTCCTGCCCCTCCCCCCCAGTCCAGTCCTCTACCACCCGACCCTCGCCCTTGGCCACCCGGACCTCATCCTCGCCTCCTGGTGCCTGCCCTCACCCTCTGCCCAGCCCCCAACCGCCCACCTTCGCCCATTGACCCTCGACTTCCACCACCTGGCACCCGGCCCTCTGGGGCCCAGACTGAGACCCCGACCCTCGCCCTCCAGCACCCGGTGTTCGCCCCCAGGTGCCTACCCTCGCCCTCAGCTGTCCAGCCCCCTGCCCCTGGGTGCCCACCCATGCTTTCTGCCCAGCCCCAGCCCTCGCCCTCCAGCCCACCTATAATCACCCTTCTCCCGCCAGGCCCACCCTTGCCCCCTGCAGCTTGGCCACGACCCTCCTCCTCCTCCTCACCCCACCCCAGGTTTGCCCAAGACCCTCCTCTCCTTTGCCCTGGCTCCCGGTGCTTTGCAGGTTTCTTCTCCAGCCCTGAGCCCTAGTCACCTCTTGTCCTGAGCACGGCTGACATAATTGTAAAGCAGGTTCAGGATTCCAAACTCAATGACGGTTTGGAATCAAACCACCTGTTTAACTTGGCTTCTTACACAGCACAAAGCAAAGCACAAGTCACAAAAAACAAGATAGAACAGGAGGTAGGAAGTTGGCCTGCCCATCCTGAAGTTAGTCTGTGAGTTCCCAGTTGAGAGGCCCCAGTCAGGGTCAGCGCTGGGCACTTACTGCTTATTATGTTCAAGCAGTGAAGGATCTCTGTTCCTTTGGAAGATCAGTCTGGCAGAGCCTTCCCCTGCTGCCTTTTTGAAGTGGTCAGACACAGAGGGGCCAGTGTCTGAGGAGTCTGACACTGCTGCAAGAATCCTCTTTTTAAAGGGATTTCATCAGTCTTGTTCCTTTGCAGACCTCCTTTGTTTCTGCTGGTCGTCAGTGCTGAGTGTGTCATGAGCTGATGCTGGTCTAGGTGACATGCGGTCTTAGCTGCGATGCCCTTACCTGCTACCTCATTGCTTGACACAGGCCCCTGCTGGACAGGAGTGACTCCGTCTTGCTTGCTACACCTCTGGTCTCCATCCCCTTCCTTTTCTCACCCAAAGATTAAGTGAGCGAGATCTGAAGGAAATTACTGGTTTTAAGGAGCCTGAACCACCATTTGTTCAAGGAAACTTCTACACAGGAATATTATAATAGTAATGGCATTTGTGGAGCTTTTACCAAGTTTCTGGCACCCCTGTTTTTATGCTCAAAGTGGATATTATCCCACGTTATAGTATAGGAAACTGAGGTCCAGAGGGGCCAGATGACTCTCCATGGTCACCCAGGAAGTGGCAGAGCCTGAACTTTAGTTCACGCCAGGCCAGGCTCCCTACTGCGCTGTGGTAAGAATCCATAATCCAATCCATACATCCAATGTAATGACCCCAGCAGGTGGCAGGTGTAAATGCTAGTTACTTTGAGATTTTTTTTTTAACTCACATCTTCCTTGTGGCTTTCTCAGGCCAGATTTCCTTGATTCAGTTATCAAAAAGACATTGAAAAGATAAAGGTAAGAATACAAAAGTATTTATAGTAACCTTCTCCACTCATTTATCAGGTTAGTAGGCCCACCATCAGTTGATTTTCACCTTTTAACTGGTGATTATGTGAGGGGCTGCTCGATTATATTTTGTACTTCCAACAGTGTAATATTTTGAATGAGTATTTGAGTAAAGTCTTATATTGCAGTCAGCCTATTTTCCTACTGCTGTTCAAATCCAGATAAAGTGGTGTTTTGAACTTTTTTAAACTAGTGCCAAACATAAGTTTCAATCTTAATTCTTTTCTTAATTCAGTAATACATATTGTTATTCACAATATATCTTAAGGTTATTATGAAAATGCCTTTACAATTTCCTCTTGTCCCACATGCCTTGGAAGCTCCATTCCCCTCCTGAGAATCACTGGTAACCCAGAGACTTTGCTTGGAACCATAGAAAGCCAATCATGGATTATTTCAGCATTACCTTTAATATCTCCACAACAAAAATTTCTGGTTTACTTATTGCTGAATTTTGGATGAGCTATTCACATTCTCTTATATGATGGCCAAAACTCAGTATAATGCTAATCCATGACTAATTTAATGGGTGATATTCTATATTCATTTGAGTACTTGTTAATAAATCATCTTTTTAAAAATCTTACAGAATTATTGCCACATTTAGGTAGATTTTATTAAACCAATTGATAATTTTCTGTTATACCCATTTTCTCTTAAACTTCAATTTAGCTAGTTATGGTCATTCTTTTTGTAGTAATTTCCTATTGCTACAACCTGTCAAAATTTGATATGTTCTCATTTGTTTTTAGTAAATCTAATGTTGGGTTTTTTGTGAGTAGTGGAAAAATTTCATCTTTAATCTTAACCTTAATATTTTTCCACTCAAATTTAGCAAATTGTTTTTGCGTATATATAGTATTAGAAACAGAAGAAGATATGTATAATAAGATAGCTTCTGTTCCCAAGGCATTGGGAGTATGAGAAAATGACACACTTGTTGAAATAGAAGGCCCAATAACACTGTTTATGGAACTTTAAGCAAGGAAAATACTAGATCTGATATAGGGAGGTATGGACAGAAAGAGGTAAAGATAAGGAAAAATTTTCTAGAGGAATTAGCATTTGAGCTTGCCCAAAGAGTAAAGAGTACTTTTCTAGAGATTTGTGAATCTATTGTGGGACAGTTAGTAGCCCAAATTGTCAAGAATGTAGTGCATGTGTAGGGGAGCAATGATGTATAATGTTGGGATCCTACTGGGTAAGTCCTTGCCAGAGTGATATATTTAACTTTATGGAGAAAATAGTAGACTTTGAAGCAGGGACTATTTAGCAGGGAAGTTCCACAATGTGCCCGAGTCTAAGGTGATAGCCTTAAATCCACTTGTGATTTATATCCTGCCCCCTCCTCAGCTCTTTGCTTCTGTGATTATCTTTCTCTTTTGTACTGTTATCTTCCTCCCTTATTGGATAATTTTCATTGGCAATAATACATGCCTTGTTGACATTCTTATGACATAGAGGATAGATAGCTATATGAAAAGAAAATACAGTACAGTGTTAATTGTAGAATTTAGTGGTAAATATATAGATGTTTACAGTGAAATTCTTTCAACTTTCTTGAGTGTTCAAAAATTTTATAATGAAATGTTTGTGAGAAAGCCCTTGAACTTCACTGTCTCTTCAGGCTCTTACCCCATTTTATCAGTACAGTGAAACTCTTTGAACCATCCTCAGTGCTCTTGGTTCAGTTTTCAGTTCCACGCTTCACAAAAATGACACTTACCTAGGTCACCATGACCTACATCTTGTAAGAGTCAGTGGCCAGTTTCCTTCCTCATCCTGTTTGACTTATCAGTGCTGTTTCATCCGTTTAAAAATAATGGAAGGCCCGCTAAGTGCCATGCACTGTTCTCATCAGTGAACAGATAAAAATCCCTTCCCATATAGAACTTACATTCAAGTGCAGAGAGATAGACAACAAAATATAAGAAGTATATAGAATGTTAAAATGTTAAGTATTAAGTAGAAAAATAGTAGAAAAAAAGAAAATGCTGGGGTTGTGTTTAAAGAAGTTGGTCAAGGGAAGGTCTTGCTGTCTTGGTGGCATGGCAGGTTACATTTCATCTCTCCCTTGAGCCTCTTTGCTCTTCTGACTCTGTATACCAAGTAGGTTTTCTCCTGTGTCACTGGCAAGCCCTCAGTTATTGGCTGCTTCTCCCCTGGGTTTCTTAAGCACTGGAGTCCTCCCACTCCCTAGAAATATGTCCTCTGTCTATCTACCCTATGTTCTTTGCCCAGGTGATCTTATTCAGTTCCACAGCTTCAAATACCATTCTTATGCTGCTGACTTTCAAAATTATATATCTAGGCTATAATATTCAGCATTTTTTTTTTTTTTTTTTTTGCTATTTCTAGTAGACATGTGAAATACTATAATCAGGGGTGCCTGGCTGGTTCAATCAAGTTCAAGCCTCACATTGAGTGTAGAGATTACTTAAAAACAAATCTTAAAAAAATACTTTAATGAGAAAGAGTAGTAAATTCCCTCTCCCCTGCTTCTCCCAGACAAACTTCTTCCTTCTGAGGTCTTACCTTCTCAGTAAGGGACGCCATTTACTCATTCAGACCAGATACCCAGAGTAATTCTTTATTCCTCCTCCTACACCCCACTTCCCTCACCTAATCTTTAAATCCTAATAACTCCACCTCTGAAATACATCCTGAATCCAGTTGTTTCTTGCCACTTTTCACTGCTATTACTCAGCCAAAGCTTCCAGAGCTCTCATTTGGACTATTTCTATAACTTCCTAACATGTCCCTCTGCTTTCTTTCTTGTGTCTCTATAATTCATTTTCACAGCAGAGTGAGCAGTTAAAAAAACAAACTAAAAAAGTAAATCTATAAATTCGAGCACTGCCCAACTTAAAACTCTCCAGTGGCTTTCCCCTGGAAAGCCAGTATTTCTTACCATGATCCACAAAACCCTTTATGGTCTGGCTCCTGTGTTTTTCTCTTTTCTAATATTCTCTTCCACCATATTTACTGTGCTCCAGTCAGAAGTGCTTTTTTTTCCCCCTTCCTTATATAGACCAATCTTATTTCCGTTTCAAGGTCTTAACATTTGCTGTTCCTTGGACTTTAGAATGCTTTTCTCCCAGAGTTCCAAGTTCCATATGGCTACCACCTAAATGAATTCTCCTTCATACAAATTCTCCCTGTCACACCCAGAACATTACCAGTCTGGGCCAATTCTACCACGTTAATAATCTTGTTCTCTTCGCTCTATTCCCACTTCTATCACTGTTTCAGGCTCTTATAATTTCTTCTTTGGATTAATGTAGTAATCTTTTAGCTGA
The DNA here is from genome assembly GCA_028533885.1 of Nasua narica. Lineage (NCBI taxonomy): Eukaryota > Metazoa > Chordata > Mammalia > Carnivora > Procyonidae > Nasua > Nasua narica. The sequence goes on along the minus strand of CM052807.1, from coordinate 116,513,344 downwards.
CCTCCCAAACTTTGGTCTTACCCTACTTTAATCCTTGCGCCACACTGTTACCTCAATAATCTTCATCTGTTCCCACAAGAAAGAAGATCCATTTTACTTAATAGATGAAGAAAAGGCATTTGAAAAAATTCAATACCTAAATGGTTGATGGGCTCAAATGAAACATTTTTGGTTAGACTCCATCATAGGTGATGTTGTGTACTTCATGTTGTATTACATTACATAATATCCGTTTGTTTTACCACTAGTGCTAAGATTGACCCCTGGATTAGGCTGGTGACAGGGATAACTCTATTGCACAATTAGTTTTTCCCTTCTAACTAGTCTAGTGTTCTAGTGTTACTAGTGTTACTTTGATATTAGACAAATGTTTCTTATCCACCAATTACCCAAATTCTTTTTAAATTTTAAGTTTTTAGTTGTAATTCCAGTATAGTTAACACACAGTGTTATATTAGTTTCATGTATACAATATATTGATTCAACAATTCTATACATTACTCAGTGTTCATCATGATATGTGTACTCTTTATGTGTACATCACCGATTTCACCCTCCCCTCCCCCCATCTTCTCTCTGGTAACCATTAGGTTGTTCTATATACTTAAGAATCTGTTTTACTTTTTCACTTTTTGGCCTGTTTCTTGGTTTGCTTCTTTTTCCCATTTGTTTTGTTTCTTAAATTCCACATGAGTGAAATCATGTATTTGTCTTTCTCTGATTGACTAATTTTGCTTAGCATTATACTCTCTAGCTCCACCCATTTTGTTGCAAACAGCAAGATTGCACTCTTTTTTTATGACTAATAGTTTACTGTATACACATAACCCATCTTTTTTATCAATTCATCAGTTGATGGACACTTGGGCTGCTTCCGTGCTTGGCTATTATAAATAACATAACTATAATCATTGGGGTGCCTGTATCCTTTTGAATTTGTGTTTTTGTATTCTTTGGGTAAATATCCAGTAGTGTGATTACTGGATCATAAGCTAGTTCTATTTTTAACTTTCTGCCTTTTTATTTTTAACTTTTTGAAGAACTTCCATACTGTTTTCCACAGTGGCTGTACCAGTTTGCATTCCCACCAACAGCGCCCAAGGATTCCTTTTTCTCCACATCCTCACCAACACTGTTATTTCTTGTGGTTTTGATCTTAGCCATTGCGGCATGTGTGAAGTGATAGCTCATTATAGTTTTGATCTGCATTTCTCTGATGATGAGTAATGTGGAGCATCTTTTTATGTGTCTGTTGGCCATCTGTGTGTCTTCTTTGGAGAAATATCCGTTTATGTTGTCTGCCCATTTTTTTTTTTTTTTGGTCTGCCCATTTTTTAATTGGATTATTTGTTTTTTGGGTGTTGAGTTGTATAACTTCTTTATGTATTTTAGATACTAATCCCTTATTGCATATATCATTTACAAATATCTTCTCCTATTCAGTACATTGCCATTTAGTTTTGTTGATTATTTTCTTTGCCATGCAGAAACTTTATTTTGATGTAGTCCCAATGGTTTATTTCTGCTCTTATTTCCCTTGCTTCAGGGAACCTATCTAGGAAAATATTTCTATAGCCAATCTCAAAGAAATTACTAGATTTGCTACCCAAATGTTTTTATTGCCAATTAATTATCTTGACTGAATCTGCATTTCATTAAGGTTTGCAAAATTGAGTTTATAATATGTCATGCTTTTCTATATTCACTAAATGGTCGTTCCCTGTTTTAAAAAAAGTTTTTTTTTCATTGATTGGGATTATTAGAAACCTAAAATACAGTTCACACTGGAAAAATATAATATCTATTATATTGTTCTGTTTTGTTAAAAAGATTTTATTTTTTTATTTGAGAGAAAGCAAGTGAGAGGGAGCACTTGTCGGGGGGAGGGGCACAGGGAGCCTAACGTGGGGCTCAATCACAGGACTGGAGCTGAAGGCAGTTGCTTAATCAACTGAGCCACCCAGGCTCCTCAAATGCTTGTCCTTTTTAATTAGTATTTTCAAAGATGAAAGTTTTAAAAGTACAAATGATGAAAATGAATTTTTCTCTTTTTTTGTTACTATCATTATGGACCCATGTATTTTCATTAATATAGTGTGTTTTAATCCACCAAAACCATTACTCTTTTTTATTTTTTAAATATTTTATTTATTTATTTGAGAGAGAGAGAGCACAAGCAGGGTAGAGGCGCAGAGGGAGAAGGAGAAGCAGACTCCCCACTGAATAGGGAGCCTTAAACACTGGGCTTGATCCCGGGATCATGACCTGAGCCAAAGGCAGACGCCCAACCGACTGAGCCATCTGGGTACCCCATAAGCCATGAATGATGCTCACCCTGTTATGTCTTTAGTCAATAGTAACTCTTTCAAGCTTCCTATATCCTTTAGTCATGACCTCATTAATATTTGAAATCTTCCTTGCTTTCTGACATAAGATGTTCCAGTTCCCAGGCTATTCTTTAATTTTCCCAGCCTCAGACTTGGAATTAGCCAGTTCTCCAATTATTTCTGGTTTCTTTTTGAAGGAAAGTTATTAAAGACCACCATCTGGGAACAAGAGACACTCAGTGCATTTGATGAGTGCATTTGGGTAATAGTGGATCTAGGCCATTTCAGTGGCTGGAGCTAGGAAATACATGAAGTACTTTTTCAGGCTTGTTCTTTTGTTTATAGCAGCTTTATTGAGATATAATTTACGTACAATCAAGTTCATGCTCTTTAAATGTACAATTCAGTGATGTTCACTGTATTCACAGAGTCATATTAACTGTCATCACTAATTCCAAAACATTTTCATCACCCCAAAAATAAACCTTGTACCCATTAGCAATCCCTCTCCATTATCTCCTTTCTATCCAGCCCCGGGCAACCACTCATCCACTTTCTGTCTCTGTGGATTTTCCTATATCTGGACAGTTAATATAAATGGAACCAGGTGATATGTGGCCTTTTGTGTCTGGCTTCTTTCACTTAACATAAGAGGTTTCTCTGTGTTATAGTATGTATTAGTACTTAATTCCTATTTATTGCTGAATAATATTTCCTTGCAAGATATATCACATTGTATTTATCCACCAGTTGAAAGACATTTGAGTTGTTGCCATTTTGTGGTTGTTTTCAATAATGCTGCTCTCAACATTTGTGTACAAATCTTTGTGTGGACATGTTTTTATATCTCTTGGGTGTATACCTAGGAGTGGAATTGCTGAGTCATTGTAACTGTGTCTGACATTCGAGGAACTGCCAGACTGTTTTCTGGAATAAGTGCTCTATTTTGACGTTACCATTGGCAATGAATATTCACATCTCTCCACATCTTCAGCAGTTGTTATTGTCTTCTCTCTTGTAGACATCCTAGTCAACGTGAATTGTATCTCATTGTGGTTTAGATATGCCTTTCCCTAGAGACTATTATGTTTGAACATCTTTCCGTGTTACAGTAATTTTTAAAAATCAAATTCATGGAGCGCCTGGGTGGCACAGTCTGTTAAGCCGCTGACTCTTGGTTTCCACCCAGGTCATGATCTCAGGGTCATGTGATCAAGCCCCCAGTGAGGCTCTGCACTCAGTGTGGAGTCAGCTGGAGACTCCCTCTTCCTCTCCCCTCCTGCTTGTGCTCTCTTTCTCTAAAATAAATAAATAAATCTTAATAAAATAAAAAAATTGAATTCATGTTGATATTTTTCCATTCCGTATTTTATAAAGATGTATTTATTTACTTATTTGTTTGAGAGATAGAGCAGGGGTAGGGGCAGAGGGAGAAGAGAGAGTCTCAAACAGACTCCCTGCTGAGCATGGACCACCCCCCCCATGCTGGGCTTGATCTCACAACCCCGAGATCATGACCTGAGCCAAAGTCAAGAGTTGGCCCCTTAACCAACAATACCAGGCACCCCTCCATTCAGTTTTAATATAACTGTTTTCACTGTTTCCTGATTCTTGTCATTGCAAATATTTTTTCTTACTCTGAAAATCTTAGTTCCTAACATCACTAACATAATTATGTATTTGCTTTAATGTATAGTATAAAGAAAACTATCTTAAAATTATCAATACCAGTAAGATTCCAAGCGATGAAGATAATAAAGGAAATTTAGAGTTCTTTTGTACCTCTTTTTGGTCCTTAAAACACATCCCATGAAGACTGTACAGTCAGAATTTTGTGATCTAAAGTCCCTTGAAATAAAATATTTCTCAATATGGCTATCACCAATTTAATACTCAGTTGAGTTTACTTGTTTCTGACTCTTTTCATTTATAGAATTTTTAAATTTTAGGTTTTTTTAAATGGATAATACATATATATATTTCAAAGGTCGAACCTATAGAAAGGTATACACTGAGAAATCTTGCTTCTTCCCTTTTCCCTCTATCAGTCAGAGTCCCAACAGAAGACAGGTGGCACACTCAAATGAGGACAATTTGTGGAAGGTTTTAACGTTTTAACGTTATTTACAAAGGGAATAATTACAGAGGTGTGGGAGGCTATAAGGAATTCCAAGGATTAGAGGAATTACAGGGTCAGCACAATGGACCTTTCACCATCCAAGGCACAGAAAGGAAGGAACCCAAAAAGAAATTTAAAGGCCAGGACCTGTCAAAGGACATAGCTAGTCAGAAGCCACTTCACAGTGAAGGAAGTAGGGGAATAAACACCCTGACCCCATTCTTTTCCTTCCCTCCTGCCAGAGCTCCCCATTGGCCAAATCCAACTGGAAGCCAAAAGGTATGAGAGCCTATTGATAAAGGACAAAAAACAGGGTGGAAAATGGACCAGGAGAGGCAAACAGGGTGTCCCAACTCAGTTTCTGTGTCCTGCTCTCCACCTTGTGTAAATGACCATTTCTTGATTATCTTTCACTATCCCTTTGTGCAAATGCAAGTAAATCTATATGTGTTGCTATTTCTAACCCCTTAGTTCTCTTTATGTCAAAGTTTGTATTTAGGGGGCGCCTGGATGGCTCAGTAGATTAAAGCCTCTGCCTTCGGCTCAGGTCATGATCCCAGGGTCCTAAGATCAAGGTCCCGCATCAGGCTCTCTGCTCAGCAAGGAGCCTGCTTCCCCCTCTCTCTGCCTGCCTCTCTGCCTATTTGTGATCTCTCTCTCTCTCTCTCTCTCACTGTCAAATAAGTAAATGAAATCTTTTAAAAAAAAAAAGTTTGTATTTAGTTTTTTGCTATATATGCTGTTATAATTTTTTTTTCATTCACTACATCCTCTTCTCTTTCTGCTGTGTAAGTCTCCATTGTGTGGCTATTATATAGTTATATAGGTATTTCAGGTATTCCTTTAATTTCTAGACACTTGAATTGTTTCTGATCTTTTTCTGTTAGAAAAAAACCTATAATGAATTGCATAGCTGTGTATTTTCCATTGTATAGTTGTACACATGTATGAGAGAGAGGGATTTCTAGAAGTGGAACTGCTGGCTCAAAAGATGAATGGATTTAGAAAAAGGGTTAGTATCCAAAATATATAAAGAAGTTATACAACTCAACACCCAAAAAACAAATAATCCAATTTAAAAATGGGCAGACAACATAAACAGATACTTCTCCAAAGAAGACACACAGGTGGCCAACAGACACATGAAAAAATGCTCCACATCACTCATCGGGAAATGCAAATCAAAAGTATAATGAACTATCACCTCACATGTGCCACAATGGCTAAGATCAAAACCACAAGAAATAACAGAGTTGGTGAGGATGTGGAGAAAAAGGAACCCTTGAGTGCTGTTGGTGGGAATGCAAACTGGTGTAGCCACTGTGGAAAACAGTATGGAGGTTCCTCAAAAAGTTAAAAATAGAACTAGCCTGTGATCCAGTAATCACACTATTGGGTATTTACCCAAAGAATACAAAAACACTAATTCAAAAGGATACAGGCAGTCCCTCTACCTTCCCCCCCCTCCCATCCTCCCCATGTGGGCTTTTTCTCTCAAATAAATAAATAAAAATCTTAAAATAAATAAGTAAATAAATATATTTTTTTAAAAAAAAGGCAGGCTCAGGCCTGCTATATGACTTTTCTGTACCAACTCCTACCAGTTATAAATATTTTAGCCACCTCATTATTGTCAGTGGGAATATCTTGGGTATAGTTAGCCATTTTTAAAAGTATGTGATAGTTTAATTCATAAAATGGGAATAACTGAAATTCAGAGATTATTTACTATAATATTTAATAATGGAAGAGAGTTGGGGTTTAGATCCCCCTTATTTAGATCCTTAAATTTAAGCCACTTAATGCTCTACCATAGCTGCATAGAAGAAACCAGTGATCTACATAAAATTGTTCAGTTACATGCATCCTAAATATAGACGAGACAGTACTATTGAGACGCGTATTGGCTATATTTCATTTCCATTGGTGGCCTGGTTTATTTGACTCTGGGCAAGGTTTTTTATTATTAAGAAGGAATAACCTTTTCCTCTCTCTTTTCTTTCCTAGGAAAATCTAATGTAATGGATGCACTTAGCTTTGTAATGGGAGAGAAAACAGCTAATTTAAGAGTGAAAAATATTCAAGAACTCATTCATGGAGCACATATTGGAAGACCTGTCTCCTCGTCTGCGAGTGTGAAAATTGTGTATGTGGAGGAAAGTGGAGAAGAGAAAACATTTACAAGAATTATCCGAGGTATTTTTTTGGTAGATATTTCTTATGAGTCATTTGATTTTTCAAAAGTTAAGACAAATTGTCTGTTTTTTTTTTCTTTTTTTGAAGAGTGTGCTTTGTTATCCCACCAGCATAATAAACAAAGGTTTGGAGGTTTTTTTTCCTCTTAGATGGCAAATCTCAGAAGCAAGTAATAGAACCTGTTTATTCTCCACTAAGAGTCTTCTTTAAGCAGATGGATTTGTTCACATTTCCCTGTTGACAAATAGTATTTTTCTACCTGGTTATTAGGTTAAAATGAAGGAGGTTCTCTAGGTATGTGGTTTATGGTTTTCTTTGTGATAAACTGATTATATGTATATTTTTGGTTTGTATTGAAATTTTTCTACACCAAATAGCAACTTGAGTGAAATATTTGAATTCGAATTTTGTCATTTATTCAGGAAACAGGGATTTAATGAACAAACCCCTTTCCTGACTAAGCAAGATTGAGAGTCGTTTATGTGTATCTTTTCTATATGCTAAGAATTTAGAGAGCCTCCATAAAATAGGCATGTCTTGGTTTTGTATTTTTGTTTTTGGTATTTCATTCTGGTGTACTAGAACATGGTCTTAATGTTCTAATGTATAAATACTGTCTTATTAATTTTCCCCAGATTCAGCCACTGATAATTCTCGAAATACTTATACCTTAGTATGTAACTTAAGTATTTGACCACATTACTACATAGATATCTTTATTGGTGAGTTTTCTCAGTTCCTTTGGGTTTTTATTCAACAGTCTCTGTTGCAGTGAATATTCCCTAGCCCACTCTATTTATCTAATAAATCATCATAAATTTATGTTTTCCCATCTTTATTGAGGTATAATTGACAGGTAAAAATTGCATGTATCTAGGGTCTCCTGACTGGCCCAGTCAGAAGAGCATGTGACTCTTGATCTTGGGGTTGTGATTTTGAGCCCCACGTTGGGCCTAGAACTTACTTAAAAGAAAAAAAGAAAGAAAGAAAATGCTATTTAAAAAATTGCAGGGGCGCCTGGGTGGCTCAAGTTGGTTAAGCACCTGCCTTTGGCTCAGGTCATGATCCCAGAGTCCTGGGATCGAGCCCCGCATCAGGCTCCCTGCTCGGCAGGAAGCCTGCTTCTCCCTCTCCCCCTGCTTGTATTCCCTTTCTCGCTGTGTCTTTCTCTATCAATCAATAAATAAAATCTTGAAAAAAAATTGCATGTATTTAAGATTTACATCTATGTTTTAATATACATTGTGAAGTAAACACTACAATCAAGCTAATTAACATATGTATCACCTTACATGATTACTGTTTTCTTTGCGTGTGCATGAGTGTTGTGTTGCGGTGAGACTACCTAAGATCTACCCTCATCACAAATTGGATTGTTAACTATAGTCACATTGCTGTACATAAGATCTCCAGAACTTACTATCTTTAACTTTTTTTTTTAATTTTTTATTAACATATAATGTATTATTTGCCCCAGAGTACATGCCTGTGAATCATCAGGCTTACACATTTCACAGCATTTGCCATAGCACATACCCTCCCCAATGTCCATATCCCTACCCCCCACCCACCTCCCAGCAACCCTCAGTTTGTTTCATGACTTTAGGAGTCTCTTATGGTTTGTCTCCTTCCCCATCCCATCTTGTCAGAACTTACTATCTTGCATAACTGAAACCTAGTTACACTTGACCAACATCTCCCCATTTTTTTCTTCCCCCTGGTCACTAGCATCCACCATTCTATCTCTGCTTCTATGAGTTTAACTATTTTAGATTCTGCATGTATATGAGATTATGCAGTATTTCTGGATTCTGTTCTGTTCCATTGGTCTCTATGATCGCTTTTATGCCAGTGCCATACTGTCTTGATTACTGTGGCCCTGTAACAAATAGCTTATAAACAATAAAAATGTATTTCTCACTGTTCTGGAAGCAGAAAGTCCAAGATCAGGTTGCCAGTATGGGCCGATGAAGGGCTGTCTTCTGGGTTGCAGACATCTCATTCTGTTCTCACGTTGGTGGAAAGAACTAGGGAGCTCTGTGGGGTCTCTCTTGTCAGCCCATTAATCTCATCCCCAAGGGCACCACAGTCACAACTTAGTCACCTCCCAAAGGCCCCACCTCCTAATACCATCACATTTGGGGGTTAGGATTTCTACATATGAATTTAGAGGGGACACAAACATTCAGACCATAACATCCTGTTTAAAATTGTAATGTTTGTTCCCCACACACAGAGACTTCCATATCCCCTCCCCAGCTCTCTTATTCCTTAGCACTTAACCTTTTCTCACGATATTTATTGTACTTACATATCTCATTTTTGTCTGTCCTCATTGCAGGGTATAAACTTGAGATCCAGACTTTTGTTCGTTTTGTTCACTGCTGTAGAATACTCCTTGGAATATAGTGGACATTCAATATTTGTTGACTGATTAAATGTATTTATTAATAACATGTATGTTATTGCATAACTGACTATTTCAATAAGAGAAATAATTTTACTAAGCCTTGAATGGTTGTTGTTACATGTCTGGTATCTATACTTCCAATAATAGCTTTTATTTTATTTTAGGGGGATGCTCAGAGTTTCATTTTGATGATAATCCGGTGAGTCGTTCTGTGTACATAGCTGAGTTGGAAAAGATAGGCATAATAGTCAAAGCACGGAACTGTCTAGTGTTTCAGGTAAGGAGCTGTACTAGCTTATTTTGTTCATGATTTTGAAAATACATCCATATATTTTATATGTTGATGTGCTTTACTATTTTTAAAAGGGAACTGTAGAGTCGATTTCAATGAAAAAACCCAAAGAAAGAACCCAGTTTTTTGAGGAAATCAGCACTTCAGGAGAGCTTATAGGAGAATATGAGGAAAAGAAAAGAAAGTTGCAGAAAGCCGAAGAGGATGCCCAGTTTAATTTTAATAAGAAAAAAAATGTAGCTGCAGAACGGAAACATGCAAAGTTAGAGAAAGAAGAGGTAAGGTTGTGATGGTGGAACCAGTAAGTGTCAGATACAAAGACTTTATGTCTGTTAGCATTACTGGATATTGGCTGGGGTTACTAACAAGATATTAAAAATAATGTAAGACAAAGAAAGCCCACTATTCATTAAAAATAAACTTTTTGATGTAGTTTCTACTGTTTTTTTTTGTTTTTTCCTTAATAGGCAGTACAACCTCAACCACAAAAATGTGTGATTTTACACTCTGAAAATAAGCTTGAGGGGTTTATATCTTATATGACAGAGGCTTCCAACTTTTGGATCTTGTCCCCTTTCACTCTTAAAAATGTATAAGGTCCCCAAAGAGTTTGTGTTAATGTGGGTCATATCCACCAATATTTATTATATTTGAAATTAAAACTGAGAAATTTTAAAAATATATTTTAATAGTCAATATTGGAATAGTAGTAAACATTGTACATTAACATAAATGACATTTTTATGAAAAATAACTGCATTTTCTGAAACTAATTAGAAGGATGGCATTGTTTTACATATTTATAATCTCCTCAATACATAGCTTAATAGAAGAATCTCCTATCTCCTTCTGTATCAAACCTTGTTTATGTTAAGGCCTAGCAACTTTATCTACTATCCGTGCAGGTGTCAACACAATGAAAAAAGCAAATAAGGTCTTACTGTTATTATGAAAAGAGTTTTGAACTCAGGAGCTCCCTCAAAGGGTACTGGGAACCTCTAGAAGGCCATAGACACACTGTTCTGTGGAATTTCTGGGCGCCCTTCACAGTGCCTAGTATAGTGCCTTATTTATGGTTGATAATTATTTGCATTTAGAGTGATCTTTGTCAAATGCAAATCAGATCCGTCTTTCTCTTGCATAAAACCTCTATCAGTGCAGTGTTTCCCTCTAGCCTGCCTCCCCAGCCTAATTATATGGCCCCTTACCCACCTCTCAGGCTTTAGTTTACTCTCCCACCACACTGACCTTTACTGTTTATTGAACATAATGTGCTCACTTTATCTCAGAGCTTTTGCTATTTCCCCTGCCTAGATAGCTGTGTACCTGGCGGTTTGTATGGCCAGTACTCTCTCATTCAAGTTGTCGTTATAAAGATACTTTCTCAGGCATGCCTTTGCTATCCACATGCCAATCTAAGTTGGCACCCCCTCCCTGGTACTTTTGCATTATCCTGTTGGTTTTTTTTTTTTTTTTGTAACATAGATTGCTGTATGAAATTATCTCGTTTATTATGTTTGCTTGTTTACTCTCTGATTCCCCCTCCCCCACCATTAGAACAACTAGCTTATAAGCTGTTATAGGCAGGGACTGTTTCCATCTTCTTCTCTACTATATTCCCAGCAACAAGGGTCAGGTACATAGTAGCCAGTTATTAATATCTGAAGAAATAAATGGCAGGTGGACGTGTTTCTCATTGTGATGTTTCTCTGTTTCTTCATTTTTCTACATGTGTGTGTTTGTCCTTGGTTTTGTTAGTGGAGAGGAGTGATGTCAGTGAAAAACTACGATATTCATAATATACTAAAACAGTTTATAGAAATGTAGAGTTGCAGAACTTTAAACTTTATGAGGACAGTTAGAATCATTGAATTTCCTATTTATTACAGTGTCGTGGCAAATGACTATTTACATGTTACTTGGAATACATCATTGACTAAGAGCTTTCCCCTCAAGGCAGCCCTTTATTCCTTTATTAATAGTTCAAATGCTAAGGAAATTCTTCCATTTTACATGTGTTTTAGAATTTCAGTATTCCTGCTAACAGCAAAATTACATCTTATAGAGCAATTTTACCTGAAATCTTTGAAATTATCATGATCTCAGGGTCAAGAGATTGAGCCCCTCCTCAGGCTTGCATTCAGCAGGGTATCTGCTTCTCTCCCTCACCCTCTGCCCCTTCCCCTGCTTGTGTGCATGTGGGTGTGCACATGCGCTCTCTCTCTCAAGTAAGTCTTTTAAAAAAATAAAAATAAAGTTGCTAGGGACCTTACAAGTCCTATAATTTCCTCCAGTTTATCTAGAAATCTGGTGTCAGAACTATTAATAGACTTGCAATATCCTGAGGTTAAGACGGAAATGGGACAAAGACCTAGGTTAGCAGGTGCCACTTCATTGTTCCTACCACTGAATGTATGAAAATAAAATCATTTACTGGCTTACTGGTTTATTATATAACTGTATCCAGAAACCTTCTCCAAATAATGCTACTTTTGACAACAATACTATTTCTTAGTGACATAAGTAATTTATTTCATAAATTTAATAACTTGTGAATAATAAATAATAGATAAATAACTTAATTTCTTAGAGATTGTTTGTTGGTACTAATGCTGAGTTTATGAAAGGTCACCTTAAATATACTCCCTTTTAACTGTTGTTGAATTGTACTGTTTTATAGGCAGAACGTTACCAGAGTCTCCTTGAAGAACTGAAAATGAACAAGATACAGTTACAGCTTTTCCGACTATATCATAATGAGAAGAAAATTCATTTCCTGAACACGGAGTTAGAGCATGTGAGTAGGGACTTGAGTGTCACAAAGGAGTCTCTTTCTCATCTTGAAAACATAGTGAAAGCCAAGAAGAAGGAACATGGAATGCTAACGAGACAACTACAACAAACAGAAAAAGAATTAAAGTGAGTTTTTAAAAATAGTTATTAACAACTGGATTTTATGTACATTGATAAAAAAATATAAGTGACACTTTGAAAGTTGATTTTTTTAAAAAATTTTTTACTTTGAAATACTTTTAAATACACAGAAAAATTGCAAAGATAGCAAGAGTTCCCCTATTCCTCACACTCAATTTCTCTTACTTTTCACATTATTTATATGATACATTTGTCAGAATTTATGAACCAGTGTCGAGACACTACTGTTAACTAAGGTCCATACTTTATGCATATTTTCGGATTTTTCCCCAGTGTCCTATTTCTGATTGAGAATACCACATTACATTTAGTCATTGTGTCTCCTTAGGCTCCTCATGGCTATGACGGTTTCTCAGTCTTTCCTTCTTTTTGGTGACCTTGATCATTTTGAGGTGTATTGGTCAGGTTTTTTTGTAGAATGTCTCTCAGTGTGGATATTTCTGATAGTTTTCTCATAATTAGATAAGGTTTATGGATTTTGAGGAGGAAGGTCACGGGTAAAATGTCATTCTTGTCACATCATATCAGGAATGTCAACATATAATCTGTATGACATACCACCTGTCTAATACATGATAATATGAAACTGACGTCACTGTTCATGTCTGCCTTCTCTTGCCTATCTATAACCTCCATTCCAACAGCGAGAAACCTGGCTTTCACAGTCTGCTGTTCATTTTATTTTTTATTTTTAAATTTTATTTTATTTTAATTCAATTAATTAACATACAGTGTATCATTAGTTTCAGATATAAAGTTCAGTTATTCATCAATTACATATAACAGCCAGTGCTCTTACATCATATGCCCTCCTTAATGCCCATCACCCAGTTACCCCATTTCTCCCACCCATCTCCCCTTATTTTGTTTCCTATGATTAAGAGTTTCTTATGGTTTGTCTCCCTTTCTGATTTTGTCTTATTTTATTTTTCCCACCTTTCCCTCCTATGATCCTCTGTTTCGTTTCTTAAATTCCACATATAAGTGAAACCATATGATGATTGTCTTTCTCTCACCAACTTACTTCGCTTAGCATAATACCCTCCAGTTCCATCCAGATCGAGCTACCCTATGACCCAGCAATTGCACTACTAGGTATTTACCCAAAAGATACAAATGTAGTGATCCAAAGGGGCACCTGCACCCCAATGTTTATAGCAGCAATGTCCACAATAGCCAAACTATGGAAAGAAGCCCAGGTGTCCATCAACAGATGAATGGATAAAGAAGATGTGGTATATATGCACAATGGAATATTATTCAGCTATCAAAAAGGATGAAATCTTACCATTTGCTGTTCATTTCAATGCCAGTAATCACACATAACAATGCCAGAATTGTTAACCCATGCCCTCATGGGGAGCAGCTTTAGCCAACTAGAGTATAATGCTTATGTACAATTCCTTTTGTTTTAGTTTTATAGACTTAACTCATTTTCAGAGTTATTTGGTTAGCACCTTTCCCCCCACCCCTTCCGTAAGGTCGTTTCATACCAAGATTGGTAATATAGTAGATGTTTTGGTTATACCCCATCTAGGATCCCCTGACCTCCTAAGTGATCTTTTTTAATCTGCATGCATTACATTAGGGTTCACTCTTGGTGCTATAAAGTTCTATAGAGTTTGACAAATGCATGATGTCATATGTTCACCATTATAAGTATCATACAGAGTAGCTTACCACTCAGAAAATTCCCCTCTGCTTCACCATGTCGCCCCCCGGCCACCGGCCCTGCCACCAGCCCCACCCCTGGAAACCACTGATCTGCTTTCAGTCTCTGAAAGTTAATTTTTAGAATTTATTTTTAAATGTATAATTTGATCAAAAGAACTTCCTTTATATAGTATAGATTTAATTTACTTTAAAGCAAACTTTATTTTCTTTTTAGATCTCTTGAAGCGCTTTTAAATCAGAAAAGGCCTCAATACATTAAAGCCAAAGAAAACACTTCTCACCACCTCAAGAAATTAGACGTGGCTAAGAAATCAATAAAGGACAGTGAGAAACAGTGTTCTAAACAGGAAGATGACATAAAAGCCCTGGAGACAGAGCTGGTTGATTTAGATGGTGCATGGAGAAGTTTTGAAAAGCAGGTTGAGGAAGAAATCTTACACAAGGGGCGAGACATTGAACTAGAAGCCAGTCAGGTGAACAAGTCAACAAATGAGAAAATTTTCATTTCTATTATTTCAGCTTCTTAGAAACAATTTAAAGAATGTCCTCTGATATTTTAAGAGATTATCCTCAGACAATCCTCATCTAAATTATGGGGGTTGAAAATTTTCAGTCTTTATCCAGAGTCTAAACTTAATCTTTACACTAGGCTATTTATACTTTATAAGATTAGATGGCATTATAACTTTTTGAGTTAATTACAGTTACGGAAAATACTTCAAATAGACTACCTGGTATCATTTTGTAAAAAAGTTAGGTAATTAAATTATGTTCTTATGTTTTAAGGTAATCATTTTTTCCTTATAAATATTATAAAAACTTAAAAATAAGATATATGTGGCTTTAAAGAAACACGATGGCTTACTTGGCAGGAGGAAAGTTGCTTATTTGAGGTGGCTTAAATGTGGTGGTGAATTAATATCCAATTTGGTATGTAAGATTTAATTATAATAAATTGATAGTAGATACCCAAAAATTTATAATTCAGAGTTTTTAAAATTCTCTTAATTGAATTTTTTATCATTTATCTTTCATTAATTTTATGATAATCTTACAACATATAGACTAAAATAACTAACTGTATAAATAAATAAAAATATGTAATTTTATCTGAACTCTTGCTTTTGGACTGTTCATGAGTTTTAATCCCCTTTCTCTTCTAAGAATTTCTTACAGAAACGTTATAAAGTTGGTTTTGAGTACCTTATATATCTGTCTAAGCAGGTTTAAATAAGAGCTTCATTTTGTGTTCACATTATCTTACCTGGAGAAGATGGCAAACTATCCACTAATTTATATAAAACTTTTGATAAGATTATCTGCTAGTAAATGAGATCTTAAAAATTTCCTCTCATGCCTTTTATGTGAATGAGTAATATTTAAATGTTCCTTCTACAGCTGGATCATTACAAAGAACTTAAGGAACAAGTAAGAAAGAAAGTGGCTATAATGACCCAACAGCTGGAAAAGCTGCAGTGGGAACAGAAGGCTGACAAAGAAAGACTGGCATTTGACAAGAGGAGGCATGGAGAAGTTCAGGTACCTTGGTTTGTGCAGTCAGGACTGGAAATTATTGTATTCTGTTTTCGTATCAGCTTTTCAATGTATAAATGGATTTACTCAAGGCATAAACAATTAATTTTAAAAATTCTGGATTCCCTGTTTTGCTACTTGGTACCATTCAGGTGCTCTTTCACTGTGGTCTAAGGTGAAAGAACTGTCTACTTCTTCGTTCATATAATCGGTAAGTATTTTCTACACATCTGTGTAGTGATGGGCAAGGGCAGACCTAGTTTTGGTTCTTACATGCATTTTAGTCCAGTAAGAAGAGGAGAAGGATAGATAAAGGGAAAAAAACAAACAAGTATCATAATAGAGGTGGATGCAAACTCCTGTGGGAACATTAAGGACACAGCCCAAGAGGAGCTTGATGCTCTACAGGAAGTGCCAGTGAGACAGCAGGATCGTGTTCCCCACCCTGAGTGAGGCAGACCTGGCTTCCTCCCAGTCTTGTTCTGTCGCTGACCTGTTTAATCTTGAGAAATAACTAAATTATTTAACTTCTCTGAGCTTTGATTTCTTCGTGTATATGATGAGGACAGATGTATCTACCTCCTAGAGGTGGGTAGGGTGAACAAGATGAAAGGGAGTGTGGTGGTATATGAAGTTGTTGGTCTTTCCCTCTGCGCTTCCTGACCTCCTTTTCCAAGGACTGAGAATTGGCCTGTAAAATTATTACGGTGGCATTCAACAGTAATAACAACTCATGGTACTTTATGGAGTCAGTTGGCCATCCTGAAAACAGGACCTTTTTTTTTTTTTTTAAGAGCATGAGAGGTAGGAGGGGTAGAGGGAGAAGCAGGCTCCCCATTGAGCAGGGAGTCGATCCTGGGATTCCAAGACCATGACCTGAGCTGAAGAAAGTCCCTTAATCAATTGAGCCCCCCAGATGCCCAAGCAGGACCATTTCTGATAAGAATTGTAAAGGGAAATGGTTCTGAATTATATATACATTTGATTTATATGTGGATATTTGGAATTTAGAGGAAAAATGTTTATTGATTACTTTGCTGGGCACTTTGCATTCATTAGCTCCTGTATATCTCACAGTACTATGGAGTAGGTATTTGCTCTAAGGAGAGATGAAGAAGCTGAAGATTGGGTTTTCAAAATGAAATACGTCTCTGGAAACGGGTCAGACATTTTCCAGAGATAACAGCAATAATATTATATTGTAGCGTTTATTTGTACAAACCGTGTATATACTATGTTTACAGCCCTGCTATAAACCCAATTTATTTAATCCTCAAACAATTTTATGAAGTAGATAATAGTGTTATTATGTTCTCATCCTGGTTTTTCCTCTTTTCTACGTTCTCTGTCTTGGTGATCTACATCCTCATAGCTTAAAATATCATCTACTGCTGACTCCCAAATTTGTATTTCTTACTCACAACTTCATATGTCCAGCTGCTTTGTCAGCATCTCCATTTTGGATGTTGAATAGATAATCTCAAACTTAAATCTCAAGCTGATCTTCTGATCTTCACACCCAAATGCTTCCTACGCACGAACTTTCTCATTTTATGTGATGGCAATTCAGTCTTACTGGTTGTTCAGACCACAAAACTTGGAATCCATATTTTACTCTTTTAGGAAATTCTGCTGGCTCCACCTTCAAAGTATACCAAAAATCATTTCCCTTCTCTCCACTGTTGTTGTTCCAAGTCACCATCTTTTTGTTTGTTTGTTTAGCCCCCTAGGTTTCTCTGTTTCCACTCTTTTCTCCTCCACAAAAGTCTCAGCACAGTACCAAAGAAATGGTCTTAGTATCTAAGTCAGATCGTGAAACTTGCCTTCTTTAAGTCCTCCGATGGCTCACCGTCACACATGAAGTTTAAGTCCAGGTTCTTGAGTGCCCTACATAGACCTACCTGGTTTCTTCACCTCTCCCACCCCAATTAACTTTTCAAATCTCCTCTTTTTCTATTCTCTCTCTTATTCCCTGTGATCTAGCTCTACTGGCCTCTGGAACATATCAGGCATATTTCTGCCTTTGCACAGGTTATTCCTCTGCTTGGAACATGCCTTCCCTACATTTCATTTTTAACTCTCTCACGTCCTGCAAGTCTTTGCTCAAATGTTGCCTTCTCCATGAGGCCTACCCTGACTTCCCTGTTTAAAATTATAGTCCCTGCTGCACTTCTGCTCCCCTTGCCCCAGCACCATTTCTCCCATAGCATTTATCCTAGCACACAATTTAATTTACATATTATATTTGTCTGCCTTCCCCCGTCCACAAAGCAGGGATCTTTGTCTGTTTTGTTCACTGATACATCCCAAGTGTCTGGAATAGTTCCTTATCTAGAGCAGATAATAAATATTTGTTGACCTAAAGAATTTCATAGATGAAGGGATCCTCCACTTACTTGACTGGACTAGTAAAGTGGAGGAGTTGTGATTTGGTTCCAAACACTTTGTCTCCAGAGTCAGTCTTCTCAGCCCCTATGCTGTACTGCCTCTCATTTTAGTCTTGTTGTGAATTGGCAGATGAAAATGCGAACAAGTAGGAAAGGTGAACTATTTGATAATTGTGAGTGAAAGAGAGGACATTTTGTGGAGGGACAAAACGGATGTAGTACCAGAGCAGTAACTACTTTTAAAACACTTGTGTAATTAGTGTCACATTATAAAATTGTACACTCATCTCAGCAATACTCGTACCTTTTTGCCTTTGTACATGCTAGTTTTGGAAAACCCTACTCATTTTTACCTGGCAAATTCTGTAGCTACCCACACCACAAAGCCTTTTCTGGCCCCGTTTCTTCCCACCAAAAACCTGAATATAATTTCCTCTTCACGTAATCACCCATTGTGCTTAATCTATATCTAAGGGCTCTTATCAAATTGAAGAAAAAGCAGTTAATTCGTACAGTCCTGCTAGACTAGAAGCTTCTTAAAAGCAGGATTTATAACTGTCTGTTATGAACCTTGTACTTAGATGTCAGTAAGTGGTGGTTGAATTGCAGTTGTCTTTTGAATACAAAAACATTAGTAGAAGAAGAATAACACATCAGGTTGGAGAGAGATGGAGAAATCTATACTTGTACTCAGCTTCCCACAGGACTGGTGACTCCCTTCCATGACAGGAGGAGCTTAACTTTCCACGGAACCTGAGGTCACTAGGTGCTGGGCAGTGTTTGGTTTTCCCAGAGAGCTGGCATCTCAGATGCAGAATTGCCTGGTACCACGACAGTCTGATTGTCCCTTATTATGTGTCGAGCCAGACACCCAGGCCTTGACACACTTCTCTGTATGATAATGACCCTGGCCTTTTACATTTTCTTCGAGCGAAGCCCATTTATTTATTTTATTTTATTTTTGGAGAGAGAGAGAGAACACAAGAGAGCCAGCACGCACACATATGTGAGCAGGGGGGAGGGGCAGAGGGAGAAAGGGAATCTTAAGCAGGCAGGCTCCACACCCAGCATGGAGCCCGACCCTGAGCTCCATCTCACCACCTTCAGATCATGACCTGAGCGGAAATCAAGAGTCAGACGTTTAACTGACTGAGCCACCCATGCACCCCAGCAAAGCCCATTGTTTAACCTAAGCCATATCTGAAGTTTGTTCTGAGATAATTGCTTAACAGATGGTGACCCAGAAGAGACCCATCTGACCTATAAGTAATGACCATGAAGGAACTCAGCTGGCAAGATAAAAGTCCTGAGAGTGGCCGGAGTAAAGACAGAGGCAGGTGTTCCCAGTTGACTTAACTTGGTATTCCTCATTAATCTTGTTTTTGCTGCTTTGAATGGAATTCTTAAGGGAGATAATAGAATTTCAATATGGGACTTTCATTTCAAAATATGTGAGTCCTAGAGCAAAGGAACTGTGTTTTGCTTATTGTTATAACGCTGGTACCTGACGGAGGAAGTGTCCATTCAGTGAATTTGTATTACACATGAGAAAAATGACATAATTATCCTTATAGAATATGTTCTTTTCCACATGAAAGTTGGTGTTTCTTCTCTTTCCTGGTATTTCCTTCTCTTTCCTGAAAAAGAATTGTGTTTTTACTTTGGCACAGTCCTGGTTTTAGGTCACATAGTAATGGAGTAAGGAAGGTTAATCTTCCTGTAGTACACAGGGTGAACAGGGGAAGGTTAGAGGTGAAACCAGTTGAAGACTAACACAGCACTTGTATTTAGTGATAAAGTGAATGGAGCAAGACTTTTGTGAAGTCTTAGTCCCACAGGCCCATTGTTGAGTTCCAGGTTCCTGTGCATTGTAGCACCAAGTCACTGTCCTGGAATCATTGTGTAATTATCGGCCTCCCACCAGCCCTCAGTCTTTGAGAGCAGAGACTCTATCCTGTTCATTATTATTTTTTAAGATTTATTTATTTATTTGAGAGAGAGCAAGAGCGACACAAGTGGGGGGAGGGGCAGAGAAAGAGGCAGAGAGAGAGCATCCCAAGCAATCTTCCCAACGAGGGGCTCTATCCTGGGACCTATGAGATCGTGACCTGAGCTGAAATCATGAGTCAGATGCCCAACCAACTGAGCCACCCAGATGCCCCTTCTGCTCATTATTATATCTCTAGTCCCTAGTACAAGATAGCCAGAGAATAAATATTTATTCAATGAATTAGTTTGAGGGACACATATGAAATATATGAGATCTTTGAAAGTCAACCCTTAGAAGTTACCAGAGTAAGCTTACTGGAGGTCAGGTATCTAATAAATGGTGAAGCCGGGATTTGAACCTTGACTCTTAAAATCACAAAGCTCTGTCCCTTACTGCCTTTTCAGAGTTAAACATTGCTCTTATGAGTGTTTTCATAAGGTTATATCTGATATACTTCAAATTTAGAACACCTTACAATTCTATAGTAATTTCTAGGAATATAGTAAAAAATAATTTTATTTGTTTGGAGTTGCTGATATTGATTTTATGTTTTTTTCTCTATTTTAGGAAAATCTAAAACAAATAAAAGAACAAATAGAAGACCATAAAAAACGAATAGAGAAGTTGGAGGAGTATACAAAAACATGCATGTGAGTACAGTTTCTCGTGTCTCAAGGGTCTGGTATATTTATGGGATATTCATGAAATGAAAGCTTCTGCCGACTGTATCCTAATGTTCTCCCTTTTTTTTTCATTTCATTGTAGATAATTAAAAATTATACTTAACTACATAAGTAAATACAGTAAGTTTTGAAAATATAAACTTTCAAGTGGTGAAATTTTGGTATTGATATTATAATAAAAGTTAGGTCATGAAAGCTAGTATGACCTAAGTATCCTACCACCAGAGCTTTTATTTTTCATTGGTGTTTATTTATTACTAAGCCCACAATGACTGCTCTGGTTATAGCAATCAATCCTTACTTTCTCAGTACTCAGAAATATGCATCTTCTGAATCAACAAAGAATGATCAAAGTCTCTTTGACCATGTCTGGTGTTAGGCTTAATTTATTGTATTTTTCATCATTTAAAACTGATAAGCACTATTCTGTTCCCCTGTGATGCCAGACTACAGGGGAATGTATCTTACAATTAAATTTTGTTTTTTCTTTTTGCTGTGTAATTTATTGTTATTATGTAGGGAGTGCTTGAAAGAGAAAAAACAGCAAGAGGAAACGCTATTGGGCGAAATTGAAAACACAAAATCAAGAATGTCTGAAGTTAATGAGGAACTGAATCTTATTAGAAATGAATTGCAGAATGCTGGAATTGATACCCATGAGGGGAACCGTCAGCAAAAGAGAGCAGAGGTTCTGGAGCACCTTAAAAGACTTTACCCAGATTCTGTGGTAATTAGAAATGAATAGTGAACTGAAACAAAAAGGCTAAGCTTTCTTATTTGCGATTAAAAATGTTACCATTATTAGAAAGCAGAATTATTTCAGAAATCTTTTAGTTTTGTGTTTGATTATTTATATTTAAAACATAATAGTAAATAATTGCAACAAAATTTAAATAATTTCCAGTGGTGTCAGTAGATAAGTAATTATTGGAGAGAAACATTGGCGTGAACGTATTACCCAGAAAATATAAGTTACGACCAGTATCCTCAAAGGACACAGGTGCCATAAAATAGTCTGGCCCTCCCACCCCAGGCAGATAGTCTCAAACTGCGTATTCTTCATGGTTTCAATTTTTTTTTAAATATATTTTCAGTAGACATCATTGGCATACTTTTGAAACAGTGAATTTTTATTCTGTAAAGCTGATTGCGTATCCACTTTTGCTAATGTATTTCATTAGTTCAAATACAGCAAGATCTAACATACTGCTTGGTCTCAATGTCACAGAATTATTTCCTCTGGCTTTAGGGTTGTGGCATCTGACTCTCAGTCACTAACTCCAGTGTGCACTGTGCAGTCCTTATGTTTATGAGGGCCTTCTTTTAGCTTTTGATACTGTTAGCCACTTGAACTGTTTTGAAACTGGTCTTGACTTCTAGATTGTGATGAAGGAGTAAGGCTAGGTCACAGAATCCTTCCCCACAATACCAAAGAAAATGGTATAAACTAGTTTTAAAAATGAATTTAACAGCCAAAAGAAACAGCTATTACATCTAATGCTAGAACTTCTGAAAATGGTGATAGTCCATGATTAAAAAAAAAAAAAAAGTTAAACAATAACATTTCTTGTTCCTAACTCTGTAGAAGGAAAACTAATAAATTGATTACTTTCTGAGAATTCTCACCTAGCATCCCTTAATCTAGCAAGAAGAAAACATATGTATTTGTTTTTGTTAAAAAACTCGTGAATCAAGGAACATGACCTCGGATGTTCTCAAATGGAAGTGAAGGCCAATTCAAAGCCCTTTTGCAAAAATGGGATTTTTCCCTCCCCTCCCCCTCATGGTAGAGAAAACTTGGTAAGGAAAAACTCAGAAGAAGCAGTAAAACAGGTATTCAAACAAAAGATACACAACTCTCACTTGTCCCTGTCTTCCAAGCCCTAAGATGCTAGGAAATGAGAAAATACTGGGAAGCTAGAACAGAGAATACTTAGTCCATCACCTCAGAGGAGATTACCATCTCAGTACTAGGTGAGGCAATCGAAACAGTTACCCACCGCAGCGACTTCAAGGTCTGAACAGAGCTGCCCACCTTAAATGTAAGCAAGGTGAAAAGAATCAATATGGTAGCTATAGGCCCATATAATGATAAAGAGAAAGAGTAATTTAAAAAGCACTTAGAAGTCCAAGAGCCTAGTCTGGGAGAAGGTTACAGAACAAAATCCCCCATAAGTAATTTGTGCTATGGACAATTTAATAAGAGCTTGACTTCATAAAACCAGATTCACATATGAGCTAAAACAAAAAAGTAAAATGTAGAGCTATGAAAACAAATCAAGAAGAAACAATATTACTGAACTAATAAATTGCAAGTAGCAAGGAGAAGGGGTTACACAGCTGGAAATCAAATTACTGACCTAGAAGTTAAGGTTTGAGTTAATCACAGGTGAATGGAGAAGGAAAAAACAAAGAGTAGTATAATAAATATTAAAGTCAATGATGGTTTATCATAAAGAAATTGGTATTCCCGAAGCGGAACCTATCAAATGAAGAAAGTAGAAAGATGTAAAATTGAACTTTCTCGGGATGATACAGGATGGTTGACGTTCTGACATTTTCTAGTAAAGATGTTGATGTTCAGTCTAATTATTGGCCAATGTTCAGACCTCAGATAACATTTCTTCATAGGAAGCGTCCCCCTGACTTCTCGAGTCAGCCTGGTCCCTGTTACACACTCTCAGAGCATTCTGTACTTTATCAGAGTGTTTATTATTGCTCTATTTTGTACTTGCTCATAATTATTATTTCTATCTTTCTTTCCTTCTAGACAGGAAGCTTGATGAGGTCAGAGTGTCTGTTTTATTCAATAATGTTCATACAGTATCTAGCTGAGTATCTGCATGTAGTAGGTGCCTCATTGATTCTTATTTAATAACTAAGAGAGTGGATGAATACTATTATCATAGCCTTGTAAAATATCTTAATACCTTTGTAAGGCTAATCCCTCCTCAATTCTCTTTTTTTTTTTTTTTTTAAGATTTTATTTGTTCATTTGATAGAAAGAGACACAGCAAGAGAGGGAACAGAAGCAGGAGCAGTGGGAGAGGGAGAAGCAGGATTCCTGCTGAGCAGGGAGCCTGATGCTGGGCTCGATCCCAGGACCTTGGGATCATGACCTGAGCTAAAGGCAGACTCTTAACCACTGAGCCACCCAGGCACTCTCACTACTCTTTTCTTTCATGAAGTGCTACATCTAAATGGATACTTCATGATGAAACCTATGTCCATTTGAATAAGACTGTTCAAATATGTTTATAATTTTATAAAATTAGTTTTTGGTCACTTACGCTTTGTTACATAAGAAGCAATGAATTATATGTTCCTCAATAATATGTTTGTTTTTCTCCTTTTTTGAAACCTGCCAAGTTTGGAAGACTACTTGACCTCTGTCATCCTATTCATAAGAAATACCAGTTGGCTGTTACTAAACTTTTTGGTCGGTACATGGTAGCCATTGTTGTATCCTCTGAAAAGGTAGCAAAAGATTGTATTCGATTTCTGAAGGAAGAAAGAGCTGAACCGGAGACATTCCTTGCTCTAGATTACCTTGATGTAAGAAATTTGTAATGCTTATTAGTGCTTAGCAGTGATAAAAGCTTGTCTTTTAAAGTGTGTCTTTGTTGCCTTAAACTATGGTAGTGATTGAAAAAATCATAGCTTGGATGCCAGTTAGTCATTCAAACGACTGGTGTTATTATATTGGTAGGCAAAGAATAATAATTTTTTTTAAGATTTTTATTTATTTGAGCCAGGGGGGAGAGGCAGAGGAAAGGGAGAAGCAAGCTCCCTGCTGAGCAAGGAGCCTTATGTGGAACTCAATCCCAGGACCCCAGGACCATGACCTGAGCCAAAGGCAGATGCTTACCTGACTGAGCCACCCAGTCAGTTAATAATTCTTGGGGCACCTGAGTGGCTCAGTGGGTTAAAGCCTCTGCCTTTGGCTCAGGTCGTGATCTCAGGGTTCTGGGATGGAGCCCCACATCGGGCTCTCTGCTCAGCAGGGAGCCTGCTTCCCCCTCTCTCTCTGCCTGCCTCTCTGCCTACTTGTGATCTCTCTCTCTGTGTCAAATCAATAAATAAAATCTTAAAAAAAAAAAGAATTCTTGATTTAATATCATTTCTTCCTAAATTAGTTTTGCTGTAATTCTACCTTGATGATTTTGAGGACATTACTTTAGCCTACTAGCCAGCAATTTATTTTGTTCTGTAGCAAACTATAGGAACAGTTAAAACTTATGGTCTGTCCATGAAATCCCAAACCTGGGTCCCAACTGTTAAGTACGCAATCTCAGACTTACGTACATTACAATAAACACTTACCAGCTCTTGGTAGAACAGACTAAATTTGGGGCCTTACGGTACGTATTAGAGGTGTTAGAGTATCCAGAGTAAATTCCTGCGGCAGAAACTTTGCCGTGATCATACCTGATTTCCCTTGCTGGTTTTTTTATTGCTTGTTAAAGAAAATGCTCTACTTGATCCAGCTTTGAGGACCCTGAGCTGCAGCGATGTGCACAGTGATAAGAGCCTGTGCCCCAGACTGAACTGCCCTGCATTTAACTCTCAGCCATGCTTGTCATTAGCTCTCAGTGGTTTCTTCTCATAAAAACGAGGTCATTCTTGTTGTTCGTCAGTAATCATTGCAGACATCTTTTTTTTTTACAAAATCTATTTACGAACCCAGCTTAGAAGTCATGTCAAAGAAGGTCTGAAGGCTTTCCTGGTCAATTAAGCCTAAAATGATTTTCTGAGTTCCATGATGTGCCACTCTTGACATCTATGTAAATGAGTATTATCTCCCAGTAGACTTTTTAATTAAAGTATGAACATTGAGAGTATGGAACATTTCTCATGCATCGTTTTGTCCCACTGGTCAATGGCAGAGTTGACTCTGGAAATTATGTCTTCTGGCTTTTGCTGAGGTGTTTTCTTTAAATGTTACTGAGCCACTATTGGGATATATAGTTCCTCAGGTTCTTATCAAAATTTTATTACATGTTAAGTATGTACTGTTAATTTTTTTTTGCTGTTATGCTTATTTATGCTTTTTGAGGATGTAGTATTTGGTTTTTATTTTACTATATCTAATATATCCAAGTATTTTTTAACCTTTTAGATCAAGCCAATCAATGAAAGATTAAGGGAGATTAAAGGCTGTAAAATGGTGATTGATGTCATAAAGACTCAGTTTCCTCAGCTGAAGAAAGTAATTCAGTTTGTGTGTGGAAATGGCCTTGTCTGTGAGACTGTGGAAGAAGCAAGGCATATTGCATTCGGTGGACCCGAGAGACGGAAAGTAAGAGGCTTACATCATACTTTGGGGTAACTTGAAGCAGTATTTATAAGACTTAACATACTATATCCACACAAATATCTATATATGCTTTCATAGGCTCTCTTTTAGAAGGAAAACCAATGTAAAACCTAAGACAGTTATGGCTTTAGTGGTTGTTATAAAGTTGAGTTTTCAAAAAATTAATTTCTATAGTATTCTCTCTTATCATAAATTATATTTTGGCAATTAGATTTATTGTAATCATAGCCTAAAGTAGTTAATTTTTTTTACTTGATATGCAATAGATGTCCTTGGCGAATCTCTGATTTTTCCTGGCATTCATATATATGTATACATATATATATATAATGCATGTGTTTCTGAATACCAGGGAAAAGATTTTAGGTATTTATTTTAATTCTTCCATAGCAGACTCTATCCTTCTATATGTTCAAGGTTTTAACACGTTTAAAGTATAGAAATAGCACAACTGAAATAAGGTTACTGAATCCTAATCTCAAGGGAATGATTTTGATTTAAAAATACCGTTTTACTCAGTTGAATAGTTTGTATTTAGTTAAGCAATGTTAAATTCCTCAAATTACTTGACATTGTTTTTTTTTTTAACTATATTTGTGAAGTATGACCTAGTATCCAAGAGCCTAAGTTACGAATTAAGACCGGTGATGCTACTTAGTAATTAATTATGTGACTTCAGGCTAATCTCTACACCTCTAATTTCTCATCTAAAATTAGGGAAGTAATAGCACTTATTTTGTAGGGTTAGAGAGTTAAATTCAGTAATAATGTACGTAGTTTCATTTGAGTGCCCAGCAAATAGCTCTGGCAAAGTGGTCATTTTTTTTTTTTTACTTGGTAGTTAATTTACACATTAGATCTGGAATGCCCACAGTTGCAGATTATCAAAGTACTGGCCCCAGGATACATGGATGGTTCAGTGGTTAAGCCTCTGCCTTCAGCTCAGGTCATGATCTCAGAGTCCTGGGATGGAGCCCTGTGCCCAGCTCTCTGCTCATCAGGAAGCCTGCTTCCTCCTCCCTCTCTGCCTGCCTCTCTGCCTGCTTGTGATCTCTCTTTCTCTGTGTCAAATGAATAAATAATATCTTTTTTTAAAAAAGATTTTATTTATTTATTTGAGACAGAGAGAGAGAAAGCATGAGAGGGGAGAAGAAGGTCAGAGGGAGAAGCGGACTCCCCACGGAGCCAGGAGCCCGATATGGGACTCAATCCCAGGTCTCCGGGATCATGACCTGAGCCGAAGGCAGTTGCTTAACCAGCTGAGCCACCCAGGCGCCCCTGAATAAATAATATCTTAAAAAAAAAAAAGAAATGGCAAGACCTTTTCAAAATGACAAAAAACCCAAAAGCTATAAAAGGTGGGTACATTTACATAAGCCTAAAGAAATTCTGCATGGCAAAAAGCAGCATAAAATCAAAAGACATGGCAAACCAGAGAAAACATTTACAGCTCACGGGAAAGAGCAAATTTTCCTACAAATCAACAAGGAAAAGAACACAAAGTAGAAAAATGGACAAAGGATATGAATAAACTTATTTTATAAAAGGAAATAAAATTACTCTTAAATATGAAAACTCATCCTCACTTAAAATATGGGAAATGCCCATTAAAATTACACTGAAATACTCTTTTTTAAATATTTTATTTATTTATTTGACAGATCACAAGTAGGCAGAGAGGCAGGCAGAGAGAGAGGGGGAAGCAGGCTCCCCGCTGAGCAAAGAGCCCGATGTGGGGCTCCATCCCAGGACCCTGAGATCACGACCTGAGCCAAAGGCAGAGGCTTTAAACCATTGAGCCACCCAGATGCCCCTGAAATACTCTTTTCACCTGTCATATTGATCAACATTAAAAAAGTTTGATTAACACTTTATGAGGAAAGCGGCCCTCTCATTTACCGCTGTGAAAGTACAAATTTGTATCAGCTCCATGAAGGGCAATTCTACCACTTGTAGTTTTTAGGAACTTCACATACAGATAAACTCATATGTATATGAAATGGTACCTATACAAGATTTATTTACTGAACAATTTTGTGTAACAGGAAAAATTGGAAACAATCCAGATAAGACTAGTTCAATAAAATTAAAGTGCTTTCATAGAAAGGAATACTCTGCAACCTTAAATAAGAATAAAGTTCTCTATATACAAGTATGAGACAATCTCCAAGATCTATTCAGTTTTTTTAAAAGTAATATGTAGACTAGTGTATAGTATGTGACCATCTGTGTAAAACAGTGGGGAAATAAGAGATATATGCATGTATCTGTTTATGAAAAACATTTCTGGGAGAATCCATAAGAAATTCACAGCATTGATTATTTCTTGGGAGGGCACATGGGTGACAAGGGCCAGGGGAGTTTTTCACTCTATAGTCTTACATCTTTCGAATTTTGAAATATGTGACTATCTTATCTGTTCAGAAATAAAATGTTAAAGTATATTATTTTTCATACCAATGAAAGGCAACTTTCAAAATATGTATAATCCACATAACATAAAAATTATAGAATCTACCCTAGCAGTTTACAACACTGAAACTCTATTTCGTGAAACAGTTGAGTTGATTCAGTAGAATGTTTGGTAATCCTGCAGAGAATACATTTTTAATGCCAAAGCATTTTTTTTCTACTCCATACCTCTTGAACTTTTATTTAATGTTATTTAAAATTCCTCTAACTCATTTTAAATGAAATCCCAGTTGTGTTAGAGAAGTTATTTTCAGGAATGTAACCCCCAATGTGGGCATAGGACCACTGCCCAGGCCAACTAATGTAAGCTATAAGTCCAGGAAATTACAGGCTGGAGATAAAAATTATAGTCCTTCTGGAATAGGAATTTGACTATAAATCAAATGAAAATAGGTTATCAAGATTACATTTACCTTAGAAGAAATAAATTGTTTTAATAAACCCAGGAACTCTTAAAACCCCTAAGATCCATAAATTGTATGAATTGTTGCTCGCAACGTTTTTGGAATTGAAGGAGGTGTATAACACGGTGGTTGAGACATGGGCATAGGTAGATGTTTGACCAACTTGGACTTTAGTCCCCGTGTATGGCCTTATCTGTGAAATGGAAATAATGTCTACCTCCTGGCTTGTGAACGTGGAATCGAATAGCATCTACGCACCACACCGAGCACAGGATAGGCAATATTAATGGTTGCAATAACAGTAGCAACAGCCAACCAAGCAATGAAGTGAAGAGCACCTCAGAGAATCATTGTTTGTACCCCGCTCAAAGAGAAGAAGTTGACTTGTCTGAGTTGGGCAACTGGGAAGACGGTGCTGGCACCGCGATCCCACACACGGTGTGGCGGGTTCTCAGTGCAGAGTTCTTTTTTTTTTTTTTTAAGATTTTTTATTTATTTATTAGAGAGAGAGAGACTGAGAATGAGAGGGGAGAAGGTCAGAGGGAGAAGCAGACCTCCCGCAGAGCCGGGAGTCCGACGTGGGACTCGATCCCGGGACTCCGGGACCATGACCTGAGCCGGAGGCAGTCGCCCAACCAACGGAGCCACCCGGGCGCCCCTCAGTGCAGAGTTCTTGATCCACTTCTTCCTCAGCCTGCCCCCATGGAGATCCTTTGTCAGTATTATGTTTGGTTTGTATATGTCAGAAATAGAAATTAATATATTATATTAATGGAAATATTAATATATTTCCAAATTTATAAATTTTGGAAAACAGAGCTCAAAAAGGAAAATGAAAACCATCCCTAACTTGTTTCCTAGAATAGAGTTGACAAAGAAGATGTTAGGATATACTTATATTCGAAAACTATTCATTGTTTATCTGAAATTCACATTTAACTGGGCATGCTTATTTCTGTTTGCTAAATCTGGCATCCAGACTCTAGAAGGATCTAGTGCGTACTATGGTGTCTATGCTATATACTTAGAAATCGGTTTTATCCCTTAACTTTTGTAAGTTTTGTTTTTACATGTATAATTGGGTCTTTACTATGAGATCAAATATATACTTACTTAACTTTTCTTCGCTTTTTTTGGTGGTACAACTTCTGTATTTTAATTTTAATCTGTGATTTATTTCGATGTGTTTTGTTTTGTTAGATGTAGGTATTAGCTTTCCCCCGAAATGGTGAATTACCTGCCCCAAGAGCATATATTGGAAATCTTTCTTTTTCTACCTCCTTAATTGAATTCAGTGATTTCTCATTATAATAATCTGGATTATTATACTTGGTTCTTATTTCATGTACTGTAATTTATCTAGAATTTATCTAGCTAGTATTTGTAGCTATTTTATTGCATATTTGTATTATAATCTTTATTATAATTTATGAAATCTAATTTCTTTCAGAAAATAATCAAAATATACTTTATGAATAAATAAGTAAAATATTAGTCTACAAACATTGTAAAATCAGCATGTCTAAATTTATGTTCTTTCTAAATCTTGATCTCTTGTATTTAATTTTACTCTTCTAGCCAAATGAAGTTCTGGTTTTGCCTCGAGGATTTCCTTGTAACCTCTATAATCCCCAGGCTTTTCTGATCATACCTCCTAAATATTTCTCAAATCTTTTCCTTTTCTTCATCCTAGCTATTATCGGCTAATTTCTTACCATCACCTCTAGTTCACTTGGACCAATCCATCTTCCAAATAGTTGCCAGAGTGGTCTATTCCAAGTTCCTGTCTGACCATTGGTCTCTCCTGTGTGCTGTATCACTCCATTCGGTGTTAATCTGACTCCATGCCCTCCATTAACCCCGTCAGTCCTCAACTGTACTCATCCCAAATCCTCCTATGACAGCACACAAGGAGCTCCACCATCTGCCCTGCTTTCTAGCCTCACCTCTGAGTTGTTCCTTAACTCTCACTTTACCTTCTAGGAATTCCAAACTCTTTATGATGTTCCCTCTTTCCCCACCCCACCACTGTGACACATGCACCGCACTATCTGCTTGTGTGTCCATGCCCTACTGCCAACGTTCCATCACTGCCTTTTTCCTGGCTGCGTCCGACCTGTCTGTCAGCGACTGAAGCTGCCTGCTTAGTGTCCCTCTCCCTTCTATCCTTGCTAACAGAAACCTGATCTTACTGTGTAACAATCTAGGAGGGGCCACTGGAAGTAAAGGGCACTTCATCGGTAGGCCTGCCAGGAAAGTTTCTTAATAGGACACTTTACCTGCTTTCTTGAAACATAGACGCAATAGCTGGAGCTGTAGGATTCTCCTGGACTACAAAATGACTTTGAAAGTTATATAAGAAATACATATCACTAGTGAACCATAGTCACATAGTAAAGTAAGCTTTATGGAGAACTTAAAAGCAGAGGAGCCTGTGTGGGTCTTCACCTTTCATACAAGAGAGGTGTGGTTTGGCCAGGCAAAAACAGCATGAGCTCGAAGTGTTCCAGGAGAGGGATGCTGCCTCCAGACCTTTTTACATTTTTATAGAGAAGTTGGAGGAGTCAGTGGAGTGTGTAGCAGTGGGCTTCCTGGTCAGGGAAACTAACTGCTTCCCGTTAGGAGCTCACTTTCCATGCCTCTGCTGTTGCCCTCCAGTAAAGATCTAGTGTTTTCCAAAGAGCCATTTCAGACCCAATGAGCAAAATCATTGCCAGGCTAACAACTGGGCAGAAGGGAGCCCCTAAAGCCTTCCAGAAGATAAAAAGGCTATCTCCCTTGAAGAGCAATCCAAACACTGAGGATGACAGAGCATGATTATATTAGGGGTCTGGATTTTGTTAACTAGGGGCCGTGATACAAACCCTGGACTGCGTACTGTGTGATCATGAGAAAAAACTGGGTTTTCTGATAAGTGGAGCTAACTAACTTCTAACTAGTTCCTCTGATATAATGAAAACCTTCCCCTCTTCCGGAAGCCTTCTGTGGAGAGGCTGGGTTGGGACCCCCGGTGCTATGCTTCCAGATTACTCTGAGTATGACTCTAGCTTCTCCTCACTTTCTGTTGTAATATGTTTCTTTCCCTACTAGCCTAATTCCCTGGGGTCAGTACCATATGTCACTCCCTTGAGTCACTCTGGTGTCAGTATAGAATGTCTCAAACACAGTAGCACACAGAGACAGCTTGGCTGAATGAAGGAATGAATGAGACTCCTCTTCGTTGGCTTTTTCCCCCTAAGCTCACATTGCTGGTATTAGTCTTCCACAGGTGGTCCCTCCTGCTTTCACTAAATAATTAGAAACATTTGCGAAACACTGAGAATCATTTATTCTATAAAGCGTATACTTAATCACAGGTCTATAAACTTGAAACTATTTTATACCTTTGACTCCATTTAAATTTTCTTCTTGGTCCCAGTTGCATATACACCTTGGAGAATGTGCTATGTTTGGTATCCTAATGTTGCTAAGGCTAAGTTTATAATATGCCATTGACATGTGATAACAAGTTCTTCAAAATATAGGATTATATAATGTAAACTATTTGATATTAAATATAAATATCCTTGGTGTTTGCTTCTCAATATTGAATATGTTTGGAACTAATATAAAATTTGTTTTTTTAAGATTTTTTTTTTAAGGTTTTATTCATTCATGACAGAGAGAGAGGCAGAGGGAGAAGCAGGCTCCCCACAGAGTAGGGAGCCCGATGCAGGACTCGATCCCAGGACCCTGGGATCACGACCTGAGCCGAAGGCAGGGTTAAGTCAGCTTAACTGACCAAGCCACCCAGGCACTCCAGTATACAATTTATTTTGAACCTTTTTAACTGCTTCTAATTTGTTGTCTAGAATTGCTTTGGGCCTTAGCAAAACAGAATGTTGTGTTTGTGGTTTATATATTGGCTTATGTCCGTTCATAAAGTAGGTATTTTATTAGTAAATTTCAGTATGTGGTTCTCTCATCTGTAAATTCTCAGCTGTAAAAACTACCATATTACATCCTATTTTTATCTTACATGTACATTAAATGTACATTTCTCCAGGATAAAATATTTTTAATTTTACAGACAGTAGCTCTTGATGGAACATTATTTTTAAAATCTGGGGTGATCTCTGGAGGATCAAGTGACTTAAAATACAAGGCTAGATGCTGGGATGAGAAGGAGATAAAGAAGTTAAGAGACAGAAGAGCCCAGCTGATCCAGGAATTAAAGGTAAACCCATGCTGTAGAAGTTGTGGAATACTAAGTTGTAGAATAATTGTGTTTTTAAATTAATTTTTGTGGTAATAAAAGTTATAATGCCTATAGTTTAGAAAAATTCAAGTAAAGCAAAACAGAATAAAGTTAAAGACAATCTTTCTCTTACCTATTCTTACATCAGTGATATTTGCTAAACACAGTTTGATATAGAGCCTCTGGAAATTTCCTCTGTATATGCAAGTATATGCATTATTTTTCCTATTTCTTTTATGACGGGCTTTTGCTATAAATAGTGTTTGCAACAAGCTTTTTCATTTAACAGTATAACATGGACATGTTTTTATCTTTGCATACAGAAAACCATTTATTTTTACTGAATCCTGCCTGGTATTTCATTGTATAGGTTGTGTTTACTTAACCAGGCTCCAATAATGGACATTTGGGGTTTTGCTATTACAAATGAGGCAGAATTAAACATCCTTTAGGGAAGGAGAATAACACAGTACCTAGGAGTATCAATTCTGTGGCCACACTGCCCGAGTTTGAATCATGCCTCCGCCACTTACTAGTGGTAGGATCTTGGGCAAGTTACCTAACCTCTCTGTATCCTAGTTTTCCCAACTGCAAAATGGGTATAATAAAAGTACCTTCCTTTTAGGGTTATTTTAACCCTAGGGTTATTTTAGGGATTGAATCACATAATCCATTTAAAATACTTAAAAACAATGCCTGGCATGTGTGAGTACTATATAAATGTTTGCTGTTATTATGTAAAATATCTTTATTTGCATAAATATATCTCTAAGATGAATTACTATATGTGGAATTTCTGGGTTTAAGGATATATATAGTTATACTATTGATAGATGTTGCTAAGTTCCCATCAAAAGAACACTTGTAGTAGTGTATGTTCCTGAATTGCAACAGGATGAAATATTAGCAGATATTTCCATCTTTGCCAGTCTGATTGGTTAAAAAAATATATGTATGATCCAATTGTTTGAGTATGCGTTTCTTTTTTTTTTTTTAAGGTTTTATTTATTTATTTGACAGAGAGAGATCACAAGTAGGGAGAGAAGCAGGCAGAGAGAGAGAGGGAAGCAGGCTCCCTGCCAAGCAGAGAGCCCGATGCGGGGCTTGATCCCAGGACCCTGAGATCATGACCTGAGCCGAAGGCAATGGCCTTAACCCAGTGAGCCACCCAGGCACCCTGAGTATGCGTTTCTTAAATTATATCTGAGATTGAGCATTTCCGCTTGTTTTATTGGTTCTTTATAACTTTTTCTTCAAATTGCATATTTTTTTCCTGTGCACATTTTTCTATTAGGTTACCTATTATTTTATTACCTATTCTAAGAATTATTTGTATAATAAGTATAAAATTAGTTCTTAGTCATATATGTTATAAATATATTGTTTGACTTTTCTTTGGGTTGGGATATAATTTATATACAATAACTGCCACCCATTTTAAGCGTGTGAGTCAGTAAGTTTGGACAAATGTATGTAGTCGTGTAATTGCCCCCACAATCAGAGAACATTTCCATCATCCTCCGATTTCTCTGTAGTCAGCCTCCTTCCTGGACCCTGCACTGAGAGTGGGGAAAACAATAGCACCTCTTTCATAGTGCCGTTGAAAGGATTAAGTAGATTAATAAATGTAAACTTGATAGAACCCTGGTAAGTGCTCAATAAATGTGAGATATTATTTAGAATATCTATGAAACACTTTAAAAAATGATTATATGCTTGTCCATAATGGAAACTTCAGTAGCTTTCTAAAAGGTCATCTTGATTATAATTTAATGAAGTTAGAAGTAATGACTAAAAAATTTTTGTTTGCGTAGAAGCTAAGAAATGCACTTATAGATAGTTTGGGGATCAAAGAAGTAATCAGGCAAATTGATTACAAAGTGTCTCAAAAGTGGTAAATGGGAAGTCTTTGAGACACATATAAGCTACATCAAGAAGAAATACCTTCATTATTAAAGAAGAAAGATGAGACATCAGGACATTTATTACTTTAAGAAACTAGAACAACAACCACAAAATAAACAACGAAAACTTATAATGGAATTTTTAAAGCTGAAATTAGAGAACAAACCAAAATAGAAAAGGGACCAGTGAATCTAAAAGCTGTTCTTTTGAAAGACTAATAATAATAAACTCTTTGCAACTCTAATAAAGGGAGGAAAAGTTAGAAGCAAAAATGGACTGGGAATGAAAAGGTTAAAATAATTTAAAGAGAATCTTATGAGTAAATATATAATAAAAATTAAAAACCTGAAAGAAATGGAAAATTTCAAAAATATATCATTAAAAATTAATATATAAAGATTAACCAAAAAGAAGTGGGACATTTGAAAAGTTAAGCAATGGAAGACAGTGATGTAGTCTCCTGGCCCAGTCACTGTCCAAATCTTCCTTTCTTTCTGGGCTCTATTAAAGAATCATAAAAAACAAAACAAAACAACTGATTTCCCAAGTTTCATCGTAGCTGCCAGTGGCCACGTGACAGTTTTAGAGGTATAAATGAAAGTGTTGGTATTATCTTCTGCATCTTCCTCGTCCTTACTGGAATGCAGTCAGGAGGTCTGGAGATGCAGTAGCCATCTTGTACCAAGAGACAGCAAGCATGAGGATAAGACCATTGTTCTGAGAAGTTAAAAATTATATGCCAGGGGCGCCTGAGTGGCTCAGTGGGTTAAACCTCTGCCTTCAGCTCAGGTCATGATCTCAGGGTCCTGAGATCGAGCCCCACATCGGACTCTCCACTCAGCGGGGAGTCTGCTTCTCCCTCTCTCTGTCTGCCTCTCTGCCTACTTGTGATATCTCTCTCTCTCTCTATCAAATAAATAAATAAAATCTTTAAAAAACAAAAGTATATGCCATTTTTGAGGAACTGCATTACCCTAGACAGCTTTTGTGTGAGAATCATAAACCCACATTTTTTTTAAGCTACTGTTAGTTCTGAGTGACCCACCATTGAAAAAACACATCAGGAACATAAAATAGCAACTATGGAAAATAGTAGAAAATTCAAAATAAAATTATCAAATGACCCAGTAATTCCACTTCTGAATATATACTCCAAGGAATTGAAAGCAGGGTCTAGAAGAGATAGGTATACACCTATGGTCATAAAAGCATTATTCACAATAGACAAAAAGTAGAAGCAACCCAAAGGGTGTGTCAGTAGATGAGTGGACAAATAAATGTGTTCTGTACATAAAATGAAATATTCAGCCTTAAAAAGGGAGGATATTCTAATACATGGTTCCACAATGGATGAACATTATGCTACATGAAATCAGCCAGTCACAAAAAGACAAGTATGGTGTGATTCTACTTACATGAAGTCTTTAGAGTCATCAGACTGATGGAGACAGAAAGTAGAATGGTGGGTGCCAGGGACTGTGGGGAGAGGAGAATGAAGATTTGTTCTCTGGGCACAGGGTTTCAGGTTTACAAAATGAAAAGACTTTTGGAGTTGGGCTGCACAACATAAGTGATGCACTTAAGCACTATGAACTATAAACTTAAAAATGGTAATGATGGTAAATTTTATGTTGTATATATTTTACCACAATTTAAACAAAGATTCTGGTTCTTCATGGGTTTACAGCTGAGTTCTAATATAATTCTAATCTTAAGCCATAAACTTGCCAGTTTATTTTATAAAGTTAGTATAACTTTAATTACAAATATTATAAAGATACTACAGAAAAATAAAACTGAAGAATGATTTCCCTTGTGCATATAAGTGGATAATTTCTAAATTAAATATCAGTATAGAGAATTCAGCAATGTAGTAAAAGAAAAATACATCTGCCTGAATAGGATCTGTTCCAAGAAAATAAGGGTATTCTAATATTAAGTGATCATCAGCATAATCCATTACAATAACGAGTTGAAGGCAGGAGAAAATTCATATGATTATATCTAAAAAGGTATTTGATAAAGTTTAGCAGGTAGTCCTAATTAAAGGGCTAAGTAAAAGAGTAAATGTTGGAAATTATTTAAATAAGTCGCTTTTACCAAAGACATCAAACAGGTATAATTGCTTAAACAATTAAAATGTTTAATGTTTAATTAAACAATTAAACATTAAAACCATTTTATTTATTCATTTACTTTATTTCAAAGATTTATCTGAGAGAGAGAGAGAGCGTGGGAGTGAGAGGAAAGTGCAGAGAGAGAGGGAGAGAGAATCTCAAGCAGACTCCCCGCTGTTCGCAGCCTGCCACAGGGCTCCATCCCATGAGCCTGAGACCATGGCCTGAGCCAGAATCATGAGTTGGCACTTAACTGACGGAGCTACCCAGGTGCCCCAACATTAAAGCCAATTCATTTAAAATCAGGAAGTAGACAAGAGATATCTGCTGTCACCATTATTAAATAATGTGGTCTTGAAAGTTATAGTAAATACACTTAGACACAAATAATTTGTATAAATCTTGGAAAGGAGAAATAATAACTTTTGCTGATTAGATTATAGTTTTAAAACTACTAGATTAATAAGCTAACGTAAGGGCTACGTAAATAAAACTCTGTGTTTTTTCTCTCTCAAGAGGCATCTAAAAGTAGAAAATATTCTCATAAGAATAAAGGTAAATCTAAAGGCAGAGCAACTATTTTTAGAAAGCTAAATCTTAATGAGAAACATAAAACAACAAAGAGGAAAGACATACTATACTCTTGGGTTAGAAGTACTCCATATATTACTAAATACAATTTTAATTAAAATATTATTGAGGATTTTTTAGTTTGAGAAAATGATATTCTAGTTCTTACAGATGAAGAGTTTCCTGAGACTAGAAAAAAAATATGACGAAAGAGGGAAGTAGAACTTGTCTTACCAGCATACATAATTCTATTAGAAGCCATTGCAATCAAGCTGATGTAGTTTTTGGAATAAGAGTGGACAGATTAATGAAACAGAATAGGAATTCTAGAAACAGAGCCCAGTATCTTTGACAATTTAGTATATAACAAAGACGATGTTTTGATTTGGTAGGAAAAGGATGAATTATTTAATAAAAGGTATTTGCTTATCTAGAGAAAGTAATGTTATGCCCCATATTATAACAAAAATAAATTCCAGATGGATTAAAAACCTGATTATTAAAAAAAATCTAAGGATAAAAGCCATTATATACATTCTTAAAGTTTAAAATGAAGACTAGTTTCTACACCATCAAAGATTTCTCTACAAGTTGACATGAAAAAGGCATTATGAGAGAATCTGGGGAAAGGAGAAGATTGGACAGTTTGCAGGAAGAAGTCCATTGGCTAATCAACATGAAAAAATGCTCAATGGAATGTCAAGGGAATACAAATTAAATTCAGATTACTCCACACCTATCCTTAAGGCTTGGGAAAAAATATATAAATGCTGGAGAAGATGTAAGGAAACTTGTACTCCTACATTATTTATAGAAATGTGACTTTTGGGAAAGCAGTGAGTAGCAGCATTAGACATACCTTTGACCCATCGATCTCACCCTGGGGAATCTGCTGCATGGAAATAAAAACATACAAGTTTGTTGCTGCACTTCTGTTTGTAGTGGCACAAACCTGGAAACAAAGTGAAGTCCCATCAGTAAGAGAACAGTTGAATAATTGTACAGTTACACCCTGGAATAATACGCAGCCATTGAAAGAATCAGTTTAGAGCTTTGTCAGTTGACTTTTGTGAGTAACTGAATGAGAAGAACGGGAGGCAGAAAAGCACATTCAATAGGATTCTAAATATGTAAACAAGTGAAAAAAACCATATATAGATGACTGTGTACACATGTATTCGTGTAAAGACTGGGAGTAAAAATACAGAAGAACATACATACACTAGGAAGTTAATTTGGTTGAATAATGGGGTGGGTGAAGGAGGAAGGGAATGTACTAAAAGCAAGGCTGATCCCGTTTATGTCACTTGTGTGCCTCGGGTGGAACACACTTCCCATTCCTCATTTTTCACTCCTATTTCCTACTAGGAAGTGTGTTAGCCTTGAGGGTGCTGTAGGGCACTGTGGTCCCTCCAGATGACTTGTGTACTTAATTGCCACTCTCTTATCAGAAAGAACATGGGGTGTGGGTGACTTATGACACATGAAAGCACTATAAAAAGTGAAAGTGCCTCTCTATCATAAAATGTTCTATTTCTCTTTTTAGGATTTAATGAAGATACTTCGCAAAGAAGCGGATTTGAAACAAATACAGACTCTAGTACAAGGAACTCATACACGACTCAAATATTCCCAAAGTGAACTAGAGATGATTAAAAAGAAGCACCTTGCTGCTTTTTACCGGGTAATATGGGCTTACAGAAAACTTGGTAGAGATGAGAACCAAGACACAGAACTTCAGGAATTAGTTTATATAGCATCATGTAATTTTTACACTTTACCCCATGATCGAGATTATGTCTAGTTTATTTTTATGGCTGCTAATCTTGACATTCAGCTGTGCCTCCATTTACCTTATCTCAGAGATTCCCTTTTTTTTTTAAGATTTTATTTTTTCATTTGAAAGAGAGAAAGCACAAGTAGAGGGGAGACAGGAGCAGCAGAGGGAAAGGGAGAAGCAGGCTCCCCGCTGAGCAGGGAGCCCCATGCGGGGCTCAATCCCAAGACCCTGGGATCATGACCTGAGCTGAAGGCAGATGCTTAACCATCTGAACCACCCAGGTGCCCCATGGGATTCCCTTTTTATTCTAAAAGATACTTTCACATTTGTTTGCTTCACTGTATAAAAGTAAAATAGCTATGTTGAAATCTTTCTCTTTTATAATTAGGAACAATCTCAGCTACAAAGTGAACTACTAAATATTGAGTCTCAGTGTACTATGTTGAGTGAAGGGATCAAAGAACGGCAACGAAGAATTGAAGAATTTCAAGAAAAGATAGATAAGGTCGTGAATGATGTATTTATTACTGACTGACGTATAAAATATAGTTCTAGACCAGATATCATTAGGGCTTCTTGAGTATACCGTAAAGCAGTTTGATAAGTGCTTAGTTTTACTGGTTTGCCAGAAGGGTTTCTTTGTGTCTTTGGAGAACCACTATTGCCCCTCTGGAGAGATAATGACCATTGTAAAAACTACAGCCTCTTTCTTCTCCCACTGTCCTTAACACCAGAAAGGAAGAACCTTTCTTTCAAATTATCTTTTAAAGTTACTCATTCCCTCTGGAATTATTTCTTGAACATTTATTATATATACCAAGCACCGTGCTTGGCTCTGAGACAACAAAGATTTGGTCATCTAGCCTCTGCTTAAAAATTGACAGAAACTTTCTGACTTCATTCATTCTGCTGTTGATCCGCTCTAATCCTTAGAAAGTTGTCTGTCCCACTATCACTTAATAACTTCCACCCATTGCTTTAGTTCTGCCTTGTATCACAGGATTTGAAACCACACTTCTGTTGTTCCTCAATTATCTCTTTTCCCTAATTAAGTACCCTTAATGCTTTAATCATGGATTTAAGATCAGCTCTGGCAACCGTCCTCTGGGTGCCCTGTTGTTTGTCAATGCCCAGAATGAAGTTTAATGTCAGAACACTGTCTAACCTGCACAGAGTGCCGTGGACTCAACACCTGGAACTGAAACTTTCCGTGATTTGATTATCTAGCTATGTAAATTGTAACTTTCCACTGCATCAATCATATCCCATTCATATTTAATTTATATTCAACTAAAATCGGAAAGTTTTTAACGTCTTGCTCTTTAAAACAGGTCTCTCTTATCCTATAATTTAATTAAA
The DNA here is from genome assembly GCA_028533885.1 of Nasua narica. Lineage (NCBI taxonomy): Eukaryota > Metazoa > Chordata > Mammalia > Carnivora > Procyonidae > Nasua > Nasua narica. The sequence continues at coordinate 116,472,638 of CM052807.1, read as the reverse complement.
TGCAAGGCTTTAAAACTATCGAGGTTAAATGTTTTGTTGGATTTGACTCATTCTAGTTCTTCCAGATCTTTCTGAGTCTTAATTCTATGCTCCAGTCCTTTTGGCTTCTATTGCCTGAGATTCTATAGTCATAAACACTCATATCTAAAGAATGTTTTATTTATTTATGTAGAATGTTATATTACGGTGTGACTGATGTAAAGGAAATAGTTCTAATTTTGTTTCCAACACTTCATAAAGCCAAAAGAGTTAATAAGGCCAATTATGAGCGTTCTTACTTAGTTTTTAGAGTAAGAATATTGAAAATGGGGGTATAGTTTGAGGAGTTAAAGAAAAAAAACAAAAACACAAACACTGGTTCCTCAGAGTACAATAATGCTTTTCGGATTAGTTTTTGGCCTAATATAGGAAATTCTTGGTGGAAAGAATTTAGGTTTAAGCATTGTCTATATACTTTCTTAAATTAATGATTAAGCTAGTTGTTTTGAAATAATTTAAAAGGTGGAAGATGAGATTTTCAAACACTTCTGTGAAGAAATTGGTGTGGAAAATATTCGTGAATTTGAGAAGAAACATGTTAAACAACAACAAGAAATTGATCAGAAAAGGTATTTTTATTAGAAGATGTTAGTAAGCAACTCACACATATATAAATGTAACTTCTTTCTCTTTTTTTTTAGAGATTTATTTATCCATTTTAGAGAGAGAGTGGGGTGGGAGCAGAGGGAAAGAATCTTCAAGCAGACTCCCTGCTGAGTGTGAAACCCGGTGTGGGGCTCAGTCTCATGAGGTCATGATCTGAGCCAAAACTGAGTTGGATGGTAAACCAACTGAGCCACCCAGGCTTCCCTGTAACTATAATTTCTTAATTTAAGAGAATTTTGCCTGAATGAGTCTTTATTTCGGTCCATCAAGAAATAGCTAGTAAACATTCATATTCTTATAAAGAGGTATAATTCTTTTATTATATAATTTTTTAAAGAAAAAAGCATAAATAGACAAAATAAGGGAATGGGGACATAATTACACACATAGCAGTTATTTTAAAAATAGTAAGACAATGATTTAATTATTTCTCTGTAAATATCCATGTATGTGGATAAAATTGATAATTTTCAAAAAATAACATATTCCCAAGATAGAAAAATGTAAGGTCAGTTGCCATAAGAAAAGAACATAAAAAAGCCTCCTACCCACCACCCTCTTCCCCAGATTCACCAGGCACATAAGGTTTCACAAAAGAATCATCCCAGTAAACTTTAAAGACACAAGTAACTTCAACATTTAACATTTAAATAAATGTTCAATATTTAAACTGCTTTATACTATAGAAGAAGAAACATCTTTTTTATGAAATGAATATAATATTTAATAATATTGATGCAAAAATCCAAAAAAAGGTATGTACACATCCCATAAAAACCTCTAAATCATTCCTACCTATAAACAACCAAATAAAATAAGGTTATATCTAGAAACAAGCCATGCAACAGCACAGCAAAACAATACACCATTATCTAGTGTAGACTTCATTCCAGAAATAAAAGGGTGGTTCAGTGTCAGAAATTATTGCTATAATTTACCATATTAATGATCAAAGAAGAAAAATCACACAATCAACTCTAGAGAAGATGAAGTCACTTGACAATTCAGCATCCATTCTTGATATAAAAATCTTAAATATACCTTAATCTTTTTTAAAAATTTTCATTTACATTTATTTAGCCAACATATAGTACATCATTAATTTCAGATAGAATACACCTTATTCTAAATCAACATCATGTTCTCATTGAGTAACCCTAGAAGTGTTCCTAGTAAAGTTAGAAATGAGAAGAATATTTGGTATCAGCACCATTACCTAACACTCTTCTAGAAATGGCAGTCCATAGAGTTAGACAAGAAATATAAATAAGGCATAAACATTTGCAAAGGAGGAAATAAAACTTCCATTATTTGCAGGTTATATGATATATATCTAGAAATTCCTAGAAAACAAATTAGAAACTTTTTTGTTAGAAACAAAAAAGAATTCAGTAATATGGCTGGATACAAATATTAATATGAAAACTTTAAATTAAAAATTAATATAAAAGTTAATTTTAAATTTTTTATACTTTCTATATAGAAACTACCAGGAAGACAATATGTAGGGAGAAAATACCTCAATTATTAAGAGATGAAAAAGGTAAAATACTTAGTACTTAGGAATAAACTTACTAAATGTGAAAGTTAATGTAAAGAAACTTCCAAGGGCGCCAGCTGACTCAGTTGGTGGAACGTGCAATGCTTGATCTCGGGGTTGTGAGTTCAAGCCCCACACTGGGGATAGAGTTTAGTTAATAAAAAAAATTTAATATTTTAAACAAGACAGAGAGATAATAATATTGAATAAAAAGAAAAGGCATACTAGTTTTTTCATAGGGAGACCCAATATTGTAAAGTTGGTTCTCCCTAACAATCTGTAATTTACATATCCTCTCAGTACCTGGATGGACAAGGATTTTTTTAACTAGATAAGCTGATTTTAGAGTTCACATTCAGAACTAGCTAAGAAAAATCTGGAAAAGGTAATGAGAAAAGACTAGAACTCCCAGATTTTGAAACCTGTTTAAAGTTGCATTAATTGAAATCTTGAGGTGCTTGCCCACAAATGGAGTCCAGAAATATACTCAGATCTCTAAGGGATATTTGAGTTAATAGAAAGCTGGCATTTCATATCAGTGGAGAAAAAATATACTTTTCAGTAAATCATGTTGGGATACATGTGTTTGCAACCTGGGAAAAAACCTACTTGGACCCCTGTCTCATTCCTTAGACTCAGATTAATGCCAGCTGAATCAAAGATTTCAGTAAATAAATGAAGACATAAGAATACTAGAATGTCATAAAGTTTTTAAAAATAATCTCAGATCAAGGATGGTCTTTCAGTATGACATAAATGCTGGAAGCTGTAAAAGAAAAAATAAAATGCGAATGTATAGAATGAACATGTTCTGTGTGGCAGCAGCACCACAAAGAGAATTGAGACAAATGACATTCTGGAGCGAAAGTATGCGCACAAGCATGTGTTTAGAGATTCTTAAGAGTGGTTGCCTCTGAGGAGACTGAGAGGGGGATAGCGATACTTACTTTTTGTGTATTGTTAGATTTGAATGTAATTGCATTGGCGTTATGACTATAAATTCTGAATTTAAGGGTACAATAGTGACAATGACAAGGTTGTATTGTCACTATTGGGACGGTCCAAGGACAGTCCCTTTGCTGGAGGTATAGTCATTTTATATTTAAAAGGAGTCAAAATCATGCAGAAATAGGAAACAGCATTTATGACTGCAGATTATTTAAGGTCTATACAGTACTTATCTAAATGATTGGTTTCTTTGGTATTAGGCACTTTTTTTCAGTTTTATCAAGCTGTAATTGATGTACATCACTGTGTAAGGTGTATAGTGTAATGGTTTGACTTACATGTGTTGTAAAATGATAGCTGCTTAGGTTTTGTTAATATCTATCATCTCCTATAGATATAAAAATCAAATATAATTTTTATTTTTGCTTATGTTTTTACTTTTTATTTTACTTCCAATATAATTAGCATACAGTGTTATATTAATTTCAGGTGTACAATATAGTGATTCAGCAGTTCCATATAGTACGCCATGCTCATCAAGATAACTACATGCTTAATCCCCTTTGTTGATTTCATACATCCCCCTCACCTACCTCCCCTTGTGATAACAATTTGTTCTGTATAGTTAAGAGTCTGTTTTTGTGTTTGTCTCTCTTTTCCCCTTTGTTCATTTGCTTTGTTTCTTAAATTCCACAGTAGAGTGAAATCATATGGTGTTTGCTTTCTCTGACTGGCTTATTTCACTTAGCATAATACTCTAGCTCCATCCATGTTGTTGCAAATGGCAAGATTTCATTCTCTTTTATGGCTGAATGATATTCCATTCTATATTATCCCACATTTTTTTTATCCATTCATCAACCGATGGGCACTTGGGCTGCTTCCATAGTTTGCCTATTGTAAATAATGCTACTATAAACATAGGGATGCATGTATCCCTTTGAATTAGTGTTTTCATATTCTTTGGGTAAATACCCAGGAGTGTGATTACTGAATTTTATGATATTTCTATTTTTAACTTTTTGAAGAACCACTATTCTGTTTTCCACAATGGCTGCACCACCAAAAGTGCATGAGGGTTTTCTATTTTCTACATCCTTGCCAATACCTGTTGTTTCTTATGTTTCGATTTTAGCCATTCTGACAAGTGGGAGATAATACCTCACTGTGATTTGTATTTTCCTGATGATGAGTGATGTTCAGCATCTTTTCATGGGTCTGTTAGCCATCTGTTATGTCTTCTTTGGAGAAATGTCTGTTCATGTCTTCTGCCCTTTTATTTTATTTTATTTTATTTTATTTTATTTTATTATTTTAAGAAACTGAAGGTTTTCGGGGGAGGGGGTGGGGGTTGGGCGAACCTGGTGGTGGGTATTGAGGAGGGCACGTATTGCATGGAACACTGTGTGTGGTATATGAACAATGAATCTTGTAACACTGAAAAAAGTATTTGGGGGGAAAAGATTTTTTTATTTGTTTGAGAGAGAGAGAGAGCATGAGCAAGGGGGAGGGTCAGAGGCAGACGGAAAAGCAGATTCCCCACTGAGTAAGGAGCTGGATGCTGGGCCTGAACCCAGGACCCTGAGATCATGACCTGAGCTGAAGGCAGACGCTTAACCAACTGAACCACCCATGTGCCCCAGCCCATTTTTTAATTAGATTATTTGATTTGGGGGGCACTGAGTTGTATAAGTTCTTTATATTTCTTAGATACTACTCTTTATCGGATATATCATTTGCAAATATCCTCTCCCATTCAGTAGGTTGTCTTTTAGTTTTGTTGACTGTTTCCTTTGCTGTACAGAAAGTTTTTATTTTAATGTAGTCCCAATAGTTTATTTTTGCTTTTGTTTCCCTTGCCTCAAGGGGCCTATCCTGAAAAAAAGCTACTGTGACCAGTGTCAGAGACATTACTGCCTGTGCTCTAGTCTAGGATTTTTATGGTTGCATTCCTCACATTTAGGTCCTTAATTCACTTTGAGTTTCTTCTTTGTATATGGTATAAAAAAATGCTCCTGTTTCATTCTTCTGCATGTAGTCGTCCAGTTTCCCCAACACCATTTGTTGAAGAGACTGTCTTTTTCCTATTGCATATTCATGCCTCCTTTGTTGAAGATTAATTGACAGTACAATTGTGGGGTTTTTTTCTGGGCTTTCTGTCCTATTCTGTTGATCTATGGATCTGTTTTTGTGCCAGTACCACACTGTTTTTAGGTACTATACCTTTCTAGTAACTTGAAATCTGGAATTGTGATACCTCCAGTTTTGTTTTGCTTTTTCAAGATTTCTTTGGCTTTTAGGGGTCTTTTGTGGTTCCATACGAATTTTAGGATGGTTTATTCTGGTTTTGTGAAAAATGCTATCTATTTTGATAGGATTGCATTAGATCTATAGATTGGGTAGCATAGACATTTTGATAGTATTTGTTCTTCTAATCCATGAGCATGGAATGTCTTTCCATTTTTTTTATGTCTTCTTCAATTTCTTTCATAAGTGTTCTCTAGTTATCAGAGTACAGGTCTTTCAGCTCTTTGGTTAAGCTTATTCCTAGGTATTTTATTATTTTTGATGTAATTATAAATGGGATTGTTTTCTTAATTTCTCTTTCTGCTGCTTCATTATTAGTGTATAGAAGTGCAATGGGTTTCTGTAGATTGATTTTGTATCCTGCAACCTTACTGAATTCATTTATCTGTCACTTCTAGTAATTTTTTGTTGGAGTTCTCAAGGGTTTTCTATATATAGTATCATGTCCTCTGCAAATAAAGCTTTACTCCTTCATTACCAATTTGGATATATCTTATGTCTTTTTCTTATCTGATTGCTGTAGCTAGGACTTCCAGCACTATGTTGAATAAAAGTGGTGAAAGTAGACATCCTCGTCTTATTCCTAACCTCAGAGGATAAGCTATCAGTGTTCCCCTATTGAGTACAATCTTAACTATGGGTTTTTCTTTTTATTTATTTAGAGAAAGGGGGGATGTGGGTAGAGGGGCAGAGGGAGAGGGAGACAGAGGATCTCAAGCAGGCTCCATGCCCAGCATGGAGCCCAATGCAGGGCTCAATCTGACGACCCTGAAAGCATGACCTAAGTTGAAATTAAGAGTTGGATACTTAACTGACTGAGCCACCCAGGACCCCCAGCTGTGGGTTTTTCATATAATCAAGTATAACTTTTTTCTTTTTTTAAGAATTTGAGAGACAGGGGCACCTGGGTGGCTCAGTGGGTTAAAGCCTCTGCCTTCAGCTCAGGTCATGATCTCAGGGTCCTGGGATCGATCCCCACATCGGGCTCAATGCTCAGCAGGGAGCCTGCTTCCCCCTCTCTCTCTGCCTGCCTCTCTGCCTACTTGTGATCTCTCTCTCTCTCTCTGCCAAATAAATAAAATCTTAAAAAAAAAAAAAAAAAAGAATTTGAGAGAGCAAAGGGAGAGGAAGAGGGAGAAGCAGACTCCCTGCTGAGCAGGGAGCCTAATGTGGGGCTCAATTCTGGGACCATGACCTGAGCCAAAGGCAAATGCTTAACCAACTGAGCCACCCAGGCACAGTGGGTAATTACCAAGTATAATTATTAAATACAAAAGTAGTATGTACGTCTTGGTGAACATAGAGAAAACTTTTTTAGAAATCAGTCATTATCCCATTGTCCAGAAATAAAAACTATCAATATTTTGGCCCCCATTTCCTTTAATTTTATTCTAATTCTCTCAAAGTCCATTCATTCATTCAACACCTATTTACTGTAAGCCTCCCATGAGCCAGGAACCATTCTAGGCACTGAGACTATAGCAGTGAAAAAGGAAGGTCAAGCCCCTGACTATTCTATGTCCTTTGCATTTCCATGTATATTTTAGGATCAGCTTTTCAATTGTTCTTAAAAGTCTACTGGGATTTTGATTGGGACTGTGTTAAATCTATAAATCAATTTGGGAAGAATTGACATTTTAACAGTACTAATTCACGAACATAGTGTCTGTCTTCACTTAATGTAGATCTTCCTTCATTTCTCTCATTAATGTTCTTTAGTGTTTAGTTTTGTTTTGTTCAGTTTATTCTAAGTACCTCATATCTTTATGCTATTATATACAGAATTATTTTTAATTATCAGTTACAAATAGATGTTGGTAGTATATTGAAATAAGATTGCTCTAAGTTTTTTAGGATTTTATTTACTTTATTTATTTTTTTAAAGATTTTATTTATTTATTTGACAGACAGAGGTCACAAATAGGCAGAGAGGCAGGCAGAGAGAGAGGGGGAAGCAGGCTCCCTGCTGAGCATTGAGCCCGATGCGGGGCTCGATCCTAGGACCCTGAGATCATGACCTGAGCCAAAGGCAGAGGCTTAACCCACTGAGCCATCCAGGCATCCCTATTTATTTATTTATTTATTTATTTATTTAGAGAGAATGGGGTGAGGGACAGAGGAAAAAAAGCGCAGACTCTGTGCTGAGCACAGAGCCCAACATGGGGCTTGATCTCAAGACCTTGAAATCATGACCTGAACTGAAATCAAGAGTCAAATGCTCAACTGAGCCACCTAGGCGCCCCTAAACAGGATTAGTTTTCATATATTGACTTTGTTTCCTGTAATTTTGCTGCACTTGTTAGTTCTCGGAGCCCTTTTGTAGATTCCTTAGGATTTTTTACATAGGTGATCATATTTTAGTGAAAAAAAAATTTATTTCTTCCTTTCCAATTAGTGCACCTTTTATTTCTTTTTCCTGCTTTATTGCACTAGCTAGGACCTCCAGGACAATGTTGAACAAATAAACGTGGTAGGAGCAGACATCCTGCCTTCCTTCCAGTCTTAGGGGCACCACAATCAGTCTTTCACAGTTAAGTATGGTTTTAACTTTCGGGTGCCTTTTAGCAGGTTGAGATGGTTCCTTTTTATTTCTAGTTTGCTGAAATTTTTTATGAATGAATATTGAATTCTGTCAAATACTTTTTCTGCCATTTTTTGAGTGATTGCATGGTTAGGGTTTCTGTTGTTACTTATTAATATGGTAAATTACATTGATTGATGTTAAACAACTTTATATACACACGATTAAGCACACTCAGTCATATTTTTATTATCCTTTTCAAATATTTTTGGATTTGATTTGCTAAAATTTCATTAAGGATTTTTGCATCTACATTCATGAGTGTACTAATATATAGTTTTCTTTTCTTGCAGTATCTTTATCATGTTTTTGTATCAGGGTAATGCCAGACTCATAAAAAAATAAGTCAAGAATTGTTGTCTCCTCTTGTGTTTTCTGGAAGGGTTTTTGTACAATTTTATATGACTTATTAAAGTTTGGAAATTTTTTCAGTAAAGCAACTGGGGCCACCCACCTTTCTTTATGGGAAGGTTTTTAGTTACAAATTCAGTTCTCTTAATAGATACAAGGCTAGGAGCACTTGGGTGGTTCAGTTGATTAAGCATCTGCCTTTGACTCAAGTTATCCCAGGGTCCTGGGATGGAGCCCCTTAGTGGGCTCCCTGCTCAGTGAGGAGCCTGCTTCTCCCTCTCCGTCTGACCCTCCCTACTCATGCTCTCTCTTACTATCTCTCTGTCTCAAATAAATAAATAAAATCTTTTTAAAAATTAGATACAGGGCTATTCATATCTTTTTTAAGGATTTTATTTATTTATTTATTTATTTGTTTGTTTATTTGTTTGTTTGTTTGTTTATTTATTTGACAGAGAGAGAGAGACAGGGAGAGAGGGAATGCAAGCAGGGGGGAAGTAGAAGCAGGGGGAGTGGAAGAGGGAGAAGCAGGTTTCCCACCAAGCAGGGAGCCCGATGCGGGGCTCAATCCCAGGACCCTGGGATCATGACCTGAGCCAAAGGCAGACACTTAACGATTGAGCCACCCAGGTGCCACCAGAATATCTTTGTTCTTGATTGAGTTTTGGTAGTTTGTGTCTTTCAAGGAACTTACGTATTTCATCCAAGTTGTCAAATTTATTAACATAGTTATTGGTAATATTTGCCTTTTATCCTTTTCAATATCTGTAGGATCTGTACTGGTGTCCTTTCTTTCATTTCTGATATTGGTGATTTGTGATTGGTGATTGGTGATTTCTTCTTAATGCCTAGCTAGCGATGTATTAATTTATTATTAATCCTTTCTAAGAGCAGCTCTTGGTTTCATTGATTTTCTGTGTTGTTGATTTCTGCTCTTACCTTTATTAGTTTCTTCCTTCTACTTATTTTGGATTAATTATCTTCTATTATAAGCATTCTATTTATTTATTTTAAAGATTTTATTTATGTATTTGGGAGAGAGAGAGAACATAAGCAGGGTGAGGGGCAAAAAGAGTGAGAGAAGCAATTTCCCCACTAAGCAGGGAGCCCAATGTGGGGCTTGATCCCAGAACCCTGGGACCACAACCTGAGCTGAAGGCAGATGCTTAACTAACTGAGCCACCCAGGCACCCCTCTAATATAAGCATTTTAAGCTGTATATTTCTTGGTAAATACTGCTTAAGCTGCATCCCACTACTTCTGGTATGTTGTATTTTCATTCCACTCAAAATATTTTCTAATATCCCTTGTGTCTTTCAGTGACCCATGAGGCATTTAGAAGTATGTTGTTTAATAGATAACTGCTGGTGGATGGAGTGCTCTTTGGGTGTCAGTTAAATCAAGTTGGTTGGCATCACTCAAGTACTCTCTGTACTTACTGGTCCTCTGGCTAGTTGTTCAGCAAACACTGAGAGAAGTGTTGAAATTTCCAAGTATACTTTTGGATCTGTCCGTTTCTTCTTCCAGTTCTGTCAGTTTTTACTTCATGTATTTTACAGCGTTGTGATTAGGTCCGCACATAATTTGGGAACATTATGTCTTTCTTGCTGAATTAGTCCCTTTATCACTGTGAAATGCCCCCTTTTTATCCCTATCATATTCTTTTTTCTGAAGTCTACTTGACCTTTGATAGATTTCTTTGTAAAGAACTGTGCCTATTTATGTTCATTGGGTTTCTCATAAAAATCCAACTGGAATTATGATTGAGATTGCATCGGATTTATAGATTTATGTGGGGAGAACATCTTCAAAATATCAAGTCCTCTCACCTAAGAACATATGTCTCTTCATTTATTCTAATCATCTATATCCTTTATTAGAATTTTAAAGGTTTTTTTTTCCATAGAGATCTTGTGTGATCTTAAGTTACTTCCTAGATATTTTATAGGTTTTTTTCCTCATATGAGTAGTATTTATTTTTATAGTATTTTTCTAATTGGCTTCTACTGGTATAGAAAAATGCTCTCAAATTTTAGACTGATCTAACATGAGTTTGCTAAAATCTCTTACTAGTTCTAGTAGCTTATTCATTCTGTGTCTTGGGGTGCCTTTGACATCTGATTGGAGATGTGGAGTAGGCAGTTGAGTGTCCAAATTAGAAGTTCATGGGAGAGGTCCTGGAGGACCTCTGGAGGTATGAATTCTGGGGATCGTTTGTATGCAGATGGTACTTAAAGCCACGGGCCTGGGTAAGATCACCAGAAGCCATCGGGGGCAGCCGGTAAGGGAGCAAGAAACCCAGAGTGGTACGGTGTCCCAGAGTGGAGAAGTGTTTCCCTCGTACATAGTCTGCATGTCTGCCTCCTACAGCAGGAAGAAATCCTTCAAGGGTTTGTTCTTAACCCCTTCTGCAGGCACTGTGCTCAGTGGTTAAGAGCAGGGACTCTGAGTGTGTCACGCGCACCCCATCACTTCCTCATGGGGTAGCCTGGGGCAAGAAACATGACTCTGTGCCTTGTCTGCTCAGCTTCCTCGTCAATAGGGATGGTGGTATTAGCCCCTCAGAGCCCTACAACTGAAGGGAGTTAATTCGTGTAAATGCACGTGTGGCAGTCTGGCACACAGTGACCTCTCACTGAATATGTTTATCATTACTGTTCTTGTTGTGGTTTCTGACAACAGTTAGTGCTTGAAGATCTGTCTGGATTGAATATCCCAGTTAGCAGGGTATGCGAGGGAGAGAGGATGGGAAGGATGAGCTACAGTTGGTCTTGGAGTTCTTTTTGAGGAATGTGAGGCTGCAAAGGAGGAGGGAGCTTCAGGAAAGATATGCTCTTCAGTTCCCAAGTTGGGAGTTTGTGGATGACTGGCCATTTGGAAAGATAGACTAAACAAACGAGAATAAGCACATAAATTGTCACTTAAAGAGGAGGGGAGAGAGCCCACAGATAACAAAAGATTGAAGAAACATCTATCTATATCTATATCTATACGCAATGTGTGGATTCTGATTCAAACCAGTTTTGTTTTGTTTTTAAAGATTTTTTTACTTATTTATTTGAGAGAGAAAGAGAAAGACCGAGATAGCGAGAGAGAGCACGAGTGGGGAGGAGAGGGTGAAGCAGGCTCCTGGCTGAGCAAAGAGCCCATACAGGACTTGATCCCAGGACCGAAGGCAGCGGCTTAACCGACTGAGCCACCCAGGCATCCCTGTTTTGTTTTGTTGTTAATGAGATTCAGGAAATCTCATAATGAGAGCAATCTAATATTAAGGAATTGTCATTATTTGTATCGGTAGTGGCTTGTGGTTTTGTGTTAATGGTCACTTCACTTCCAGAGATACAGACTAAAATATTTACAGATGAAGTTACATGATGTCTAAGATGTGGCTCCAGGGACCCCAGGGGCGGAGCAGAGTCGCGAATATAGATGTAGATGGAACAGGACTGACCATGAACTGGATTCCTTATAGTAGTCCTTCTACTTCTGTATTTTCTCGAAATTTTCCATAATAACAACTAAAAGTAAAGAATTAAAAGACTCCTTACCACGTGTAACACTTGGCTCTATTATACTAGATTAGAATTTGAGAAACAAAAAACTCGGCTTAATGTTCAACTCGAATATAGTCGCAATCAGCTGAAGAAGAGACTGAGTAAGATCAACACGTTAAAAGAAACCATCCAGAAAGGCAGAGAAGAGATTGATAACCTAAAGCAGGTAACTAAGAACAGGTGGCTGAGGTTCCCTGTCACTGAGATGACAACTTCCTCCATTGAGTAAACACGGGTCGAGCTCCTGAAGTGTTCTCCTGGTGACAGAAAGTGTGGAGGGTAGAGCTGGGAAATACTGGAAGTCAGATCAGCAGTTTCATGAATTATTAGATGTTGAAGTGGGAGCCGAAGCCAGGGGGAGATGCCAGTGATGACTCCTGAGGTCTAGTTTGGGTGATTGGTGGATAGAAGAGCAAGTAAAAGGGAGAACATTCTGGATCCATGGAGCTTGAGTTGCCCATGTGACACCGAGGCAGTGATCTCTGGCAAGTGAAGAGTGCATGATGGTGGGAGGACCCCGGGGTGGTTATGGAAGTGAATTGAAACGATGAGGGGTTGACCCCTGGGCAGAGCAGAGGACTGTGAAGAGCAGTGAGGCAAGGGTGGGACTCTGAAGGGAGTGGTCACGTGGGTTAGAAGATAGAGCCAGAAACCCCTCCACTCCGGGGAGGGGGACGTGGGGACAACTGTCAAATTACCAATTAAGAGGTCCTAGTAGCAAGAACGTTTTCGTGGGACAATAGGAACAGAAGTCAGACGGCAGCAAGCTAAGGAATGAATCCAAGGTGAAGGACAAAGACAGGTAGTAATTACCAATTTCCAAGAAGTGTAGAACCAGAGTGGGTCATATGCTGGGATCAAGGTTCAAGCAGCACACAGAATAAGGGTTAATCCCAGAATCACTGGGTTGGTTTCTTGACAATAAGATGGTCTGTTGACCTTATTAATGTAAAAGACAGTGAGTTTACAACGTAAATCATCTTCATTCAGGCTGAAGAAAATTGTCTGCAAATTGTGGATGAACTCATGGCCAGGCGGCAGCAACTTAAGGACGTATTTGTCGCTCAGAATGCCAACGCCGAGAAGGTCCAAGCTCAGCTGGAAGAAGAACGGAAGAAATTTTTGGCTATTGATAGGTAATTAGTTCAAAGGGCCATAACCAGAATTTTAAAGACGTTTACTACCAATTTGAAATTGATGGAAGTTTTGTTATTTGAATATATTTTGTTATTTGAATATAACCTTTGGTGCTTTTGGTCCCACATCACACCTTTCCAGTGTTCTCATTTGGGGGATAACCAAAAGAGGTGGTTAGTTGTTTCGAGTAAATAGTTCTGTTTGGCAGATGAAAATGTGGCCCTGTGGGCAGAGCCCCTTACCCTAAATCCCTGTGACACTGTTGTCCCAGGCCCCTCTCTGGTCTGCGTGTGGGACAAAGCCAGCAGGGCGGGGGGATTTGGGGCCAGTCTGCACGGTTGCGCACCCCAGTCCTGCTGCTTACATATTGTGCCTTCATTCCCTCTAGTAAATTGTAACCTGGGGATGCTCACAGTGCCCACCTCCCAGGAGAGTTGTGAGGATTAAGTGAGGGACTGTGCATATGACACTTAGAACCATACCTGGCATGTGCTAAGCCTATGTGTCTGTCAGTGAAGGGGACGATGACACTTGGAACCAGGCGGCCTGCTGTACCGCAGTGACCTGTGCTTTCTGTATGATGGGCATGACTGGAAGCGATCGGATGAAATGTGCTCTGGTTTGGTCAATTCCTGGCATTTCATGGTTTTCCTCACTGGTTAAAGACTTTCAGCATTTAGGGCGCCTGGGTGGCTCAGTTGGTTGGGCAACTGCCTTCGGCTCAGGTCATGATCCCGGAGTCCTGGGATCAGGTCCCACATCGGGCTCCCAGCTCCATGGGGAGTCTGCTTCTCCCTCTGGCCTTCTCCCCTCTCATGCTCTCTCTGTCTCTATCTCAAATAAATAAATAAAATCTTTAAAAAAAAAAAAAAAAAAAGACTTTAAGCATTTAAGGATAGAGCCAGAAAGTTCTTTGTGAAGATTTTTGAGTGGACTTAAAGTTCATTTACTCTTGAGTTTTTTTCACTCTTGCAGGACAGAACTATATCTCTGTTCATCATCATATTTTTGAAAATCATATATTTCTTAATTTATTTTATTTTTTGGTCCTGTTTCTAGATCCTCTTTAAAATCCCACATTGTTTTAACTAGTAAAACCCCCAAGTCCTCATTTAAGATAGAGGGCATTATATTAATAGTGGCTGTAATAAAAAGAAAAGTTCAGACCATTAGATATGTAATGACTTAATTGAAATAGACATTTCTCTTATTAAAAAGTTGTTTCTTTTGTTTTGAGATTCTAAAGTGTAAAGCTTATATTGAAGAAGAAATGCAGCTTGAAAAATTATACAGGTTTTAAAACAAAGTAGGAAACAAAGCTAGCCTGATTAAGGTAATTATGTTTATTATTTAAATAATGCTCCCTTGGATTAACTAATTACATTCATGGCCTTTCTCGAGAGTGTTAAAGTTTATATTATAAGCATCAGTGAGGAAACTCTAGAACTTACAGCGCTCATAGGAAAAAAATCTTCTTTCCATGTAAGTTTTTTTATAATACACTCATTTTCCTTCCTTGGTGCAACTTTACGTAAGGAGTAAAATAACACTTTTCATATCTATGTATTTACAGGGAAGTGGGAAAATGTCAAAAAGAAGTTGTAATCATTCAAACTTCCTTGGAACAGAAACGGCTGGAGAAGCATAATCTGCTGCTTGATTGCAAAGTTCAAGACATTGAAATAATCCTTTTGTTGGGATCACTGGATGACATCATTGAAGTGGAGGTACTCCCGCGGGATCGCAGAATAATGCGGCTGCGGGCAACTTCACGTGATGCCCTTTGGCTGCTCAGTGAGGTCCCAGCCCGGCAGATACTCCCTCTGCTGCTAAAGCTCCATTAGGGGTGGAGAAGGCACTCCTCCAACCACGGTCATCATTGCAGAGGACTGGGCATTTCGCTCAGTTCTCTTATGTCTCTTGCTGATCGATGTCCTTCTAGCCCCACAGGACGGGCCGCAGTTTCTTTCCTACACATTAGATACCGAGAGGAGTCAGAGATTTAGCGCTATTGGCGTCCGCGGCCTTTGGGGGTGGTGTTGGAGAAGTGGCCGCTGTGCTCTTCAGAGAGCGTCTTCCCGTTACCCCGACCACAGCCAGTGACAAGCTGTGTTTGTCCTGCCTTGCAGGTCGTCTCTGAGCTCTTCCCTGGGGTCTCCCTTCCATAGCCCCCCTCCCCTCTCCGTGCTGCCCCGGCAGTGGGACAGCTACCCTGTTCCATCCGTCCTCCACCCCAGAAGTGCCCCCAGAAATGTCCTGAGTCCCTTGGATTCTTCAAGTGGAAGCATCTATAAAACACTTCTTATCAACATTGACCAAATCTCATAACCTTCCACTCAAAAAGTCTTTGTCTTTTTTCTCAATTGTAGCAGAGGTCACATTCCAGACAGGAGATAAGGAGAAAACCCTTTCCTGGCCACAGACGACATAAACCCAACTCCGATGGCCTTAAAGGGGGTAAAGGGATAGCGCTGGGTAGGGGGCAGGACAGGGAAGGGGGCAGCCTCATGGCTGACTCAGTCCAGGAATTTGCACGCTGTCAAGAGCTCCTTCTGGCTCGGTGTATATATATTGGCTTTATTCTCCCAAATCAGCTTTCCCCACAAGGCTACAGCTATAACCACCAGCTCTGACCAGAGGGGGAAGAGAACTCTCCCCTGCGCTCTCTGTTAGGAAAATCCTGGGGAAGAACTCTGGGTCATGCGTCTACTTGTGTAGGTGCAGAGAGAGAAGGGAGGGGTCTGTGAACAGCAGAAATAGATGAGAGCAGAAAAACAATAGTTATTATACTGTAGAAAGAAACAGAACATCTGTTTAAAAGGCAATATAATTTTAGAAGAGATTACAGAGGAGAGGAGGTAGCAATTTTAATGGCTGGCATCGAAGTGAGTGTTACGGGTCAAGTATTCGTGCTGCTGCTTTGTTCCTATTGCTTCCAGCTAACGAACCTTCAGAGTCGTGCTCCAGCGTGCCCACATGAATGTAAAATGACTTCTTCATTAGCTTGAAAGAATTTCATACTCATGGTGGTGTATTTCAGAGAAGGTATTAAAGGTCTTAAGCTGGAATAATACCGAATCATTATCTAAAAAGAAAAAATGGTAGTTCTGCTCTACTTTGTGCTGGTTGGACCAAAGGGACTATTGCGTTCACTTTTTTTTAAAGTATGATGCTTCCTAAGAGTAAAGCGTTCAGGATAGTGAAAAGGCCCAGACTGTGTTGTGCTGGGAAGAGAAGGCTCAGGGAATATGATCATTCTCCTCCATTAGAAGACAATCTATCGCAGAAGGAGAATCATTTTTTGTTTTTGTTTTGTTGTTGTTGTTTGTTGTTTGTTTGTTTTGTTTTGTTTAGGAGAATCATGTTTGTTCTCTCTGGTCCCAAGGGGGATACAGGGTTGGGGAGTAGAGGCCATAGAGACAGATTTCTTCTCCTAGGGAACACTTTCTACCGGAAATATGGAGGGCCCTTAGTGGTGAGTTCCCTGATTGGAATTTTGTATGCACATCTAGAAGTGGCTATGTAATGGGGATGCTGTACAAGATGTTCTCTGTAAAGCCTGGAATAGAAAAGGCATGAGGTCTAAATTGTCTCTCCACAGAGAGCTGAGCAAGGATCACTGGATAGAAATAATTACAATAATCATTATAGGAGTAATTGTCTTACTATAACTGGGAGGTGGGACCTGAGATTTCCCTTCCACTGGAGGTGTTCAGATAGAGGGTGTGTGGGCTCAGTTGGTTGAGCATCTCCCTTCGACTCAGGTTATGATCCCAGGTCCTGGGATCAAGTCCCGCATCAGGCTCCCTGCTCAGTGGGGAGCCTGCTTCTCCTTCTCCCTCTGCCCCTCCTGCTGTTCATGTGCTCGCTCTCTCTCTCTCGCTCTCGCTCTCGCTCTCGTTCTCTCACAAATAAATAAAATATTAAAAAAAAAAAAAAGAAGATATGTTACCTAGACCTGCCAGGGTTCTTGTAGAAGATTCTAATGTGAGAGACTATACTAGATCACTAGTTCTGAATTCATACCGTGCACATGGATGTACCTGGGGATCTTGTCGCCAGATCATCATGGCCTTGGAGGCCCCAGTAAGGACTGAGGTGGGCATCAACTAGAGGGCTTGGCCAGGTGGATGAGATCACCATCTCCTATAACAAAGAAAGGGCTTCATTTGTGTTTCAGTTGGGAACTGAAGCAGAAAGTACCCAGGTAACGGTTGACATCTATGAGAAGGAAGAAGCCATCGAGGTGGATTACAGCTCTCTAACGGATGATCTGAAGGTAATCAAAAGATTTCCATTAGGACCGGGGCGCCTGGGTGGCGCAGTGGGTTAAAGCCTCTGCCTTTGGCTCAGGTCATGATCTCAGGGTCCTGGGATCGAGCCCTGTACCGGGCTTTCTACTCAGCAGGGAGCCTGCTTCCCCTTCTCTCTCTGCCTGCCTCTCTGCCTGCTTGTGATCTCTTTCTCTCTGTCAAATAAATAAATAAAATCTTAAAAAAAAAAATTTCCATTAGGACTCACCGTGATAGTGAATATTTAAATATACTACAGAGTAGTTTTTAGACCACAGAGCCTACATTTAGGGAAAAAAGTAGATTTCCTAACAGTTTTTGAAGAAATGGTGTAAGTAGGTAGCTTTTTAAAAACGTTTAGATTAGCAATTCTCACTGTGTGTTCAGCAGAAAATGAGTGGTATGAAATTTTTTCCCAAAGAAGAAAAGCTTCTGTGGTCAGCCAGTTATTTGAGGGGCTGTCTCCTTGGAGATTCACGATGATTATTAGCCTCTGAGGAGTTGTGCAAGAGACAGAAGTAGCCACGGTACTCCAGCGTCCCGGTGTGGCCCCTGCAGCAGGGGACGCCGCCTTCCCGGCTGTGGGGCACACACTGGGATCCAGTTTCACGGGCTCTTGCACTGAGCAGCCCTGGCTGTGTGTCACAGGCCCCCCTCAAAGCCGCACTACGACGCCACGCTTCTTTCTGTTTTGACTCCATCCTGAGGCTGCCTCTCGTGTTGGCAAAATGACTGGCCATCCTTGGCTTTCCAGCCACAACCTTCAGAGAGGAGACAGGCTGCCTTTTGTAGCGATGTGTTCTTAAAAGTGGAGAAGGGCTTATCCAACAGACCTCTAGGAATCGTGCCCGCGTCTCAGTGTCCTGAATAGGGCCACATGTTCCTTCCTGATCAGAGGCTGTGGGTGTGGGGTGGCCTGGCCTTACGGCAAGCAGGGCCCCCCTAACGCCCCACCCCCAGCTACAGGGGATGCTTAGGGGAGAAATGGTCAAACACGGGCTCTGTGAGAAAGGGAGTAGAGAGGGGATGCCAAGTAGCAATACCCACAGCTTTTAATTTCACATGTTCTTTATATATGTCGTAAGATTCGTTGGGCTCTTGGATTGTGTTTATGCTATTTTTAGGCAATCAGAATTTGTCTTTTCTATATTTAGTGCTTTCATTTTAGAAAATCCTTCCCCACCTTATTACTGAGTAAATATTCATAAATATTCCTCCTGTTCATGGTTTTGCTTTCATTACCTATTTAATTCATCTGAAATTTATTTTGGCATATGGTAAAAGGTAAGAATCTGTTTTTAAAAAGTTACCTAAGTAGCCAGTTTATGCAACATTTTTCAAGTAATTCTCTTCTCAATGACTTAAAGCGTCACCTTCATCATATATAAATCAAAGATCCTGGGAGGGCAAAAAGGCTTTCCTGGAAGGTCAGACTCCACTCTTCCCTTCCCTCCTCACTCAGGCTCTATCCATTGTTCTGGTTTAGCTTCAGCGCCCCCCTCCCTCGCATGGGCTGGACCCCTTCCCCCACCTCGCAGCACCTGTGCTTTTGCCGGTCAGAGCATTTTCGCGCTGTTGTCAATGCCAGTGTGTATGTCTGACCTCCCTGCGAGCTCTCTAAGGGCAAGGCCAGAACAGGTTTCATCACTGAATGTCTAATACATAGTAAATGATCACTATTTTGTAATGAATGAGTAAACGAAGGTGATACATGAATCGTGGCTCTTTAGCCGGACAAGGAAGTACGGAAGGGAAGCCTGTTCCAGGACAGTGGGATCTCGACCACCAGAGCCACAGACGAGCACAGCCGGCTCCGGAAGCTAGGGCTAGTGCAGCCTGATGGCATTTCAGACTCTGGGGGGCTTCGTGGGAGGGAAGGCATGGGTGTGGAGGGAGGGAGGCAGGGGCCCGATCCTGAAGGGCCTGTGCCTAATTACTCAACAGTTTGGAAAGGCAAGCTAATCACTGCTGTTCTTTGCCCAATAATAGGCTATACAGACTGATAAGGAAGTGGAGGCCCAGCTGAGACTCCTGCTACAACAGGTGGCATCCCAGGAAGACATCCTGTTGAAGACGGCGGCTCCAAACCTGAGAGCCTTGGAGAACCTGAAGACTGTCAGAGACAAGTTTCAGGAGTCCACAGACGGTGAGCCTGAGTTCTAGCTGTCGGCAAGGCCATGTTCTTGGGTGTGACGGGTTTGGATTTCTGTAACACTTATCAGCAATTGTAGCTTTATTTTTATTTAGCTTTATTTATATTTATCGTATATTTTCCTCTTTAGTCTTATAGTAATGTCCATTTTTAATACTCCTTCCTTTTTGAAAGCATTCTGCTTTAACCTAAAAACAGGTGTATTAGTTATCTTTTTTAAGATTTATTTATTTGAGAGAGAGAGAGAGAGAGACTACCCCCACCCCCATGCGGGCTCAATCTCATGACCCTGAAATCACAACCTGAACCGAAACCAAGAGTTAGACGCTCAACCAACTGAGCCACCCAGGCGCCCCAGGTATATTGGTTATTTTAGAACATATATACTTTTTATATGAGCAAGATGGTCATATTAGATACTCTTTCAGAATTTGTCATTATTATCTTAAAATTAGCCCTACCAGAAAAAGGGCTCACCAATTTTAAGAGCCGTGTTCTTGGAATTAATAACAATTGGGGTATTTTAAAGGTAGAGTTTACTCAAGACAACCAAATTCAAAATCCAGTTTTTAAAATATTCTGTGCTTTCGGGACACCTGGGTGACTCAGTCTGGTAAGCACCTGCCTTTGGCTCAGGTCACAATCCCAGGGTCCTGGGATCAAGTCCAGCCTCGGGCTCCCTGCTCAGCAGGGCGCCTGCTTCACCCTCTGCCTGCTGCTCCCCCTGCTTGTGTGCTCTCTCTCAAAATCTTAAAAGAAAACTAATAATAAAATATTCTGTGCTTTAAAATTGAAATAAGAGGAGCCAGCCCCTCAGTGGTCTGCAAAGTAAAGAACATTGATTTTTCTCTTAGCTTTTGAGGCCAGCAGAAAGGAAGCCAGAATGTGTAGGCAAGAGTTTGAACAGGTGAAAAAAAGGAGATATGACCTTTTCAGCCAGTGTTTTGAGCATATCTCGATCTCAATTGATCAAATCTACAAGAAGCTCTGCAGAAACGTCAGTGCCCAAGTATGTATTTTTAACCCCCAAATGTTATTGGGAACTTTGTGTTGGTGGTGGTTTTTTTTCTGGTGGGGAAAAAAATGTCTATCACATCATCTGAGTGACCCACTTCTGGAGCAAAGTCAGTTCCAGAAGATTGGTTACCATAGTAACTGTGTGTGTTCTGGATCCCACTCACTCTACCACTGGCTAGCCTGGACGAGCAGAATCTCTTTGGGCCCGTCTCTTCATCTGAAAAATGAGGGGTTAGGTCATTTAGTTTCCAGATTCTCTTCAGTTCTCGAGTTCTGTCTGGTGCTAACCTTGATTTTATGGAAAGGTCAGTGGTCTCTGTAGTGAAGGCACCTGGAATGTAGAGCCTTGGGAGGTGGCTGACCTGCGGTCAGGAGAAGGAAAGAACCAAAGGCAGGATTGTGTCCAGAGTCTCTTTGCTAGAACCCTTGCCCATTCCACGGTCAGTCCCGTGGCAGAGCCTGTGGCACTGAACGTGGACTCAAGTGTCTATCTGCCACACCTGCTTTGACCTTTCTTGGGGGGTTCTTTTATGGCTGAAAGCTGATCCTGGATCATATATTTAGAATTTTAGCCAAAAATAGTTACTTATTTTCAGTAAAGTAAGACTGAAATAAACCCAGTAACTCCTTTAAGGCAAGATTCATCTCTGTAGCCACAGCACCTGGCCCACAGGAGGTATTCAGTGAGTGGCTGGTGCACAGGCCACCAAGTGGGCTGAATGAGACTGTTTCTGTCAGATGGTGGCACGTGCTGCTGAGGTCTGCATGGCAGGCCTGTGGGGAGGCCTGATCCTTTGTGTGTGTGAGCGTGTTTTCCCTCTACTCCCCCCGCCCCAGCCAGCCCCATTTCCTGCGGCTGCGCTGGAGAGCCGGCTCTGTACGTCATCTGCAGGCACCGGGACTTTGCCATCACAATGGAGGAAAACCTAACCAATAGAATATTTTGCAGTCAAACTCTGTTGCACTTTCCAAAGTTGAAATTTACTGATTGCTTTTCTGATTTTGCTAAATAAATAACCTGTGTTTCAGGCATTTCTTAGCCCAGAGAACCCGGAAGAGCCTTACCTAGAGGGAATTAGCTATAACTGTGTGGCTCCAGGCAAACGGTTCATGCCAATGGACAATCTGTCGGGGGGAGAAAAGTGTGTGGCCGCGTTAGCCCTCCTGTTCGCCGTGCACAGGTGAGGTCACAGTGACCGGTCTGATTTTGCTTCGGGGCAGAAACCAAACAGACCTTCCTACAGAAGGTGTTTTAGCATATGTGATACAAAACTTTTATTTAGCCAGACAGTATTCAGGTTTATTTTAGGCCTATAATAATTTAGACTGCAAATCTAACACACAATTCAGTCTTTGACAGATTTTCATTAAATTTTTGTAATTACCAGTAGCTACTTATATTCCAGCTTTACAGAAAAGAAAGAAAAAAAAAATACTGAAATGGCCAGGTATGACATCAGGATTGCCAACAAACGGTTAACAACAAACCCAAACAGAACAAAAACTCCCGACCTGTATATTATTTTCCTAGTGCCTATTCAGAGACCTGTGTTTATGGGAAGAATGTTAAGTGAAGCATTCTTCTGAAAAAATGTTTAACCTCCTCATTTCCACTAGTCTTGGTGGCAGTTGGTGAAGTAAATCAAGAAAAGATAAGCTAAAATTAGGGCAATTGACTTGCAACATGCACATCCTTAGGTGAAGATCTAGGTGCCCGTGATGCTGCCTCTCTGCTTTCGTGACCAGGAAAATTAGCCTAAGTTCTCCAGCTGCTTGTTGCTGCTCCCAGGATAGAGACGAGGCCGTTGCAGGGGTGGACTCTGGCACTGCACACTGGATTTAGCATCGCCGGGGTCCTTGGTGACTGAGGCTAAAGCCTCCAAGACGATGTTATCTTATTTTCTCTGAACACTGCTAATCCTCTTACAGACAGCTGTAACTTACTGGACTGTACCTTTTTTCCTAGTTTCCGGCCCGCTCCATTCTTTGTGTTAGATGAAGTGGATGCAGCCCTGGACAACACGAACATTGGCAAGGTCAGTTTCTTTCTGCTTTTAATTTTCAGTAGATCACTTAACAACTCGAGGATCACGTTCTGGTCAGAAATAGAGTTCACCCTGAACACACACAGTTTGTTGGATAATTGATTAAAAATCAAATCTAAATATCTAAAAATTAGAGGCAGTAGTTTTCATTCGAGGTTTAGGGGACCCGCAATGAATTACTGGGGAATCAAAATAGGGAGTCAGGTGCGGATTGTTTTACTGAATCCACAGCATTGCTGGTGGGTAACGTGTCCCCAGATCTAGATATTGGGACCTAGAGGGTCACCCAGAGGCCCCGTGGCAAATAGGGCCAAATCAGTTGTTTAATGAAGTCCAAAATTCTGCCTCCCCTTGAATTTATTAAAACTTATCCCACTGTGGAACTTCATGATCCTGTTCTTAGTCTTTGAGACGAGGGAACTAAGGCAACAGTTTAACTCTTGGGCATTCGAGATCAGCCAGCTTGAAGATGAGAGCATAGATCTAGAAGGCCCCCCGAAAGTGGCTGCCGAGCAACAGGATAGCTCTAGCCCGGAGACTCTGGTCTCGTGGTCCTACCGCCAGGGCCGTCGTTTTGGAGACGGGTGAATCAGGCTCCTGGTTCTGATTCCAGGCACAGCGGAAGCTGGTGTCCTACTGGATACCTTAGTCTTGTGGGCCTGGCTAAGGAGTCCTCCTCAGAGCGGCGGTGTCAGTGCTCAGGGCCACCCCGGCAGGCTGTCTCTGAAGCTGGCCCGCCTGCTCTCTTAGTCTGTGGGGTCTGCGGGGAGGGGCCGGTGCTCCTCCGACCCGGTTCTCTCCCGGCCCCTGCTTCCTGCACCGGGCGCCGAGCGCCTGAGGACAGCCTGTCAGCTCCAGTCACTAAATTTAGAAAATGATCCCCAGTCCCTTGAACCTTGTGGAGGACAGCACAGAGCCACCTTCTGGGACCGGCCAGACTTCGGGGTGACCAGGGAAGGAAGACACGGGAACAGTAGAAAATCTGTCTCTTGAATGCCGGCCAGTGTGCATCGGCTAATTGGACTCGACGGCCTCACTCATTTGGGAGAACTCTCCCGAGAGGTGACTTTGGGAGAGTCTATATGTTGGGGTGGGGATTTATTTTTGTGGACCGCCTCTCTCGATTTAGCGGTATCTTCTAGCGAAATCTAGATGTTTCTATCACCGCCATCTCCAGGGACTCTTACTTAAGACTTTTCTGTTGGCACCCATCTATGTATTAAAAACCTTTTAACTTTCAGTATTCCCTTGAGATTTACCCTCCTGGCCACTCCACTGTCCTACTGAGCGTGAGCAAACGTGGGACGAGCAAACCCAAAGTAGCTCCCCCTCCTTCCCATGGTCAGGGTGGCCCCCTTTACCGAAGGCAACTCTCCAAGCCAAACGTGTGTCCTCCCTTCTGCCTCGCCTTCCACTCGTGTTGGCATCCCAGGACTTCACGGTCCTGCGTCCCAGTGGCTGCCATCGCCTCGAATGCCGGATGCAGTTCCTTCTGCCTGTGGGTCCAGCCTCTTGGCCAAGGGCTGTCTCCCCCCTTCATCACTCACCTGAGCTAGTGACTTGCTCCCCACCCGGGGCTGCCGCGCCTGCTTCCAGAGCTGGGTCCTTACCGCCCTGGTGCAGTCAGGACCAATGCAGACAGAGCCCTTCTGGCCCCTCAGAGACCTGCTGGGAGTTGGCAGACATCTTATGAAACTGGGGCCAAGTTCTTCCCCGTCTTTCTCTGAGTCCTGAGTAGAGTTTGTTCAACAAGATTCATTTCCATGAAGAGTCCACTTTGTTCTTATTCTCATGCCTTGGATTCGAGCTTCCTGAAGGAGCCACTGAGTTCAGCTCTAACCAAATAATTAGATAATGGTTATGAATACATATATAATTGCCATTTTTCCTGCTCCCGGCTTTGAGTTAACAAAACGGGAAATTGAAGTTTTTTTTTTAAGATTTTATTTATTTATTTGAGAGAGAAAGTAAGAGAGAGCATGAGAGGAGAGAAGGCTAGAGGAAGAAGCAGACTCCCCGTGGAGCTGGGACCCCGATGCGGGACTCAATCCCGGAACTCAAGGATCATGACCTGAGCCGAAGGCAGTCACTCAACCGAGCCACCCAGGCGCCCAGAAATTGGTAGTTTAAATACCAGTCCGTCCTCACCCACACGTAGTGTCTGGGTGGCTGTTTTAGTTATGAAAGCTGACTGCATTTTCACTTGACGGTATCTTACCGTCTTATCTCTGTCCTTAAAAACATTCTTAAAGTTTTAGATGATAGATTTAATAAGATTTACAATTTTTTTTTTTTTACTAACCTCTTATTTTAGATCTGAGTTATTTCCATTTCTGCAGTTACAGTGGATTTACTGACTTACCGGAAGGGCAAGTAAGTGCCTTGTCACCTAGCACGGGCAAAGCTGGAGATAGGCAGTCACCGTCCGGGGGCCCAGCAACGAGGCCTTTCCCTGCTGGTGAAATGTGGGCTTTTTGTTCCCCCAGGTCTCAAGTTACATCAAAGAGCAGACTCAAGAGCAGTTTCAAATGATAATCATTTCCCTAAAAGAGGAGTTCTACTCCAAAGCCGATGCGCTGATAGGCGTCTATCCAGAGGTAAAAACCAGCAACGGGGAGAGAAGAAATGTCCCTCGGTTGTTTCCTGACACCTCATCACAAGTACTATTGGAGTCTGGAGATACGGTTTCATTTCCACAGTCGATAAATACAGGCTTAAATGATTTTTTTTAACCACAGAAGATTTTAAAAACTCCTATTTTTCTGTGGCAGTACACAGATATTTCTAAGGTATGCTTTAAGTGAAAAAGCAAATCAAAACTTGCAGAACAGTAGGAGAGTTTGGGTAAGGTACACGCTAACATACACAGCAAACTATTAACATTCTGTTTCCTATTTTCCAATGTTTGAATGTTTTAGGCAAAACAAATGCCTTGTGGGTAGCACTAAAGGACCCTATTTAGCTTTTAAAAGGACCAGAGCAAAGAACATATTGATAAGACATTCCGAGTTGTCTAGTAACTTGGAATTCACTGTTTCTAAGCTGTTCACAGGACTTAGCTTCTCTGCCCCGTGAGCTCGGGTAATTCAGGTCGTTCAGTCTGGGGACACTAGGGCTTTACTTCCTGAGTTTTCATTTAAACGAAGATAAAAATTAACTTCCCTTCCTGTGCCTCCAAGATGTTAGGGGGCCAGGAAATTCCCATACCCGTGTAGGGGAGCAAAAGGGATCTTTTTCCTCCACCCATCTTCGGCTCTCTGGCTGGGGCTCCGTAAATCCGACCAGCCAAAGGCGGCTAAGCGAGAAAAAGCACTTAGTCCCGCATGCACCGCACACACGCACAGCGGACGCACCTGGTGAAGAGTAACGCCAAGGCCGCTACCTGGGACTGGGGCTTCTGCACCGTTCCAGGCTCCAAGAAGGGGTCTGGGGCGTCGGGGTCAGGGAGGCAGGTGAGGGGAAGGTGCGCAGAAGTGAGGCGAGCGTGGAGCCAGCGTCCACTCCCGCAGTAGCGCGCGTGTCCTTAGCCAATGGGACGCTTGTGCCTGCTGTCAGCGCCCCTCCCGAGCCGCTGTTTCTCCGCAGCCCCCCCCCCCGCCCCCCGCCCCCCGCCACCGCTCAGAGCGGTCCATGCGCCCCACGAGTACTCTGGGCTGCCGTGCGCGCACCTGTCCCCGGAGAACACGCGCACACGGAGCTGACGTGACCGGAGACCAAAATGCAAACCCAGGTTCCCTAGCGGCCCTTTCTTGACGTTTGATGCCATTTCGTCCCTCAGCAGAGAGCTGACTCCTCCGCTGTCCTCTCTCATTTCAGCAAGATGACTGCATGTTCAGCAGAGTCCTGACCCTGGATCTTTCTCAGTATCCAGACCCCGAAGGCCAGGAGAGCAGCAAAAGAAGCCGAGAGCTGCGTTAGGACCGCAAGTGACCCTGAGCCAACAGGGCAGTTGGGCAGGTCAGCGTCACCCCTGTTTATTAGCGCGGGAGCGGCCGAGCCACCCGTGTGCTGCTGGGACCTTCCAGACGCCAGAGCTCGCTTCTCTCCAAGTTCAGGCCCCTTCCCCGCCGGTCAGGTTGCTTAGGAGTTAGCATGGCTTGGGTTTAAAAAAAAAAGGTACAATTTTGTACCATAATTTCAACTGCCGTTTTGAAAGCCAGTCAGAAAACTGTTGAATTCTGAATTATTTTCACTCAGGTCTCACCTTGTACGTTTAAATAATCTTTAAAGGAAACTCTTGGTTCTCAAATATACTAATTATAGGGCATTGAGCCTGCGTTTTATAGGAAGTTATTTCAGAGGATGTTATCAATATTGAAAATATCAATAAAGGATATTCTAATTTTAAATGTCTCCAACCTATAATTTTAAAAACAAGACTATTTTAAGGTGAAACTGAATTATGTCTGCTTGAGCGAAATCTAAATTTCTCTAAGTATAATTTTTGTTAACAAAATGTTGAAGAACACGGGCTTTCCCCAGTAACTGACTTCTTACATACATTGTCATGGGGAGGAAAGGAAGTTGCTGCATTTTCAATAATACTTCATTTCCATTTTAAAATGGAGTAAGATTTTGTACCCAGCAGAGTAGCTCCCCTCACTGTGATCTACTGAAAGTCACCGTCGACACAGGGTCTGTAAACATAAAAAGCAACACAAAATGGAATTTTAAAAAGAAATTCTGAGGTGCTGGTGGTCTTCAGTGAAGCCTGGGCCCGAGTGCTGATGGGGCAGGCGCCTGAAGGAGCAGCGCCATCCCCGGAGACGCCGGCCAAGGGCACGCAGACGAAGGGCGGCCGCGAGCAGAGACACCCCCGCCCCCGAAGCCAGGCCAGCTGGCCTCCAAGGAGACACCGGCAGTACCCTCGAAATCACTGACTCCTCTGCCTCGGAAACCACCCCCATGTTGAAAGGGTCCCGTGAGCTCAGGGCGGTCCCTTGTCACTGCGCGGGCTGTTCTCACGCTCGGTGACCCCTCAGGGTGCAGTGTGCTCCGTGAGAGCGCCGTGCACCCCCATTCCTGCCGGCCACTGGACGAGGGGGCCGTGCGGCCCGGCTCTGCCACAACAGGGCCCTCCGCTCATGGCCCCCGAGCCAGTGTTCCTCCCCGACATCACCGCACAAGCAAATGAGTGCCACTCAAGTTGTTCCCAACAGAGCAGTGGTGCTGGGACACGCGCACCTCCCCGCGCGGCAGCGGAACCGAGCACAGCGCTCCCCGGTCGCCGCAGAGCCAAGGCCGCGGACCCGCAGCACTCGGCGCTCGGCCCGAGCTGCTTCCGCTCTGCCGGCCTCATACCCTCCTCCTCGTCACCCTCCCTGCTCGTCTACGCTGTGTCTAATCCACTTTCAGACTCATTCATCCCTGATCGCACTTTGTGAACGTGTCTTTATAAAACCGACAACTTAAATATTTGCTTTTTAAAAAATTTAAACACATTCGAGTAGTCACTTGACTTCACAACCGATAACTCAGGGGAAACGTTCTCGTTAAGTACATCACATCCAGCCTTGTCGTAACTAAAGTTGAGCACACAAAGTTGAAGTTAAAATTTTATTTATGACCAGAGTAACATAAAATTTTTCATGCTTCAAAAAGAAAAAAAAAGTCGTAAGCGGGTCTCTGGCTTCTCTCTCATTCACAACACATCCCAACCTCGTGTTTCCCGTTCTTAACCTTCCCTCTACCTGGGGGAGCTCCAGCGCCGTCGATGGGAGTGTCGAGGGATTTGGCAAGAAACCACATCAAAAATAGCAGCCTCTGAAAGGGAAAGCGAGCAGGGTCCCCGCCAGGATCACGGTCAGAGCAGCTCCCGGCGCGGCGCTTTGTGCCCCGGCTGACCCCGGCCACCGCCCGCACGGCCGCAGGCCCTCCACAGGCTCTGCCTGCCTCGCTGCCAAGGGGGCCAGAGGAAGAGACTCGAAAGAGACGAACAGAAAGGTTGGACCTTACCCCATAGAATAAAAACGCAGAAAACTTGGACTTGACCCTCCAACTAAGAGCTGCAACCTTGGTCTCGTGCTGCACTTGCAGTTTGTGGCGACGGCGAGCGGACTCGGCCGTCAGGGAGCCGCCCTCCGGGGCCCTCCGCCGAGCTCGGGCCTGCCGTTCTCGGGAGCTGACGTCACCAAAATAGGGAATTCCAGAGAAGCCCACTGAGCTGGTCTTTTTCCAGACACACCGGTCTCGGCAGCAGGTGCGGTGCCTCCAACGAGCACCTGCTCCCGCTTTACTAGTCGGCGACGCAACACACCGAAGTTTTTCTCTATAGTAACAGACGTTTCCACAGAAAAATTATAAAATTTAAGTGTCTAGATTCACTTTTTCCTCTTTGGCAACTCCTGTTGCTCGGACAGTCCTCGCCCTCCCCTTTTTATTAGAAAACCACCTTGACGGAGGGGGCGTGTGGAGCAGGAGCCAGGAGGCCCGGCTCGCGCCCTCGGTCCCCGAGGTGGCAGTCCGCCGGCCGCACGGCGGCACCTGCCGGCCCGAGCGGCCAGACCCCCAGCGGGACTCGCACCCGCCTCCGAGGCCGCGCAGCCTCGTGGCGCGTTGGGGGGGGGTGGGTTCAGGGGGAGGGAGCCCCCGCGGAGTTCTCCGAACGGTCCTCATCGTTTGGGTTA